>OX637586.1:15994512-16177527 GCA_951800085.1 Comarum palustre
CATTTCCCGTGAGTTTTAAATAATTTTCCCGGAGTTTGATTTTAAATTGTTATCACCACTTTGGGTTATGGAGGGGTATCCTCTTTCCTGTGAGTTTTAAATAATTTTCCCGAGTTTGATTTTAAATTGTTATCACCACTTTGAGTTATGGAAGGGTATTATATTTTAAAATGGGAAAAACTTGGCTCTTGGATTTTTATGATTTAAAGTAAAGTCAAGGAACCAGTTTCAGATGCCTAGGTTGTTTTATTCAATATATGTTGGGAAAAGTCATGGTTGAGTTTGACATGGATTTTGATTTAATTCATCATGGGAATTTTCAAGTATGTACGTGTGTGTGTGTGTATATATATATATATATTTTTATTTATTTATTTATTACTAGCTAACATGAACCCTCTCTAGATGGAGATGGTACCCTCTCCAGATATAGCTAGTCAGAACCCTCTTCGGTGATAGCTGGTCGGAAGGACCATCCCGGATGAAGCCGGTCAGGACCCTCTTCGGTTGTAGCTGGTCGGAATAACCCTCCCGAATAGAGCAGGTCAAGGAACCCTCTCGCGATAGAGCTGATCAATAGATCCTCTCGTGGATTAGAGCTGGTTAGTTATTTTTTCATAGTCATGGTGAAACTAATTGTGAGACCTCGCACGTTCTTACCGTGGTTAATAACGAGTTACTAAGGTTTAAGTCGCACTAGGTAACTTCGCGAGTGAACGACCACGTTCATTTTCGAGTTTTTCAAAGTTCTTCAAATTCCACATTTAAGGACTCGATGTTGTAGTATGTGTCAACCTGAGTCTCCCGGAATTTTCAAAATATTTTTCGGAGCTTCTGTTAATTTTCTATGAATTTCTGAAGTTTCAGGTAATTTTTGATTACCACTCCGGTAAAAACAATTTTACCATTTAACCTTTTACTTTTACCCTTCTTTTAATCTGGGCCATTCATTTTGTATCCACTTGATCTGGGCCGTTCATTCTTGTATTTAAGGAGGAGATCCGTTGTCTCAGGTTAGATCTCCTCCTCGACCCCAAGTCCGAGCTCTCTCCCTCTCTGACGACCACCGCCGTCTGGCCACCACTGGCCGGCAGACCACCTCCAAACTTCTCCTCTCCTCCTCTACTCATCCCTACCCTCAGCTCACTGAGGCAGAAACTGTCGAGGGAGATCAACCGAGAAGGGACACGGCGGTCAACGACGTAATACCGGCGAACCAGGCGGAGTTAGGGCACGTGGATGGTATGTTCCTTCCTATTTCTTCTCCTTCTTCCTTTCTAGGTGCTTTCTTGTTCGATTTGATGCCGTAATCAAAAATCCCAAATTTCTATTTTAGGCAGTGAGTTTTCCCGCTGAGGTTGGTTGCTCCTGCGACGGTTTTCTGAAGATTCTGAGCTGCTTTTCGAGCTCCAGAAGGTCTTGTTTATCACTCCTAGGCAGTTGGTAAGCAACCCCTTTCCTGCAATTTTTTGATTCGGTTTTGTTCAAGTTTTGGATTTTTCTGGGTTTTCTCCGATTTGTTGGTGAATGAGGTTGTTGATCCACTGTTTTGGTTTAGATTTTGTCTCTGTTGTGTTTTATTTGAGGTCTTGGAGTTGATGGAGAAAGGTCTCAGAGGGGTGATACACTGCTTGTCGCAGAACAGAGGTTGTGTTGGTTGCAGCCGAGACCTTGTTTGGGTGTGGAGAGTAATTTCGGCGAGTCTTGAAGTTGAGGGAGTAGAGGGTAAGACCTGGTATTTAGTTTTGGGTTTTGGTGCTCGATTATGTGTTGTTGTTAAGATTGAATTTGGATATGGTTTTGGATTTGATGAAGGGTAGGAGAAATTGGTGATGGAGCCAAGAAGGGAGCTTGGCAATAGCTTGGGTGCAGTGAGTAAATTCGAGTGCAGCTTGCCTCTTTTAGAAATTGAAAGGTGAATCTCTTGATCCATTAAGGGTTTTTGGTTGTGCTTGTGTGTAATGCCGGAAAGCGTGACTCACCGAAGTGGACTAAGAGTTATGGTTTTGTTAATAAGGAATTAAAGTTAAAGCAATCAGAAAATCACGTTTACGGAAAGTTACTAAAAACGGAAACTAACCGTAATTGGAATCCTTTCCATTTTAGAAAACTTTCTATTTTTGGAAACCTGCTTTACTTTAATGGAAACTTTCCCAAAATGGAAATTTTCTATTTTGGGAAAGTTACATTTTCAGAAAATCAGTTTAGTAAAGAATTGAAGTTCAACGAAGTTTGACACAGTTTGGTTAAATTGGTAAAGTGTTAAATTGTTATCGAAAAATGATAACTGAAAATTCCGGAAATGTCAAGTTGACCCTTTTAAGTAAAAATTGGTGTTTCACGTAAATCGATAAATCGACTCAAGGTTAAAGAATTGATTAATGAGACACGTTGGGTGTCCATAGTAATTCAACTAATTATTATGTGACACCCTAACGTTAAATTAAAATGGTAAATGAAAGTTCGGAAGTTAAGTTGGACTTCCGGTAAATGAGCAAAGAGTCGATAACTGGAAAAACTAGTTAAAAAGGTTAGTTAAAGAGTTAAAAGAAAATTGGTTGGTCAACTTAGTCAATGTGGTCATTCCTGGTCAAACTAGGAATGTTATAGTTAACTAGACTGTTACTGTTTCTTGATTGCTAAGCTACTATATTCTGCAGTGATTCATTGGAAGAGGTAGCATACGCGGTGACTTCGGTTCATCTGAGGCGGTTCCTAGAAGCTTGGAGCTTACGTAAGGAACGACTATTCCAGGTAGGGAAGCTAAACCCCCTTTGTTAGTGGTTTTGCCTGATATATGAAAGTGCATGATTTTGTATGCTCATGGTCGAAGCCTCGGGAAAGTTTTCTTTATATTATGTGATAAATGATTTATAATTGGTCCAAGAAAACCCGAGGCTAGACGTAAATGATTTTTATGTGATGACTTGGATCGAAAAGTAGTACCGTTGTCCTGATTTCCGGTGTTTGGCCTGAGAGTGGGGGGACCTAGTATATAGTACTCCCACGGTGTCAATGACCGTGAACCACCGGAGGGGCAATGCCCTGTTTATTTTATTTTCCCTCTTACGCTTGTCTCGTTCAGAGTTAAGCAAGTCGTAAGTGCGGTGTGTAAGACCTGGTATTTAGTTTTGGGTTTTGGTGCTCGATTATGTGTTGTTGTTAAGATTGAATTTGGATATGGTTTTGGATTTGATGAAGGGTAGGAGAAATTGGTGATGGAGCCAAGAAGGGAGCTTGGCAATAGCTTGGGTGCAGTGAGTAAATTCGAGTGCAGCTTGCCTCTTTTAGAAATTGAAAGGTGAATCTCTTGATCCATTAAGGGTTTTTGGTTGTGCTTGTGTGTAATGCCGGAAAGCGTGACTCACCGAAGTGGACTAAGAGTTATGGTTTTGTTAATAAGGAATTAAAGTTAAAGCAATCAGAAAATCACATTTACGGAAAGTTACTAAAAACGGAAACTAACCGTAATTGGAATCCTTTCCATTTTAGAAAACTTTCTATTTTTGGAAACCTGCTTTACTTTAATGGAAACTTTCCCAAAATGGAAATTTTCTATTTTGGGAAAGTTACATTTTCAGAAAATCAGTTTAGTAAAGAATTGAAGTTCAACGAAGTTTGACACAGTTTGGTTAAATTGGTAAAGTGTTAAATTGTTATCGAAAAATGATAACTGAAAATTCCGGAAATGTCAAGTTGACCCTTTTAAGTAAAAATTGGTGTTTCACGTAAATCGATAAATCGACTCAAGGTTAAAGAATTGATTAATGAGACACGTTGGGTGTCCATAGTAATTCAACTAATTATTATGTGACACCCTAACGTTAAATTAAAATGGTAAATGAAAGTTCGGAAGTTAAGTTGGACTTCCGGTAAATGAGCAAAGAGTCGATAACTGGAAAAACTAGTTAAAAAGGTTAGTTAAAGAGTTAAAAGAAAATTGGTTGGTCAACTTAGTCAATGTGGTCATTCCTGGTCAAACTAGGAATGTTATAGTTAACTAGACTGTTACTGTTTCTTGATTGCTAAGCTACTATATTCTGCAGTGATTCATTGGAAGAGGTAGCATACGCGGTGACTTCGGTTCATCTGAGGCGGTTCCTAGAAGCTTGGAGCTTACGTAAGGAACGACTATTCCAGGTAGGGAAGCTAAACCCCCTTTGTTAGTGGTTTTGCCTGATATATGAAAGTGCATGATTTTGTATGCTCATGGTCGAAGCCTCGGGAAAGTTTTCTTTATATTATGTGATAAATGATTTATAATTGGTCCAAGAAAACCCGAGGCTAGACGTAAATGATTTTTATGTGATGACTTGGATCGAAAAGTAGTACCGTTGTCCTGATTTCCGGTGTTTGGCCTGAGAGTGGGGGGACCTAGTATATAGTACTCCCACGGTGTCAATGACCGTGAACCACCAGAGGGGCAATGCCCTGTTTATTTTATTTTCCCTCTTACGCTTGTCTCGTTCAGAGTTAAGCAAGTCGTAAGTGCGGTGTGTACTATCAGTGATGTGTTGGGCATTAGCTGTAAATAGACACTCTCACTATTCATCTTCAGGCGCATAGGTAGTTGGCCCCGGTTTGCTGTATAGACAAACCCGGGATTCGGCCGTCTAGATCCGTGAAGCCCTGCAGACTGTATTGTTCATTGAGTGCTCTGACCCCTGTTTTAGCATACTGCACAGTTTTCCTGAAGTTATAAAATTATTATTTTATGTGCCAAAGATTTTCTAAATGGTTTTATTAAGAGCTCAAATCTATATGTACATATATATGGTTTTATGGTTTTCAAACCTATCATTGGTGGGCCTATATGTGAGCACGCGAGGACGACGCTCACCCCTACAACAGATTGTTTGCAGGTACTATGTACTGTGACGGGATAGATAGAGAGAGCTGTGTGTGTGGAGCCTCATTCTTTCTTCGATGTTTGGTCCGAGTTGTACTCATTTTTCCTGTTTTATCCTTTGGGTCGTTTACCAGAGCATTTTATACAAACAGTAAAGGTGTCATCCTCATTTGTTAACTCTGTTACATGTTTTTGTTGTTGTCACTAAAGTTTTTAATTGACCCTTTAAATTTGTCCACCTTCCGCGAAATTGGAAAACCTCTGATGAATGTTTTAAGAATTTCTTATGGTGTCACTCAAAGTTTAAAGTTTAAATTTTATTTTACTCACTAAAAAGCCTACGACTTTAGGTTAATAAGTTGTCAACACGTCCTTCGGACGTGGATGCTTCTTATTGGCTTAAATTTGTAGCCACTGTAGTTTCCCCTCTCAGGCCGCTACATCCCTAATTCCCCATTTTTTAATTCTGGACTTCGAGCCAAGGGGATTGGTGAAAATGTTGTTTTAATAATTTTTCTCAATTGTTGCTTGCATGTGAATTTTTGAAACAATAAGAGGGAGAACATATAAATTGATTATTTTCTCACGCTTAGATATTAGTTTTGTCCACTTACTATAACGTCGTCTTTTAAATGTTTTTTCCTGGGCCCTTCGTTTTCAAATGCCTAGTGTTACAGGTTTGCTGAGAGGAGGTCGTGCATACAGAAGTCGAGGTATATTCAATCAATATGTTGTCGCTCGCATATTTATTTTAGGTATTGCTTCCATATAGATTGCTCTGATTACCCCAACTTGGTTAGTTGATTAGTTGGTAAAGCGTAGATGTGATTTGAGGAGCAAGATGGCTCCAGGTGTTGAAAGTTGATTTAAATTATTCATGGAAGTGTTTAGTTGGTTTACAATAAGGGTTGTCCATTTCAAGATGGTTTCGGTAAGAAGTTCCCTTGAGGTGGATCCTGCAGGATTTTTTTCAGGTTAAAAGGGTTCACCCGGGGTGAGTCCTGATAGATTCTCCAAATCAATGAAGACGTTTGGATATAGAAAAAGTAATTTAGATCACACTTTGTTTATCCGGTTGTCGCATCCCGAAACCTTTACTAGCCCGAAATACGCCAGTAACCGCCGTAATACCGGTCTAATGTGCAATCAATACGTTGATCTGACGTATTGACCACACAGTATGTCGAAACTACAAGGCTAGAGAAAATAAATCTAAAACCTACCATATTTTCTTTTTCTTCATTTTCGCGGGTGAAAACAGAGTTTACAAGGGAAGTGCAAAAAATAGTGATAAAACATGGGTCAAATTTGAAAACATGCGACAACACGTAAAACATTCAACACACACGGAAAACATATAGGGGATAAACCAAATGACATGAGGCAACATTCAAGACCAAGACAAAATGAACACTAATAGTCACCTCAAATAAACTCAAATAGAAACGAACAGATCATGCCCCCAAACTCCTACAATGCTTGTCCCGTTTCAGTACACAATACCTGCTAACCCAGATGGGGCCGTAACCCAACCGCGCTAGGGTTTGAAAAACCTAAAAGCGAGATATATAAAAGGGTGGTGCCAAAAGTGTAAAATCCAAGAGGATAAATATTCAAGAGAAAATACTCGAGAGAAAACTCGGCAATAAAATTGGAAAAAAAAATCAAATATAAATGTACACATTGAGCTCAAATAAATATGCATGTGCCACTTGCAGGATTTTCTCTGGATCTCGGCGGCCGAATCTCAGGTTTGCTTATTCAGCAAACCGAGACTAACTACCTATGCGCTCGAAAGCGAATAGTAACAAGAGTGTCTATTTACAACAAATGCCCAACATATCTCTCATAGTAGAATGCCACACTTACGATTCGTTTAACTGTGTACGAGACGAGTGTAAGCGGGGGAAAAATATAAATAGGGCATTGACCCTCCAGAGGTTCATGGTCATCGACATCGTGAGAAGCAAAGTCTAAATACTAGGTCCCGTCACTCTCAGGCCAAACACCGAAAATTAGGACAACGGTACTACTTTTCGATCCAGAACACACACACACAACAATGCGAGTAAAAGCGTATGGTAAGACAGTAAATCATGCAGCTCATACTTTGATAAATAAAAAGCCACTAACCCGGAAGAGTTACGGCTCACCCATTGGGTGTGCTCCCCGTATCTGGATATGCCGACTCCAAAACAAGCTCAATCTCACGCTCCTCAAAGCGTCCACGTTCTCGAGTGATCCGTTAATAACCGTAGAAACGATCCTTTAATACAAACCTCTAGAAATATTATTAACTTTGACCATTTTCTGGGTTAACCATTTGATTAATAGTTGACAAATTAACGTTCTTTCAACGTGTTTGACTTAACTTCGATTAAACGATCCAAGTCATTTTACTTTACTTCCTACGACTTTACTTCCTACTAAACGTTAAACACTTAGGCATCGCTTAATAACTCGTTGAATTACTAAAGACACACACACAATAACGTTTGACAATCCGTTTAAGTAATCGTCGATTTCGTTTAACCACGTATTATAATTTCGTTAACTCGAACATATCGAAATACACTAATTCATAATCTTCGGAAACTACTAAGTACACCCAAGAGAGTTTCCTTAATTGGAAAGCTTTCCTAAAATAGAAAGTTTCCAAATATAGTAAGTTTCCATTTTACTTCATTTAACCGGATAACCCTGATTGACTTCCCGGTCAACTTTCCAAAAAATGGATACTTCCCAAATATAGAAAGTCCCAAAATAGAAAGTTTCATAAAATGGTAAGTTTCCTTAAATCGACGTTTTGCTATGACTCAACAGAAAGAGACGTTTTAAAGAGTTGAAGACTATCTCCTCGGCATTCTGTTGGATTCACTACCTCGTCGTATTCTGGTGACTTGCCGGAATCTTCTACCGTATTCCGGTCAACTTGCCGTATTCCGTCTATTTGATTCCAAGTTATCGACATGTACAATCAAAACACCAAAACCATAATCAGGAACCCCAACACAGAAACCTCCTTACCTTGAGAATCTGAAGCTTCATCCAATCCTTTTCTCCTTTAGCTGGAGACCGAACTTGAAGCCTCATGCTTTGTGACACTGTTCCTAGCCTAAGCATCGCCTATGCTTCTCCCCCTTGCTACGAGGCGTCGCTGTTGCCGAGAATTGATGAAGAAGGACTCGCCGACGATGTAGACGAACCTAGAAAAGAAGAAAACAATGGATTAGATCCCGAACTAAGGAGCAAAGGTTAAGGGGGATTCGAAGTTGAGAGAAAAGATAAGGAATTACCTTGGAGGAGGAAGAGCTGATCGGAGAGTGAGGGATTTGGCGGAGAAACAGATTTAGGGGTTTAGGGTTCTTGATTTCGATCTCCTAAAAAAGTGGGTGTTGGTCAAAATTGTTAGTAGGGATAGAGATAGGAGAGTGAGGCGAGTCTGTTGGTGGCCTTTAATCGGCCATTGGTTGTTGAAGGACGACGACGCGACGGCTTGAAGTGGAGCGGCGAAGCTGCCTTCTTTCTCTTTGTCTTGGACGCTCTCTCTCTTCTCTCGACAGAATGAGAGAAAGGAAGATTAGTTTTTTTTGCTTTTAATAGCTAAGCTCAATGGTCTAGATTTAAAGAGAATAGATCTAACGGTTGGGAATTATTGAGGGAAATCGAAACAGAAAATAGTAATTTAGAAATTACCATGGACTATGAAAACATTATAAAAATACCGGGAGACTCGTGTCGACGGGTACTATGACATCGAGTCTTAAATGAAGAATTTAGAAAAACTCGATAATGGACGTGGTCGTTCACTTGTTAAGTTACCGAGCGCGGCTTAAACCTCAGTAACTCGTTGTTAACCACGATAAAAACGTACGAGGTCTCACAAGGGTAAGATCACCACTCAAATTGTCTATGCTGATGATATGATCGTCACATGAGATGATCCAAAGAAGATGGAGGCTCTACAGAAGTATTTGTCGAAGGAATTTGATATGAAAGACCTTAAACATTTGAAGTATTTTCTCAGAATTGAAGTTGTAAGGTCAAATGAGGGGATTTCTTTATCCCAACGAAGGTATGTACTTAATTTGTTAGCTGAGACCGAAATGCTTGATTGCAAGCTTGTTGAAACAACAATATCTCTCAAAGAAATATTGGTAAAGCCAACACTTGACCAGCTCGAGTACATATGGAAGGAATGAAGATGACAAAATAGCAAAGGTGCGTCTATTGCCACCCTCAGACCACTTTGTTCATTCCACACTCTCTTCCCACCCCATTTATATATTTAGAATTAGAAGTATACTTTGTTCACCCATTTACAATACTTAAAACCATTTTCCTAATTCTACTTTGTTTACCTTACATTCTCTTCTAACTCTACTTATAGTTTTTCAATTTCAAATTTGATTTGTTCAAATGACCGTTACTTGGAAAAATATTTGACGCCGATGAAAAAACGAGAAGCAAATCAAATATAAGCGAGTGACAAGATAGATAAATTTACATACAAAACCGATATAGGAAATAATGAGTAAATGGATAGACGAATTATCTATAAAAATCAAATAGTTCAGCTCATCTAGATTGATCGATGCTACCGTCTTCAGACTCCACAGAACGATCAGTTATACGTAGTTTTAAGTTTGGGTTTATGAAGTATATGTTCATCTAAAAACAAAAGATATAAAAAAATTGTAATAAATTATTGTCCTTTACAGAAATTTTACATCATAATATTTTAGTATTTTAATAAGTTAATAATGTGTGAGGGTAAATAAAGTAGTTACAATAGAGGTATCTAAAGAGCAGAAATTGCTTAGGCAAAAAGAGGGCAGTATGATGTCCCTGGATTCTTGGGTTGTAAAAGTTCTTGGGCCGCTGGGTGAGGGTGTGGTCTCTTTAGAGAATGCCTCCGGGCCCTTAAGGAGGGTGCCACCTCTCAGTAAACGTGGATGAAACTCCCACAGTCAACAAATCCGAAAGCCTCTAGACTTAGATCACTGAGTTTGCCTAGAGAACTCCTCCTATCTAAACTTTTATTGATAAAAAAAGAGGGCAGTATGAAAAATAAATTATAAACAAAAATGAGATGCATTACTATTCCAAGAAGAAGCAGCACAGCTTTTGCAAGAACCTTTGGTTGTTTCGTTGCAAGCCACCACACAACATAAGGAGGAGGAGGAGGAGGCACAAACCTTCAGTTTAACAAGGGTATCACCTTTTTAATCTCCTCATCTCCAAAATCAAATGTTTTTTTTAGATTTGAATCACCACATTTCCTTTGTTTCCATCCTCGTTTTTGGGTTTTGATTCCCAATTTCCCCAGGTTTTCTTTCTTCCGCATCTTGTGTTTTTTTCTCATTGCAAAAATTGTTCCTTTTTGTTTGGAGTTATGTTTTTGTTGAGAATTGCAGGTGGGTTTGTGGTTTCTAGATTCAAGATTGATTTTTTTTTTGCATTTTTTGAATGTGTTGGACACCAGCTTTGGAATTGTAGATTGGATTTGGAATGAATTGGGTTTAGTTTGGTGATTTGGTTTCAGCCTTTATATTTTCAGGTTTTATGTCTCCTCTGAGTAAGTTAATCTGATAAAGTAGAGAGAAAAAGGGTGGCAATATGGAGTATGAGACCAACTGGATTTGGGATGGAGTGTATAACCACCCACATGTATTTGGAGGTCTAATGCTCACGGCTGCGTTGCTCGGCTTATCCACGAGCTATTTTGGTGGAATTTCGGTTCCTCAGTTGCCTTACTTATGGTCTGATTCAGGGATTTTCCATAAGAAGAAATCCGAGAAGAAGCGCATTAGGGTGTACATGGATGGGTGCTTTGATCTCATGCACTACGGCCATGCCAATGCTCTGAGGCAAGCCAAGGCTTTGGGGGATGAGTTAGTGGTTGGGGTTGTTAGTGACGAAGAGATCGTCGCCAATAAAGGACCCCCTGTTTTATCCTTGGAAGAGAGGTTAGTGTCACTTATGTTCAGGAAGACACACACACTTTTTACTGTTCAGTCATTTTTTCTCAAGTATGTTCAGTTGAATTTGGGAGTGGATTGTGGTATTTTAACACACCTACATTTTCTTGTTCAAGTCCGAAACTCTTGCAGCTGCTCTATAGTTTTTATTGTTGTATAGTTTAGCTGGTCTTTAATAGGTGATTAGGTGTTATAGTTATTATGCAGTATGTGCATATAGCTTTATTTATCTATTATTATACTATTATCTATGTTACGTTCTTTCCAGATTGGCTCTAGTAAGCGGGTTGAAGTGGGTGGATCAAGTCATAGCCAATGCTCCTTATGAAATCACTGAGCAATTTATGAACAAACTCTTCAATGAGCATAAAATTGACTATATCATACATGGTGATGATCCTTGCCTGCTTCCAGACGGTACTGATGCTTATGCCTTGGCAAAGAAAGCTGGTCGCTACAAACAAATCAAACGCACTGAAGGTGTTTCCAGCACCGATATTGTAGGTACTTTTATTCTCTTCAACTCCCTTAGTAGTTCTTTTTTTTGTCCCTTAGTAGTTCTTGCTTCTGTAAAATTACCTAGTACTTAATATGCAATTGATAAATTTTGTTTAAAATTATGCAAGTATTAAGACAGGTAAAATTAAGATTCATTTTGCATGTTGAATTTCCCGCACCCAATACTCCTGTCATGTGCTTATCTTTTATTTTGTGAAACTTGATAAACTGATGATATGTTACAAGCTTCATCACCAAATGTGGTTCCTAAGATAACTTTTGTTTTTAATTCCTCTAATAAGAATCTCATATTATGTAGGGAGGATACTTTCTTCATTTAAGGAGACAAATGATACATCTTCACATGGAGACGCTTCTGAAGAAAGTCAATCCAAGAGTGCCCAATTATCTCAATTTCTGCCTACATCCCGAAGAATTGTGCAATTCTCCAATGGAAAGGCATGTATTTTTATGTTTTCAGGATTGGTAGGGACTAGGGAGACTATAGTGCTCAATTGTTGTTTTTCTTACAGACATGTCTTGCTGATTTAAACCAACTTTAACTCCTAACTACATCAGAGATATGAGTGGTGTTTATCAATATATCACTTCCTAATAGATGCTGGGGTAAATTTCCATACTGTAATGGAACCATGGAAAGGCAAAATCAGGGAAAGACAAGTCATTTGCATTTCACAGATATCACAGTCCTTCCTGACAGTTTTATTTTTCAGGCTCCTGGACCAAATGCTCGTATTGTCTACATTGATGGGGCATTTGATCTCTTTCACGCTGGACATGTTGAGGTACAACTGCAACTCTGAGTACTCCTGCAAACCTATTTCTTTAATTGGTTATTTGCCTAAATTTTGTCTTCTAGACAATATACATTAAAATTTGGTTGTTGTAATCCATATTCCAGTCTTGCATCTAGTTTCCAAGTCGTTATATATTGAGGTGCTAATTTTCTACCCATCAGCTCGATCTACTTTCTTGTTAGCCTTCACGAGTGTCTTTCATGAAACAGCCTTATCCTCAATACAATATCTCTTTTGTCTCTAGTACCCACTGTCTTTCATGACATAGTCCTATTGTTTTAAGAGAAATATTCCGACCGCTGCATAAATATATTATATGAGTTTGTGACTGTCAATGATAAGAAATGGTTTGCTGACAACCTTTGGAGAAAAAGGTACCCCTTCTATGGGTACTTTTTTTCCCTTAACTCAAGACAGCCATGCTGAATGAAAGCATGTGCATGTTGCCAGGTGGCTCACATGACCGCTGTCTTGATATATCCATGCTGGGTGTTTTTTTGCAGCATATCTACTTCCTGTCAGAGATGTCCTCACTGTTTTTTCATTATATTTTTATATTAGGCTCATATCTGATTGCCTTATTGTTTCTGTGTGCTTGCTAGATTCTGAAGAATGCTAGGCAGCTTGGAGACTTTTTACTAGTTGGCATCCACAATGACTACACTGTGAGGTATTTTCGTATCATAAATTAAATCATACGTGTGTTTACCATTAAACTTTATCCTTCTCTTTCTAATTTTTGCTTTGAAGGTACAACATAAGTATTAAAATGTTGTTATACTTGCAGTGAACACAGGGGGAAGCATCCAATAATGCATTTACACGAACGTAGTCTTGGTGTGTTGGGTTGCCGCTATGTTGATGAGGTCATTATAGGTGCTCCTTGGGAAATTACCATGGATATGGTGAGGGCTTATCTCGATATGTTTTAAATGTATTTTGTGTCACGTCATTTCATTGCATTTATAACCATTAGCTACCTGTTTACCACTCTTTATAGGTATGGCTCGTCCTGTGTTCATTTTTAGCTACTATTTCATCATTCAACTATCTGCAACTTTTCTTCCATCGTCCTTTCATGTATCTTGCTGATGATTCTGTCATGAACCATACATGTCTAGTATTGCTGCTAAACCTCATTCGATGCTTTCCACTCCACTTGTTTCCTTTAGATAAGCATACCTAAGAAGTGTGATGGAATACTGGATTGTATACACTAAGCATGTGTTTGACATATCATGTTATACTCAGAGATTACATCTTTCAATATTGCACAAGCCAAATAAGTGGAACAGCAATCAACCAAACTGTTCTAGATATACTCGATTCACCGAATGGGACAATCTCACAAGTCAACTAACTTCTAAACCAAATATTATTTTGCGATTGAACCAGCTTATCTTCACACAGATATTGGGAAAGTTGCCTAGTTGGCTGGAACCCAATGTCGGAGTTGGTGAATTAATGAATTAGGCATAATTTTCCTGTTTATACAGTTTCTGTGTGATGTGATGTTCCTTCATGGAGGATGGAACCTACCCATACACACTTGTTATTTGTCTCGATCGCTAATAGTATCATTCATTGCATCTCTCTTCTCTAAGTGAACCTTCCCTCCCTACCTTGCTTGATTGTCTTGCACACTTTTTTATTGCATCTTGGTAGGAATAAGGGTACCTCTGATTTGAATGTGGTAATCACACTGTGTCTGAGATCTGTGTTCTTGCATGTGCAGATAACAACTTTTAACATTTCATTGGTGGTGCATGGGACAGTTTCCGAGTACAACTCCTTGTTTACTGTAAGTCATTTTACCAGAGTTGATCAGTAATTCTGTGTAGCTGAGAATTGGGTAACTTTGGTAAGATTGTTTTATTGTTCAGGGTGAAAGTGATCCTTATTATGTTCCCAAGAGCATGGGGATTTTCCAAGTACTTGAAAGCCCAAAAGATATCACAACAACATCAGTAGCCCAGAGGATAATTGCAAATCATGATGCTTACCTGGTATCAATCTAGTCCTGTGTTTTTAATTGATGCAAGTCATGCAACACAAAATGCCAAGAGATGCAGAATAATGACTTGTACAAATGAAATCTGGAAATGTTTTTTGTCTGGAATAATATGCATATTCTACCGATATCTATATGTTTAGACTCTTACGTTACCTGAATAGCATATATGTCAAGAGTAGGCAGTATGATTGTCTTTTTCGATCGGGCCTATCTTGTGATGTTTTAATTTCATTTCTCCCTGTGGAGGCTCGTTATTTTCTCATATCATTGCATACGTATGACCTCTGCATTTCTGCTTTTGGGAGTACTGATCTCATTTGCCTTTGATGCAGAAACGCAACGCTCGGAAGACAGCAAGTGAAAAGAAATACTATGAACAGAAGAAATATCTCTCAGGAGACTAGCTTATGTATGGTTCTCATGGGGTAAATTAGTGAAATTCTTCCATCCACAGCACCCATAGAATTGGTGCACATTGTTGAGGCTATAGAAAATGCCATTTGTGTTTGCTAAAGGTTCTGGAAGAGAATAGAAGGAACCACATGGAAGATTGCTCGCCAGACTTCTGTGTAGCTCTTCGTTTTCCCGTTGCAGTGTCTCTCTGTAACAGTATTTATAGATGCGAATCTCAAGTATTAACCTCAGTCAGGCTCCCTGTGCACATTTTTGTAATCAACAGTACTTGGGTGCTTACTTCTCCCAATTATTATGTCCTTGATGATTTTGATTGATTAAAATTTAGTTCCTCTTTGCTCTCAACGACAACTTCTCCTAAACACTGAACTTATCCAGATCCTTTACTGGTCCAATGAAATCCAAATGTACTAGTACATCAAAACAACATCAAGCAACTAATATCGCTAGGACGACGGCAGACTAGTTTTGCAACTAGCTCAGTGGCTCAGATCTGAGCTTGGAAAATCTGGACAATGATTAAGACTAGCTTGTTTAATGATTGTCCAGATTTGAGCCTAGAAAATCTACCAATCATAGGCTTAGATCATGGACCTATTTGTCTTACCATGAATGTTGCTAGGAAGAAAATAGTTAAAAATTTCAAATTCGAAACAGTCTGGTTATCTCATAAGGGTTTTAAGCCCTTGGTGGAAAAATGTTGGAAGCATAACTTAGATGCTAACCCTCTGTTAAACTTTGTTGCCATTACAGGTCAATTTACCAACCAAGCAAAAGCTTGGAACAAGCATGTTTATGGGAGTCTCTTCAGAAAACTCGAGGACCTGCATGAAAGAAGCAATGATATACAACAACAGTTGATGTTATCTCCCATGTCTTCCTTTTTAAGAGAGCAAGACATGAAAATTAGAGGTGATCTCGGAAAGCTTTATAAAGAAGAGGAACTCTTCTGGACACAAAGAGCAAAGGCCAATTGGCTCACTTTGGGTGACAGGAACACAATATTCTTCCAAACACAAGCTAATATAAGAAGGAAATCCAATCATATTTCCAAAATCAAGGATGATACTGGCAATTGGGCTACTTCAGAACAAGATATTGCAAATGTTTTAATTCAGGATTTCAAAAGGCGTTTTCACATGGATAATGCTCATTATAATTCTTAACATGAGTTCTTATCTGTTGTAGATCCATGCATTGATGATGCTGATAATGATATTCTTCTGAAACAGATAACAGATGATGAAGTATGGGAAGCAGTTAAAGCTATTGGAGCACTTAAAGCCCCAGGACCAGATGGGTTACATGCATCCTTCTATCAAAATTGTTGGACTGAAATTAAAGATACGGTGATTCCCATGATCAAATGTATCTTTAACGATAGTAGCTCTTTACATCTCATTAACCATACCAATATTGCTCTGATTCCTAAGGTAAATGAACCTTCTAAAGTCAATGATTTTAGGCCTATTAGCCTTTGTAATGTCTCTTACAAAACTTTGACTAAGATTCTTGTTAAGAGATTACGGCCTCTACTTACAAAATGTATCTCAAAAAATCAGGGTGCTTTTGCACCAGGAAGGGCCATACAAGACAATATTCTTATTGCACATGAATTATTCTTTGATTTCCAGAGGAAAAAAGTAAGAGTGGGAGCTTTTGCACTTAAGCTCGATCTTGAAAAGGCTTATGACCTCTTAAATTGGAATTATATTGTGCACTGCCTTAAGAAATTTGGCTTTCATGACAATTGGATCAACTTAATTTCCAATTGCTTTTCTTCGGTTTTCTTTTCTTTACTGATAAATGGTAATCCTTCTGGTTGGCTCAAGTCAACTAGAGGAATTAGGCAAGGTGACTCGCTTTCTCCTTAAATTTTTATTCTTGCTATGGAACCCTTGATTAGGCAGCTTAATGCCTTAGCAGCAAACCACAAAGCTCAAGTGGGGTTACTGTCTTCTCCACTTAGTTTTAGAATCTCTAACTTAATGTTTGCTGATGATTGTTTGATTTTTGCTAACGCTACCAAGAAATGTGCAAGAAATATTTCTGTAGTACTCAATTTGTTCTCAAATGCTTCAGGACAAAAGGTCAATTATCATAAATCTTCTTTATTCTTCTCTCCGAAGGTAAATTGTTCTCTAAAAAATGAAATAGTTAATATTCTAAACATTCAGCAAAAATCTACAATTGGAAAATATTTAGGTATTCATAATGTTCTATTTTAGAAAAACCCGGTTAATGCAAAAGAGTTGTTACTCAAGCTTACTAACAGACTTGCAGTGTCACGCCCCGATCCAAGTTTACCTTCCTAAACCAGGGTTAGGACGTGTGGGACCCATCCCAAGAGAGATTTACTCGAAATCCCTCTTGAGAAAGGATAACCCTCTTTCCAAACCAATTTCAAACGGTCCAAACGAAACTGGAATAGACCTCACAGCCGGAGGTTATCCCGATTCCCGCATTTGGATTTCAAACCAACCATTTAGAGGACCTAGGGTTCTAATATTATTCGTGACTGCACCTGAATCCCGGTCAGGCTGCCTACGTACCTTGTCCTCAAGGATCAAGCCACACGCAGCTCTTATTTTAAATAACACCCTAACCGGGCGAATCCCGCTTTTCTATTTATCGGTCGACCTATCAATGGATTGCTAACGCCCAAGTCATAACCGGAGTTCAACCTCTCTGCTAGGTATTCACCGACCCACTATCTATCGGGATTATCCCAAACATTCACCACAATTATAAACAACATTCCCACAAATAAATAACATAGTGATATTCATGTAAATAACCAATCCTCTAGGGGTAGTACTGTCAATTCAACCTCAAGGACAGTTTGGTTATTATGCTCAGCCACCAGGGACATTTCTGAAATTTCACCCTCTAAGGGCTGCCATATAATTAACTAACACTAATAGGGACAGTATTGTCTTTTTAACATCAGAGGTATTCATGTAATTAAATATATTGACTCGATTCGGCTGAACGTCGCACTAAACTATAACTGAAACCGGCAAATTATATATCCACGCACTCGTATTGATAAGTACATGATCCGAGGACAACTCACAGCCCCTGAAGATGTCAGATGCGTCGCCACAAGCGGCTACGTGTGGACCCCACGCGCCACCACTCTCAAACCGGTTATCTTCACCTAAAAACCACCTACATGCAACCACAACAACCCTAGAAGGACTATAGGAGCAACCATAACTCCTAAAACTGCCGGACGCGCCTATACGCGCAGCCATAACTGGCGGCGCGTGGGCGTCACGCGCCTCCATCAAAAACATAGAATTTCAACAAACTCAAAACATGAAAGTTGTAGATGACAGCAAGAGGAGCAACTTTAATACCTGGGGTTTTGATCAACTCGGTCGGAAAGTGGCCCAAAACTGCGCCGAAAAGTCTGCCTCCTCCTCAGCCGCTCCTGTCGCCGTGTTGAGCTTCAACTCCATTGGAGGTCCGCCCAGAACACCTTGGGCGTCCTTTCTGGGCTGGTTTCGTGTCTCGCCACCGCCCCACGCCAGAGAACCAGTCGGGTCGAGAACTGGGTCTCGACGCCATATTGTGAAAGCTTCGAGGCGCCGATCCAGGCCGAACTGGACCACTCCACCACCACAGGGAGGCTCGCACGGAGGAGAGGAAGAGATCCCGACCGGCCTCGACGTCTCAGGTTGCCGGAGCTCACCACAAAAGTCGGGTCGGCCGGGTTCGGGTCGGTTCAGTTCAAATTTTCAGATAATGAAGGAACGCGCGCGCACGTGGAAGGGGAGGAGAAAATGGAATCTTCCCCTTTTTGGAAATCCCCACTTTCTATTTATATACTTTCTAAAAATAGAAACCAACTTTTGTTGACCATAACTTCTTCACACGGTATCCGATTCACACATGCCGCATGTCCACGGACTCGCCAACTTTCGTGAAGGAAGTTTTTCGAGAAGCTAGACGGAGTAAAAAGCCAACCTTTGACCCCTCTAACTAAGTCGTTTCCACGCGTCCCTTAACTCCGAGCACTTCAGCATTCTTCCTGAAGGTACGAATACGTACCAATACCACTAAAATTTCCAAATATTACACTCGTTAGTACTTCGGAAAAATTAACAGCGCAGTTACAACCCTCTGTAACCCGTCTAATCCCGGTAAAAAGGTAAATTTTGGGATGGGGTGTTACATGCAGGTTGGAAAAAGGAACACTTTCAAGAGCAGGTAGACTGACCCTTATTAAGTCTAACCTCTCTTCTATGCCTAATCATGTTATGACTTGTTTTAAATGCCCCAAAAAGCTTACAAATAACATAGATAAGTTGTCTAGAGATTTTTTTTTTTTCTGAGGAACTGACATGAAATGAACAAGTTTGTCAACCTAAGGCTGCTGGAGGTCTTGGTATTAGACCTGCTGTCTTTTTTAACAACACAAAAACTTGCTTGGAAAGTCATCTCTGATGACCATAACCGATGGGCTCAAATTGTTAGGAAAAAGTACTTATCTAAAGTTTCTTTTTTCTCTAGGCCAAGAAAAAATATAAGAACTCGACTGATTGGAATGGAGTGCTGGACAGTAGAGACATAATCTTGAAGGGCAAGAGATGGATTGTTGGTAATGGTAAGCAGATTAAGTTTTAGACTTTTAATTGAGTGTTTGACTATCCTTTGTTAAACTTATTACCCCAGGATAGACAAGCTATAACCAATTTAGATGAATCTGTTGCAGACTATATTTGCAATTATATTTGGAATAGAGATAAACTTAACAGAATTTTGGATCGAAATGTAGTTAATTATATTACTGGTATTCCTTTACCTATTTCTGAACAAATGTGTTCGTCGAATTTGACATCCACCGATGCTAGTTGCTCCATAATATCTCCAACTATCCCAACTTGCTGGCGAACATATATACCTTTGTCTAACTTCAGAGTGAACAACGTACTTTCTCATCAAGTACAACTGATGAACGACATTTGACTTCTCATATGTGTTGGACAAACTATCCCTCATTCCCTTCAACGTAGTCTTCTTGATAACGAGTCGTCTTACTTCATTTGAAAGTGACAGTCAAACTCCTCCAAGGACCATATTGTCCATCTCAACAAAATCTTCATCCTCCATGTCTTTTAGGAGCTTGTTGTCCAGATTCTTTACAAGCCGCTTCATATTTCGGTAGTCCTCGATCTGTGACCTATATAGGATAAAGTCGTGGCCATCGAATTGATTTTCTTCTCAACGTCTTATAGACTCATTGTTGTACTAAATATTCTAGCTTCTGATATCAGTTTGATAGGAATTCAACCTAAAATTCCTCTTGCGAAAGCGAATAAGTACAAAAAAATATAGAAAACGATCGAGAAAACACACATGATTTTTACGCAGTTCAATAAAAAACTTTTCTTCTCGGGCTGCTGAGTTTCACTATAGAAAAAGAATACAAGAACAAAAGTACAAGATCTCTCACAAGTCGTTCTCAACTCTCAATATCTCACTTGGTCTCTCTCACAACCACACCAATGATTGCTCTACCGCAACCTAACATAGCTTAGATCTACTAGTGAAGTATATTTTTAATTTTTAACTATTGTAATTTTGTTTACAATTCTTTGTTATTTAATTGAATTGATTAAGACTTTTTTTCGAGAGAATAATGTAAAGTAATTAAGTAGAAGCTTGTTGTTTTTTTCTTTAATCCTCTTTAGGGTTTTTGCTTCTTTTGATTGAGCTTAATCTAAGATTGTGCTTGTTTAAGTACATGTACTTTGTAGACATTATCGATATTATTTTGAGACTTCATTGTAATCAGGGGTTCAAACTTCATGTCGCTCCTGTATTCGACAGTTCCATTATTGAAGGCTTGAGAGAGCTGCACCAACATTTTATTCAAAAAAAACAAAAAGTTGGTGACTGTCCTAGGTGTGTGCTGACGTTTAAAAACTTTTTTTGTTGTGTACACTAAGTAATGACTTTTTCTGATAATGCCTTAATCATATTGCTTATTTGTTGTATTGTTAAAACTCAAACTCTTCAAAAAAAAAGATAAAAAGATCACTAAAAAGATGATATGGTCAGCCAAATTTAAATCTATAATCCTAAAATTATGGACTTTAACCAACCATATTACGATTCACGGAATGCAATACCTTTTTCTTGAGAGGTAAATTTACCATCAATCCCTCAACTCTTGTGTCAAGACCAATGTGATACCCAAACTCTAAACTCTATCAATGTGATACTTGATCTTTTGTTATGATAACAATGACATGCCTCCGTCCACTTTCCGTAACGGCACCGTCAAATTAGTGACGTGACAAACAATTATGGATAACCATCAGTGCCTCAACTCTTATGACAATGTCAATGTGATACCCAACTTCTAAAACCTGTCAATGTGATACCCATACTTAATTTTCACTATTAATGTGAGGCCAGAGACCATATTCTGTCACATCGTCGTTGGTTTAGTCAACTGACGTGCATGTGACATTCATAAAAAAATTAATTAAAAGACCAAAATGACATTTATTTGAACTTTTTGTTAATTCTCTCTTCCTTTTCTTTTGAATCAATATAATTTCAATTGTCATTTCCGTCTGCTAACAGCACCACTACCAAATTTCTCATTCTCTATATATCATCACATCTCATCTCCTAATAGCGATTGAAACACCCCAAAACAAGATTATCTGTCGCTCAAAGCTCCTAGACACCCCAACCATCTTCCTCTCAACTCCTACATCTTTCAAAATAAATCAAACTACCAAATAAATCCAAAAGCCTGAATTGATAACAGATCGAGAGACAGAACCTCAAATTCAATTCTCATCAAATTAAACCTCAAATCTCGATTCTCGACGAAGTTTCCCTGTCCCGTCACTCTCCACCATCGTCGTCCCTTCCTCCACCTCACCGCGCTAGAACCCTCGATGAAGTCTTCTTCTCTGGTCATAACGACGACTTCATTTGACTCCAATTGCAAACCTCAATTTTCAACATTGTTGATATTTCAGAATCAAGCAATTCACCATGGCAATGAAAAGTGGAGAGATAGAGATGACAAAAATGGTGATAATAAAGATAAAAAATAAAGTTAGTTGCTCTTGCGTGTATGAGCCTGTGAGGCGAAATATCATATTGTCCTTTTTTGGGCCACATGCGCATCACTTGACTAAACTGATGGTGACGTGATTCCTCCGGCCTCACATTGATAGCGAAATTAAGTATGAGTATCACATTGACATGTTTTAGAATTTAGGTATCATATTTGTTTTGTTATGTTTATAGGTGGAACCTAATATTTCACCTTTACCGGGTTATAACTCAAGAAAGAACCTCCAAATGTCTGGTCAATTATTAAATATGCATTGTTTATTGTGCTTGAAGTGTTGTTTACAGGGTGAAAGCCCAATCAGATATGAGAAGCCACTCTGGGTCCTTTGTCAGGGCCCAGTTCATCGTAAAGTTAAGGAAAAACAAGAGAGATTGTTCCCACATTGGAAAAGGACAAGGCAGGTTGCCTTTAATGCTACCATAAATACCAGCGTGGGCCTCCCGGTAAGAGGACGCGCAACTTCTTCTATTCTTGAGTTTTCTGCTTAGCTGATAGTGTCTGACTTAAGCATCGGAGTGGCTTCCCTCGGTAAACCCGGGGACGCCTCTTTGACGTGTTTGTTCTTTACACAGGAAAACTCAGAGTACGAAGGAGTTCGCTATTTCTGGAACCGTGCAGCCCGCTAAAGGGACCGCGAGTTTACCCGGAAACAATTGGTGCTCTGTTTGAGAGTCGAACTCAAGACCTCCCGTTTAATATTTTTAAGGACGGTGGAAATGGCAGGAGAACAAGATCCAACTAGGAGGCTTAATTTCTCAGGGTATGATAACCCGGGGGCCTCCGAGACCCAGTTTGGCCAAACAGATTTGGCAGCAGCATTTGAGCTCTTGAAAAGGGATTTTCTCGCTCAGAAGGAGCAATCTACTCGAGAACATGCCGAGTTAATGACGGTAAGGGAGCAATTAGCGACTATCCAGGCCGAGCATGGGCTTCTTCAGGCAACCCTAACTCAAAGGGCGAGTGCCATTGGGACGTCAGCCAGACTCGCTAATGTCATTACCCCAGAAGGGAATCCTCCGGGTTATGGAAACCCGTGAACTTTTGACAGTGCATACATCCCACCCGCTATTTTCCCACCCATTGCCCACCCTAACCCAAATCCACAAATTATCCATCTCTCAAATCCTTTGTTTAATCACAATCTTTCAGGACCTCCTCCACCTCCAGAGCCGGTGTTAAATCAACCACTTCCCCCAGCCGATGCCCAGACCCGGCTTCTCTTACAGTTGACGCAAACTGTGACTCAACTTGAGCAGCGTCTTAACTCGGGGACAGGACCACTGCAATACCAACCCTTTATTACCCGTGCAAGCCTATTCTCCACCCGGGTTCAAGAAGAGAAAAAGCCACCGGAGGCAAAGCCATTTAAGATCAAGAAATATGCCGGAACGGGCTGCCCATATGCACACCTAGAGTTGTTCCAGTCTCAGTTGGACTCAACCCGGTTCACGGATGCCCAAGCATGCCATGCTTTCCAGGAAACACTCAGTGAGGAGGCATTGAGTTGGTTCCTCAAGTTACCGGCTTTATCAATAGAAACCTATGGTCAGCTGACACAGAAGTTCCTTTCCCGGTTTATCCTGCTGTCTAGTGCCAACCGAAGCACCACTTCATTATTCAAAGTCCAGCAAAGGGATGATGAGAGCTTGAAAGTCTTTGTAACCCGTTGGCTATCCACGACTTCCAAATGTGGGCACTTGAATGAGTCAGTGGCGTCAGAGGCGTTCTTGCAGGCGCTCAAGCCAACCCGCTTTGTGGTTGATCTCAGAAAGCAGCGGTTCAGGTGCTACGACGATTTGATTAACGAAGTCACCCGGCAAGCTCAAGCCGAGTATGACACCTTCGGGGAACGCCGGACGAATACCGGGTTCACAAGCCAGCGGGCTGACGCTTGGAAAAAGGAAGGGCAGAATAAGAGTGGCCAGGGATATTACGGCAAAAGTTCAAACAGACCAAGGGAGAAACCAAGAGAGGCTCCATACCCAAGACATCCAGCCCGGGAGGAAAAAACCACTTACATCCCTCGATATGAAGTGTTAACCAACTTGACTGCCTCCTATGAAGAAATTTGGAACCGCCATAGGAATGACATTCCCCCGGCTCCAAAAAGGAAGTTTCCCAAAAGGGCAGGGCCGGACAACGGGCAACATTGTGCCTATCACAACGAGTCCGGCCACACTACCGACCGGTGCTTTTCCCTTCGAAACAGCATTGAATATATGATTCAGAACGGCAAGCTACAGCAGTATAAGTCACCTGCTACAGGTGTCAACCTGATTGAAGTATATGGAGAAATAATGACAATTCACGGGGGTGGCACCCAAGGAGTGTCAGGTCACCGGGCCAAAAGACTTTGCCCAAGAGGCCCGGAGTTAGAGATAATGCAGCTTCGTCAGGAATGTTTCAAGGAACTGGTTCCTTGGGATACCGTGTCATTTTCTCAGTCTGAAGACACGCTGCAAATGCATCATAATGATCCTTTCATTATTACTCTTCAGATTGACCATTGGCGAACTCGGAGGGTTCTAATTGACATGGGAGCCGCTGTCAGCGTCATGTTCAGCAGTTGCTATAAGGGGTTTAAAAGAGGAAGAGATAAGCTCTATAGAAATCACGAGCCATTGATCAGTTTTTCAGGTGAGACAACTCAACCGTTGGGGTCAAATCAGCTAACGGTTGGAACCAGGCACCAGTCCACAAGAATTGTAGTTCCCTTCATAATTGTGGACTGCCCATCATCCTACAATGCCATACTTGGGAGAGATGCCCTTTGGGGCCTACAGAGTTTTATAGCGGGTCATATGCTGTTTATGAAGGTACCTACACCCGGGGGCTGGGTTACAATTCGCGGAGACCAAGAAGCCGCTGTCAGATGCAACGCGATAGCAACAGCTCAGTCCCAGCATGAGATGTTTTCAGCCGGTTTTTTCCTATCCCCATTTGACAAACCCGATGACCCCAGAGATGACCCGGATTCCTTGCCCATCAGTAAGACGGCACAACAGAAGAGCCAGAAGTATCCTGCCAAGTTCCCCCGGCCACCCCCAATCGAAACAACAGAATGGATTCAGATTTCAGAGGAATACCCGGAGAGGAAGATTTGCATTGGCACAGGCCTTGACCCAGAGGTCAGAACCCGGATGATTGAGCTGCTAACCCAGAAACAGAAGGTGTTTGCATGGTCATATGCAGACATGCCCGGGATTTCTCCAGAGGTTATGACGCATTCCCTCAATATTATCCCGGGTATTAAACCGGTAAGACAGAAGCGTCTTACATTTTGTGTAGAGAAGTACAAGGCCATTCAAGCAGAAGTTAAACGTCTTAAGGACATCGGGTTCATTGAAGATGCAACATACCCGGATTGGTTGGCCAATGTGGTGATGGTCAAGAAGGCAAACGGAAAGTGGAGGATGTGCGTCGACTACAAAGATCTGAATAAGGCTTGCCCGAAGGATAGTTTTCCCCTTCCAAAGATTGATCAACTGGTGGATTCAACCGCGGGCCACCCCCAGCTGAGTTTTATAGATGCATACTCGGGATTTAACCAAGTTCCGATGGATCCCGCGGATCAACAGCATACATCTTTTACAACAGACAAAGGGATGTATTATTACAAAGTGATGCCTTTTGGACTCCGGAATGCAGGAGCCACGTTCCAGCGCCTGGTAGTGGGCATGTTTGCAAACCAACTCGGGGATACTATGGAGGTTTATATAGATGATATGTTGGTCAAAAGCCGGGAAACAAGCAAACACCCGGATGACTTGGAGACCGTTATTGACATTGCCTTGAGCAAGGGAATGAGATTAAACCCGGAGAAGTGTGTGTTCGGTGTTTCAGGAGGAAAGTTTCTCGGGTTTATGGTTAGCGCTCGGGGGATTGAGGCAAACCCGGATAAGGTTCAAGCGGTTTTGACCATGGAACCGCCAAAGACCAGAAATGAAGTCCAGAAGCTTACAGGTAGGCTGGTGGCCTTATCCCGGTTTATATCTAGGTTGACAGATAAGTGTGCCCCTTTCTTCAAAATTCTCAAGAGTCAACACCGCGAGCGGATTACATGGCAGCAAGAGCACAATCAAGCTTTTGAAAAGTTGAAGGAATACTTGGCATCAGTTCCTTCCTTATCCAGACCTAACCCGGGGGAAATACTCTATCTATACCTGGCGGTATCTCAAACGGCTGTGAGCTGTGCCTTGGTAAGAAAGCCAGAGTCTGAAGAACTGCCGGTCTACTATACTGGAAAAGGATTCAATGATCCTGAAACTCGTTATCCAGATATTGAGAAACTGCCCTGGCCTTGGTTGTAGCAGCAAGAAAGCTAAGACCCTACTTTCAGGCACATTCTATCCATGTGCTCACCAACCAACCACTACGGCAGGTTCTGCAAAAGCCAGAGACTTCAGGAAGATTGGTCAAGTGGGCAATTGAGTTGGGGGAGCATGACTTGCACTTTAAACCGCGCACGGCAATCAAAGGGCAGGCCGCGGCAGACTTTATTGCCGAGTTAATCCCAGCAGAATCCTCAGTTGCTGAAACTCTCGCTACGGAAGGAGACCCGGTGAGGTGGCAGATATTCGTAGGCGGATCAGTTAATCAGAGGCAGTGTGGAGCAGGAGTTGCACTGGTGGACCCGGAGGGTAACATGTTTGACTATGCTTTACGTTTTAACTTCAAAGCGTCAAACAACACGGCTGAGTACGAAGCCTTAATCAAAGGGCTTCAACTCGCTAAAGACATGGGCGCCCGGCATCTCCACATATTGAGTGATTCTCAACTGGTGGTGCAGCAGGTTAACGACGGATTTCAAGCAAAGGAAGCACATCTTTCCTCCTATCAAAAGTTATCGGCTTTCTTTCTTGAAAAATTTGACACCTTTGAGGTTACTCAGATACCGAGGCAGCAGAATGTGAGAGCATATACTCTGGCTAGGATTGCAATAGGGGAAGATCCCAATGCCGAGTTTAAAGGCCTACTAGTCGAGACGTTGGAGAAACCAAGTATCTCACTCTCCTTTTCTGAAATTTTCGCAGTGGAAGCAAGGCCGCCACCATCTTGGATGGATGATTTCATTAACTTCATCCAACATGGAACCCTACCTGCAGACCCGGTAGCGGCCAAACGATTGCGAGTTAGAGCGGCACAGTATAGTATCCGTGATGGGAAACTATATCGAAGAGGGCATACTTTCCCTGATTTGAAGTGTATCACACCCGAGGAGGGAGACCGGGTTTTGCAGTCACTTCATAGCGGGGTATGTGGAAATCACTTTGGAGCCCGTAACCTGGCCTTCAAAACCCTCAGAACGGGATATTACTGGCCTTCCCTAGAGCAGGACGCCAGAGTCGTGGTAGATTCCTGTCTTCAATGTCACCGGTTTGCAGCTTTTCCCCGGGCCCCATCAGTCCCGCTATCGGTAATCATTTCTCCATATCCATTTTGCATGTGGGGGATTGATTTCATTGGACCTCTACCCACAGCCCCAGGACAGCTTAAACACGCCATTGTCTCAGTGAATTATAATACCAAGTGGATAGAAGCTCAACCCTTGGCTCGGGTCACAACCGCAAATGTTAAGAAATTCCTCTGGAACAATGTCTTTTGCCGGTTTGGAATCCCAGAGACGTTTATCACAGATAACGGGACACAGTTTGACAATGACGAGTTTCGGGAATTCTTACATTCCAATGGGACAAAGGTGCTATATACCTCCCCTGCACACCCGTAGACTAATGGACAAACTGAAACTGTTAACAAGTTAATCAAGCAAGTTTTGAAGAAGAAGCTGGAGGACGCAAAGGGTTTATGGGCTGAGAAACTTCCAGAGGTTTTGTGGGCACTTAGAACAACTCCGACAGAAGCCAATGGGGAGAGCCCATTTTTTATGACCTTTGGCTCTGAGGCAGTGATCCCGGTAGAGATGGAAGTCCCGAGTGACCGGGTACAACTGTTTGACAGAGAAACCAATAATGAAGGAATTCGCCTTAACTTGGACCTCCTGGAGGAACGCCGGGAGCGTGCACATCTACGGAATATCAACAATAAGCAAAAGGTGGCCAAACATTACAATTCCCGGGTTATCAAGCGCCCACTCAAACTCGGGGATTGGGTAATGAAGGAGGTAATCCCTAAGCCAACAGGGTTGAAAGCTTCATGGGACGGCCCATATGAAATTGTTGAAGTGGTAGGCCCGGCCACATTTTACATCAGGGGTACAGATGGAGTCACGCTTCCACGACCATGGAACGCACAACATCTACATCTCTTCCCCAAATAGGTACCAAGTTATATGTGAATGTCCAAATTTATTATGTTTTGATGTTATATATAAAGCCTTTCAGGCCTACCATGCATAAAACCCTACCGGGTTATGTTTATCAATCAGTTTGTTGAGTGAATGCAGCCTTTAGCGGCCCTACTTGAATGCCTTAAACGGCAATCTCCGATAATCTCCGGTCTACATGACGTGAAATAATGCAAGCCTTAACGGCCTTATTTCACTGTCAAACTCGGCAATCTCCGATAATCTCCGGTCTACATGACGTGAAATAATGCAAGCCTTAACGGCCTTATTTCACTGTCAAACTCGGCAATCTCCGATAATCTCCGATAATCTCCGGTCTACATGACGTGAAATAATGCAAGCCTTAACGACCTTATTTCACTGTCAAACTCGGCAATCTCCGATAATCTCCGATAATCTCCGGTCTACATGACGTGAAATAATGCAAGCCTTAACGGCCTTATTTCACTGTCAAACTCGGCAATCTCCGGTCTACATGACGTGAAATATTGCAAGCCTTAACGGCCTTATTTCACTGTCAAACTCGGCAATCTCCGATAATCTCCGATAATCTCCGGTAATCTCCATAACTTGAAATATTGCAAGCCTTTCACGGCCTTATTTCAGTCTTTGGAAGTCTTAACGGACCCGTAAAGCCCTAGCGGCCCCATTTTCACTTTATAATGTTAACATGCCAACCCGGCACTATATGTGTGAATTTTGTCAACACTAGCAGATTATGCATCAAATTAACGTGTTATTTGACAGGAAGAATTATGCGAAGGAAAACCGTCAAAACTTTCATTCAGAGAGGTCAATTACAAAAGTAGCAAACCGCTAGAAAATGCATACTACACTACAAAAGCAAAGACAAAAATACTAAGAAGATCCAGCTCACGGCACTGCAGACCCGCTACCCCCGGCAGCGCTCGAGCCGCCACGTCCTCCTCGGGGCCGTATGATAAACTGTCCCCTACGGAGCGGTGGCCGGTTTTGAGTACCACCGACAATCCCACCACGGGAAGTACCTCTCCGGGCTACTGAAGAACGAACCGGAGGACTCCGAACCGGGTTTGCAGGGGCCACAGCAGGAGTCGACCGGGAGGTGCCTGCAGCCTCATCGGGTCTGACATGACCTTGGTGACCATCATAACCGGCTTTGTCGAGCCAGCCTTGGCGAATCCCGGCGCTAACAATTTCGGCACGAGCCTCAGCCCTTGCCGACCGCAGCTTCAGCTCAAACTCGGGACTCGCCAGAAACTCGGAAACGGCAGAGTCCCTGGCCCGGGAAACAGACTGCACCAATTCTCCTTTCTGCTGCTCCAGAGAAGTCACTTGCTGCTGCAGCGCTTGATTCTGTTGAGTAAGCTGAGCAATAACGGCATCTTGAGCACACCGGTCCTCCCGGTGACCCTCAATGACCTTCTCAAGCTCCGAGTTTTTGGCCACAAGCTCCGCTATTTGTTCTTCTGCCTTGGCCAACTCCGCCCACGACGCGACCGCTGCTGCGCTTGCCTCTTTTCGGAACCGAGCCAGGCATTCTTCGCTAACTGTCGCCTGGTCCCGAGCCGCCCGGAGATCTTCCCTGAGCACTCTCTCCCTCTCGGGGATTCCTTCATTAATTAGCCGATCAGCTGCCAAGTATGATATCCTGCCCGCCTACAGAAAACAATTTAGCGGGTTAGTATCAAGAAAAAGAAAGAAACCCCAAACACAAGTCACGAAGGAAACACTAACTCGCATCAGCTTCTCCTGTGTCCTCCGGAGGGTAACTACCGGGTCTTCGTGCCCCAGGATGCAGGAGTCTGCGGCACAGTTTTTCAGATCCGCCACCATCCTCTGGACGGCCACGTCCGCCACCCCTCCACTCGCCAACTCTTGCATGATCTCGTGAATGGCCCGGTGCTGGCTCCTCTCCTTCCTCTCCCTCCTTTCCTTCCTCCTCTTCTTCCTCTCGGACCTTGCCGAGCTGGATGCCTCCCGGGTGCGTTTGTGGGAGGGGACGGGTTCCACTTCGTGCACTTCGTCGCTCCCATCACTCCCCTCAGGGTTCTCACTCACCACCCCTTTGAAACCAACTTCTTCACCCCCGTCGTCAGCCTCATCTTCAGTCAACTCCTCTTCACCCGGGAGCACAGATGGGGGCACCGCGCTCATCACCGGTTCCTCAGTCTCTTCATCGGCGAAGGTAAATTGAGTCACCGGTTCTTCAAATATCGGGTTTTCACCCGCCTCCGAGGGATTCCCTTCAATTTCCTCTTCCTGATAAACCTCTGGTCCGAGAACCTCAGCCAAGTACCCGGGGACCTCGTTGTAGTGCAAGGTATCAACATGGAACTGCTGAAGATCCCCTCGTCTGGGCGCAGGAAAGCCGCTTTTGTGGTCAGGTCGATATCGTACGGTAGACCATCCGCCCCTTGCGTCCGGATCCCGGTCCATACAGCTTTATCCTCAAAGCCGTCATATATTCCCGGGTTCTTCCGTTTGGTGAACTCCATCGGAAGAAGAGCTGCAACAAAAACACAGCCTGTTACACAAAGAGCATTCTATATGACAACAAAATTTCAAAGGACACTGGACAAACCTGGTAGCTCCATCAACCGGCACCTGCTGTACACGTACAACCTACAAAGCCGGTATGAACTCCGGTCATCTTGCCCCCGAAAGGCCCATAGCATCCTCCGGATCCTCTTCTCCATCACCGGCTCCAGAGGAATATCGGGGATACCTGCAACAAAAAAAAAAATTTTAACTCGGAACTCCAAAAAAAAAACCCGGAGAGAGAGAGGAACTTACTTATCAGTGGTTGGAAGTCACCCGGTACTTGAAGCGCGTATCCCGGGTCTTGAAAGTTTCTTATCAAGAAACTTTTTTCCCTCCAGGTCCGGCTCACGGAGGTTGGCAGGTCCTCGACAATCTTCTTAAAGGTCGCCTTGGACTTCAGTTGGATAGTCCCGCTAAAACCCGCCTTCCGGGAGTACTCGGCCCGGTACATGGCGTGCAACTCGTGGTATGTCGGCATCTGCTGCTTGAGTACTTTGTACATAACGCACAACCCGAGTAACTGCCTCCAAATATTCGGGCCAATTTGCCCGATTGCGAAGTTGCTCGCAGCTAAGAGATACTGCACCTCTACCTTTAGCGGGAGTGACAGGCCGCAGCGTAGCTGATACTCGTGGCACAGCGTCCACCCATCCCCGGGAGCGAAGAACTGGTCCTCGGGTTCTAAGGGCCGTATTTCAACGGACTCGGGGATTTTCCAGTTGCTCCTTAGTTCCACGATCTCCTCCGTTGTCAGTGAGTACCCGGGAGGGTCGAGAGCGGTCCCATCGGTGAAGGTTACAGAGGCAAACTCGGGGACGTGAGTGTCCATTGCTTCATTGGCCATCTACAAAACCAAAAACACGGGGATGTCAACAGAAACCCAGATAACCCGGTGACCGCAAGTTAAAACCCCACCCAGAATAACGCAGAAACCCAGAAAAACCTTCTTGGAAACCCAGAAACACCACAAAAATCATCCCAAAACACACAAAAAGAAGGGAGAAGAAGCCATACCTTAGTTGGGAAGGTTTGTAGGGGTTTTGACGTAGATTTGAGTCTTGAAATCAAAAGAAACAGAGACAAGAGCGAGAGCGACAGCAAAAAAGCTCGAAAAAGTTATCGGTTTGGAGGTGAGACAAAACTGTCACCCTCAACCCCTATTTATACAGTTAAGGGCGTGCACTGAAGGGACGTTTCAGTTTCTCGAGGGAAACGACACGTGTCACGCATGCCGCTTCACAAAACCGAAAAACTTTTCAGTTTCCCCCCACTACAACCCGGAGACGTCGTTTTGAATTCTCAACGTAAGGAGTGTCCGCGGGTTACGCTTGCGTACGGACTTGGGGGACTGGGTACCCCGGGTTTGGTTGCTAACTTTGTAACCCGGTAAAGAAAAGATTTTAAGTCCCCACCCAAGCGTACCCCTTGACTGAGGACTTGGGGGACTTGTTTATAGGTGGAACCTAATATTTCACCTTTACCGGGTTACAACTCAAGAAAGAACCTCCAAATGTCTGGTCAATTATTAAATATGCATTGTTTATTGTGCTCGAAGTGTTGTTTACAGGGTGAAAGCCCAATCAGATATGAGAAGCCACTCTGGGTCCTTTGTCAGGGCCCAGTTCATCGTAAAGTTAAGGAAAAACAAGGGAGATTGTTCCCACATTAGAAAAGGACAAGGCAGGTTGCCTTTAATGCTACCATAAATACCAGCGTGGGCCTCCCGGTAAGAGGACGCGCAACTTCTTCTATTCTTGAGTTTTCTGCTTAGCTGACAGTGTCTGACTTAAGCATCGGAGTGGCTTCCCTCGGTAAACCCGGGGACGTCTCTTTGACGTGTTTGTTCTTTACACAGGAAAACTCGGAGTACGAAGGAGTTCGCTATTTCTGGAGCCGTGCAGCCCGCTAAAGGGACCGCGAGTTTACCCGGAAACATGTTACAAGAGTTAAGGGACTAGTGGTTATCCACATCACTAATTTGACGGTGCCGTTACGGAAAGTGAACGGAGACATCTCATTGATATCATAACAAAAAATCATGTATCACATTGATAAAGTTTAAAGTTTGAGTATCATATTGAATTTATCTATTTTCTTGAAAAACAAAGTAGGTTGGGAAATAAACTCACCTCTAAAAAGCTGAGAATACGTGTCATTTGGTGGGCAATAATAAATTTTTCTCCATTAGTGCCGCGACACTGACTGCTCAACGTAAATTGGTTTCTGACATCACACACCATCCCAGATCCACCCAATCTTTTTTTTCTCATATATAAAAGCCTCTGCATTTCCATCCAAGGTTCCCGATTTCAACATCATTTTTCCGACTATGGGTGGATCCTCTTGGCCTTCTGCAACACAGGTACTCTCATCCTCTCAGACTCTATTTGACTTGCATTGTTGAACCCATTACAGTTTAAAAGGGCTACTTGGTTCTTTGGAAGTGAAGTTGCACTTGTATTTCAGTGTTGACATAATCACTGTGTACTAGAGTTGATGCCCACGTTGCTTTTTGGAAGCAACAGCAACTGGGGTTTGCTTCTGAATTTGTCTTCAATGTGTGTTTCAAGTGTATAAGCTTGGCTTTCATTTCACAACTTGTTGTTTGTTTTCATATGTTATGTTGTTCTCTTTAGCTTCAATCATATTGTTTACTGTTTTATGTGCTGATGATAATGTGAATGATGTATTTGCAGCTAAATGAAATTAGAGAGATAGTTTCAGAAATGTCTGGGAGAGGTAGGGAAGAAGTCCGGGTCGTGGCTTCTCCTTATCGAATTTGTCCACTTGGAGCTCATATTGACCATCAGGTCGGTTTTTGCTAGCTCTTAGTTCTCTCTTAAACCTCATGGCCTGCTTTTTTTTAATTTTCAGTTACTCTATGTTTTGATTGATTTTCTGGCACTTGTCAAAGCCTTACTTTGTATGATAAAAATGTATACTGAATTATCTTTCATGGTTGCAGGGTGGCATAGTATCTGCTATGACGGTTAACAGGGGAATACTTCTAGGTTTCGTTCCTTCTGGTGACGACCAGGTAAACATAAAACATAGTCCTTAAACTGATATAATCAATGGCCAATATAAACGTGAGGTGGTTAGAAACCGTGAGGATTTTAGCTACATTTCATTTCACATAGTATTATAGTCTAATCAAGAAGCAATAGCAGACTGAAATCAACTAGATACTTTTACCTTTATGGGTCATCCTTGTCGTTTTCATTGTGTAAAAAGTTCAGGATTTTGCCTGATGCATCAATGAATTCTTGGATGGGTATTAACATCGTGAAGGTCTTCAATAATGTGCAATCTTCTTATACTTGATGATGTGGAGACCCTGTTACTAAGCTGTTAACCTTCTCCTTCAGTTCTGACAGCTGATTTTTTGATTGTCATCAGATTTTTAGTTGATACCTTGAACTACCGAGTGAATCCTGTAAAACATCATTTGAACTTAATAGTTATGCACTGTGTTGTCATCAGACTTTTAACTTACTAGGTATCCAGTGTGTTGTTATTAGCTTTTCACCTAACTTAATTTCCAGCATATCTGTGTATTAGCATGGGGTGGTTTAGTGACGCATGGATTATCCCAGCATACCATAGATATCATGAAAAGCCATCAAAAGATACTATTCTGTGATTTCTTTGGTACACTATTGTCATGAAGAATGTATTTAGAAAATTTGTGAAAGTTATATTTAATTGGTTTGGAAATTTGGAATTGCTTAACACAAACATACAAGAGAAATATTTAATTCAAATAGTGAAAGTTACATCTAAAACTTAGCTTTTCTGCCCTGAGTTACTGAATGCTTGTTGTAGGTTATTCTACGGTCGGGACAGTTTAAAGGCAGAGTCAAGTTCAGGTGTGGGGTCCTTTCTCATGGTACTTCTTATCTGTATCCATTGTTTTGTTAATTTGTTTCACATCTATGCTTACTAAGTTTCTGTTGCTGTCATCTTAGCTGAAAATTATAAGTACTACAAGTAGGAGTTTTACATCAAGGCTTTATTGAAATGGAAAATCCGTTACTGTTTGCTTCCTCTAGTGTTCTGCGTCCAATAATAACAAAGCTACTTGGAGATTGTTTAGATTTCCATCATCTAGTTATCTGCCTATGGGATAAAAACTTCTGTCAGGGCAGCTAATAGCATGAAGTATTGAGTCAAATGGTCATTGTATCAAAAATTCTTGACGTTTATAGATCTCTCTTGATGATCTCATGCTGACATCAACAAGTAAAAAAGAAGAAGGATAACTTCTTGACTGCTAAGCTCCAGATTCATGACTATAAACCCTTTCTGCACCTTATATGAAGACATCAGATTTTTTCTCGTTGGCAATGTTTGGGGTTATAGAGAATTGGTTGTTTATAGGACAATTATTTGGCATACTCCACCCCTATGTTTGATCTAGCGAATCGATTGTGGCCTAGTGCAAGGCCATTAAATTGGAGCCTGTGGATTTTTTAGTATAGAGCAGCCAGCTTGAACTCCCAAGTAGACTGTGGGTCTGTGATAAGGACAAATACTTTGATCCCAATATGTGATCATATGTTAGGGTAAGCAGTTTAATAACCTTCCACTTGTCCACTTTGAAGGTTCAGACATTTTCAAAAGATGATGGATAAAATAGTTGAATATTTGATCTTAGCTTTCATTCAGTATAAAAAGAAGATTTAAGCCTTTACATGGGGAAGCCAAGCAAGTGTAAACAATAATTCCAATAGCACAAAAAGACATCAAGTTGTTTTGTCTCTTCAAAATAAGCTTTCCTAATTCCCTTCTTAAAATCTCAAATAAAACTGTTGAGATATATATCCCACATCGGGAATATGGGACTTTGCCTGTGGGCTACTCTCTCTATAGCCAATTGGTTTTGGAGTTGAACCCCAGACTACTTTATCATGGTATCTGAGCGGGTTGCCCACGTACACGTGTGAAGCCTTAAAGGCCACACGAACTCCACGACCACCTAAGTTGTCCACGTGTTAGGTTTAAAGATTCGCCACACGTGCGGGGGCGTGTTGAGATATATATCCCACATCGGGAATATGGGACCTTGCTAATGGGTTTATAAGGGTTTGGGTTACTCTCTCTATTGCCAATTGGTTTTGGAGTTGAACCCCAGACTACTTTATCATGGTATCAGAGCGGGTTGCCCACGTACACGTGTGAAGCCCAAAGGCCACACGAACTCCACGACCACCCAAGTTGTTCACGTGTTAGGCTTAAAGATTCGCCACACGTGCGGGGGCGTGTTGAGATATATATCGGGAATATGAGACTTTGCCTGTAGGTTTGGGCTACTCTCTCTATAGCCAATTGGTTTTAGAGTTGAACCCCAGACTACTTTATCAAAAACTAACCTATTAGAAACATAAACTATAGCATAAAGATCTTGCACTACTAGGTGTCATAACCTAAATAAGAGTTTAAGGACTAGGTTGAATACTTTAGGCATCAATAGCCAGTTTAGATAAAATATAGGTTGCAGTGAATGTGGGCAGCATAATGTTAGAATTTTAGGGCAGTTCTGAAGGGTTATTTGCTCAAGTTGTGGGAGTTTTGGGTTTTCAATTGAACAAAAGAAAAATAATCTAAAATGGAATATAACATAAGAATGAAACTTGTCACTACTGTAGTACTGTTGCAGGCCACAAATATACAAATTAGTGATAGTGCCAATTATTTTAACTGTGAAGTTTATTTCAATTAAAGAAGGCTGAAGATCTGTACCAGATGGCATTGCAAACACAGTTAAAGTCCTCAATGAGTTGACGAGGGGGTTTGGTCCTTGGGTCACAAGCCAGTCTGTGGAGTGTCCAAGAATTTAGTACTTTTGCTATAGTAATTAATTTTGTTGCATCATGTTTACTTATGTTCTGAAATTGACAGGAATCTACCATAACATATAAATAGTATACCTGCAAATATTTCTTTTGTAATCATACTGTTTCTATTGCTCCTTGCATTTTGTTACACTAAATTGTGTGATCTCTGGTGACCTGAATTATTATTCTGTTCTATAGAATTGATGAAGTTTCGTGCTCTATGAACAATGGAAATGATGCTTCCAAAAAGAAAGAAGAAAGTGATTGGGGAAGTTATGCAAGAGGAGCTGTATTTGCATTACAGAGTAAGAAGACCTGTGTTTTCCAGGTAAGAGATATGCCTCCATTGACCATCTTCACTGCTCAGTTCAAAAATTTTCTCAAATGCTAATCATACATAGTTTGATGATTATGTGCCATCTTTCACTATATAGTTCAAGAATCATTTGTTCTTTCTTCAGAATATAAAAGCAAAAGAAAAAAAAGACAGGATGATTTGTTAATTTTGTTTCACTTGTTTCAGGGTATCATTGGATACATATGTGGTACTGAAGGTATGGACAGTTCAGGCATTAGCTCTTCAGCTGCTGTAAGTTGATTTTTCTTGTTGATTTCCTTCGTTGTTAAATGATGATAATGGACTGTTTGTACATAACCATGTAGAGACAAGACTCAAATAATGCAATGAATGTTTCATGGTAATTTGTTTATTTCTTATGCATTTTGTATTTTACCCGGGAATTGGTAGATATCAAAAGATAGAAAATGCCCCAATACGTTAATGGTAAACCAGCCAAAGTGAGCCAAATGCTGTGGTAGATCACCTCTCTACACTAGTAGATATGGGAGAATTGGTCCACCACTGCAGGGATCTGGTGCAGAACTGCAATGGTTGGTTTGCTAGAGTAATATAACGAAACGGATGATGCCCTTGAATTATATTGAAATTGAGATGTCCTATCATAATCAAGATTACAACTTTAATTCATTCATATTATACCCTGGATATAAAGAACAAGAACACAAACGTGGATGCACCTGTTTGCAGTACATTCAATTTTACACTGCTAGAATTAATGTTTTAAGAAATCACTTGGCAAACTGAGAAATAGTCATGAAAAGTTGTCCAACAAAATCAGTTTTTAAATACTTAATTTATAAAATTCTAGTGGACAACCAGCCCAATTAATAACCACAGTTGAGCTAGGTTGTCATTGAGAAAACTTGAAGTGGGCTTGCTAAAGTAATATAACTAAACAGATGATGCCCTTGAATTATATTGAAATTGAGATGTCGTATCATACTCAAGATTACAACTTTAATTCATTCATATTATACCCTGGATATGAAGAACAAGAACACAAACGTGGATTCATCCGTTTTGCAGTACATTCAGTTTTACACTCCTAAAATTATTGTTTTAAGAAATCACTTGGCAAACTGAGAAATAGTCATGAAGGGTTGTCCAACAAAATCAGTTTTTAAATACTTAATTTATAAAATTCTAGTGGACAACCAGCCCAATTAATAACCACAGTTGAGCTAGTTTGTCATTGAGAAAACTTGATGAGGGCTTGCTACAACTTTGATGGCATCTGTTCAAACTTAATATTAGCAGCCCAGAATAAAGGGAACTCTAGACTAAGAATTACTTACCACTATCTGTGCTTTGTTATATATCTGTAAAGTTAGAGTAAAAACTGTTCTGTAATAAACAGATTGTAGAGCTTTGTACTTATTATGTGGAAAGTTCCTTTCACCAACATCAACCCATATATTAACAATTGAACTTTTGACAGGTTGGCGTAGCTTACCTAATGGCTTTGGAAAATGCAAACAATTTGATTGTGACCCCTGAAGAAAATATTGAGTATGATCGGTAGGTTTCTTTTTGAAGGTCTAATATGTGGATACTCATGTCTTTTCCATAAATTCAGCTTGTATTGGGAGGTACAGGAATTTTGAATCATGATCAAAACTCAAAAGCTGAAGTGTTAGGATTTGTGGCCAACCGTAGTTATTATCCGGACAGATTCCCTGCTTATTCTTTTACTTGAGTTCTGGGCACTCTACCCCATAAAGAATAATAACAGCTATTGTTTAAAGTTTTTTTAAGCTATCTTCCCTCTGTTTTTGTTCATCAGGTTCTTATTAAGTTATATATTTTATGTTATTACAGTATCACCTTATGTAACATGGAATATTTTATATTTACCAATAACCTCATTCCACATATTTTGTACCATGTCAAGCCTTTTGAGTTTCTTTTTCTTTCTCCTTAATTTCCTATCAATTTAACAAATTATAGTTATTAATTTATGTTTCTAGGCTGATTGAAAATGAATTTCGGGGCCTGAGGAATGGCATATTGGACCAGTCAGCCATATTACTGTCAAGCTATGGTTCTCTACTGTGCATGAACTGCAAGGTAATGTACAAAATTGCATGTATTTGATGTAATTTGAAGCAAAGTAAGGACATCATTTTAACTACGGAGTGTTATTCTATTCTCGATTTGTTTATTTTATTATAGTTTTGATTCATTTTGCATTGTTGCTATCTTATAATGACTTGAATGATCTGGACATATTCACAAATTGCTTCACTAATTTTCTATTTATTTTAATTTTTATACGTTTTGTCATCTGAATTCTGACCTATGGTGATTGCTCACAGAAGTCTGCATTCACTGCTTGTAACAACATGCACAGTTTTTTCTGAAAATCATATCCATGAGAAGAGTGTCTAAATCATATTACTGTAAAGAAAGTATTTGTCAGATCATCAATATTCTCTATGAATTAGGAATATCTTCCTTGTTAGGAATATAAAGATTTGTGTATATATGTTTCCTTGCAGAATACACAGCAGTAGGATTCTTTCCTAATTAACTCTAGACATTCCTGTATATATATTCCTCTGATTATCAATGAATATCATTCAGCCAAATTATATTCTTTTCATGGTATCAAGAGCAGTCTAAGATCCTAATTCACCACTACACCCTAATCTCTCGTGTAGCCTCTCTATCCCAATCATCATGGCTGATGATCAAGACCTATCTCCAAGATCAAAGAATGAAATCCCTTTCCAGAATCCCTTTCAGAAACCTGAAAAGTCAGTGACCTCATCAGAGGTCGTTTATGCTCCTTATTTCATCCATCATTCCGATAATTCCGGATTGACTCTTGTCTCTAAACCCTTGACTGGAGATAACTACTCTGGTTGGAAACGATCTATGCTTCGAGCTCTAAATTCCAAGAACAAGCTTGGATTTATCAATGGTTCCATCAAAGCACCCTCAGAAGAAACTGATCAAGGCTATGCAGTTTGGTCAAGATGCAACGATATAGTTCACTCCTGGATCGTTAATTCCTGCGATCCAGAAATAGGAGAAAGTGTAAACTACTATTCTACTGCTCATGAGGTTTGGGAGGACCTCCATGAGCGTTTTTCTCGAGCCAATGCAACTCACATCTATGAAATACAGCGAGACATCTCCTCTCTTTGGCAAGAGCATCTCTCGGTCTCAATCTACTACACAAAATTGAAAGCTCTATGGGATGAGCTGACAAATCTCGATGCAAGACAACAAACAGATCAACAAAAATTGATGCAATTCTTGATAGGATTGAATGAAACATACCAGGCTATCCGAGGACAAATCCTTCTCATGAAGCCTCTACCCACTGTTCGTCAAGCATTCTCATCTGTTGTCTAAGAAGAAAAGCAGCGCCTGGTTGCTTCTTCATCACACGGCTGATGATTCCGGCAGCGCCGCCATGGCTATCCGATCAGGGGGCAGCATACCACCACCAACAGAACCAAATCGTTTTTCTTGGGGCAACAATCGATATGCTGGAGAAGACAAGAACAATCAAGGTTTGCACGCTTGGCCTAATCGATTGGACCGCAGCAGTGGTGGCTGGAACGACCGCGCCGACCGCAGCGATAGCGGCGGCTGGAACGACTAATCAGCTCGCGGCAGTGGTGGAGGTGGTTACCGTGGGACCTGGAATGGAGGACGTCGTGGTGGTCAAAGTTCCAGAAGAGGTCGACCTCATTGCACCTATTGTGATGAATTGGGCCACTGGGCCCAAACTTGTCATAAATTGCATGGATACCCAGAAGGTCACCTAAGAGCTAGAGATAATCCAGGTAGAATTGTGGCCAATTATGCATCAGATGAGAAATTGGTTACGATCAGAGAAAACCAACTCAAGCAAATGTTATCACTTATTTCTAAATCATCAAATGAGGGCAATAATTCCAAGGCAAATGCAGTATCTCAACCAGGTTTGTCTAAAGTCCTTTCTTGTAATTGGATCATTGACAGTGGAGCAACGGATCATATTACTTCATCCCCTAATTTATTGCATAAAGTGGTTGATAGTTCTTTACCATCAGTATCATTGCCCAGTGGAGAACAAGCCAAAATTGTTGCAAAGGGGACACTGCCCTTAAACTCCAGTTATTATCTACACAATGTGTTATTGGTGCCTACATTCAAAGTTGATCTGATGTCTGTTAGTCGTTTGACAAGAAATTTGAACTGTTCGGTGACTTTTTACCCATACTGGTGTATTTTGCAATATCTGACTACGAGGATGATTGCTTTGGGTAAACACCGAGATGGACTATACTACTTAACGGCGCTGGAGGCGGAAAAGCCATCACCAAACAAACCAACTTGCAACCTCACCATCTCTTTCACCGATCTTTGGCACCATAGACTTGGGCATGTATCACCTTCTCGTTTAAGTTTCATTGCTAAGATTTTTTTGCATTTTCCCATTCAATTTAATAATGCTTGCCATGTATGTCCTTTGGCTAAACAGAGTCGTTTACCTTTCGCTGCCAGTGTTATTTCTTCGACTAAACCTTTTGAGATTATTCATTGTGATATTTGGGGTTGATATCGATATCCTTCTCTTTGTGGCTCTCACTATTTTCTAACTATCGTTGATGATTATACTCGTTTCACATGGATTTTTCTAATGCGTTTCAAAGATGAAGCCCAATCTCATTAAACGTTTTTTCACCTATGCTTCGACACAATTTGACTCTCGCATTAAAATTTTTCGAAGTGACAATGTTGGGGAATTTCTTTCATTGCGCTCTTTTTTTCATGATAATGGTGTCATCTTCCAACATTCATGTGTTTACACGCCTCAACAGAATGGAGTTGTGGAGCGCAAACACGGTCATATCTTGCAAGTAGCACGTGCTTTGAAATTTCATGCTCACCTCTCTACCGCATTTTGGGGGGAATGTGCTCTCACTGCTGTTCATATCATCAATCGAATACCTTCCCCTTTGCTCTCTCTCATAACACCATTTGAGTTGTTTTACTCCACACCACCTTATGCTCATCTTCGAGTTTTCGGATGTTTGGCTTATGCAACTAACGTCCATCCATCACATAAATTTGATCATCGTGCCATGCCATCTGTTTTTGTTGGTTATCCTGTTGGACAGAAAGGCTACAAACTGTTCAATTTATCAACAAAACGAGTTTTCACAAGCTGGGATGTTGTATTCCATGAACAGATTTTTCCTTGTGCCTCTCCACCCAATCTCATTATTCCTTCAAAAGCCAAACCCAGTTCAGGCCCACTTTCACTTCATCCATTGATTTTTATTTTGATCCTCCTACTGTGCCCTCCTCTGCATCATCTCCACATCCTTCTACTCTTCCTTCCGATCACCCTTCCCCATCTGCAACCCCACCTCCACCCTCACAACTATCCCCATCTGCAACACCGCTGCCACCATCAACGCCCCTCACCATCATCATCGTCACCATTATCGTCCGCACCGAAGCCTGTTTCTCCTCCGCTGGCCTCCGTTCCCCTCCACACATACTCTCGGCGTCCAAAATCAATCACCCAGTCTATTCTCCCATCAGACCCACTGTCTGGTCCTCCCTCGGCACCTGCCCTGACCCTGTCCTCTTCGACAGCACCGGAGCTTGCTCCTCCGCCCGAGCTTGTCCCTCCACCTGAGCCCACTCCTACAATACCACCTCGCGTGTTTGCTCTGTTTAGTCGTCTTCCTTGGCTCCAGGTCCTCTAAAAGGTACACGCTATCCATTGGCCAACTATGTTTCTTATCATCGATATACACCTGCATATACACATTTTGTTGCTCAACTCAATGCCATTATAGAACCTAAAACTTATGTGGAGGCTGCTGCTCACCCTAAGTGGCAAGCAGCCATGGATTCAGAGTTACAGGCTCTCGAGACTAATGGCACCCGGTCCCTCACTAAACTCCGTGCAGGAAAGAAGCCGATTGGTTGCAAATGGGTCTATAAGATCAAGCACCGCTCTGATGGCTCCATCAAGCGTTACAAAGCTCGCTTGGTTGCCAAAGGCTTCACCCAAATCGAAGGAATTGACTATGAGGAAACCTTCTCTCCCACAGCCAAAATTGTCACAGTTCGTTGCTTGCTTGCTTTGGCTGCCGCCAGGAGATGGTCACTGCAACAAATGGATGCCAACAAGGCTTTTCTACACGGGGACTTACAAGAAGAAATATACATGTCCCCACCGCCTGGGCTTCGGCGATAGGGGGAGGATTTAGTTTGTCACCTTCACAAATCATTATATGGCCTAAAACAGGCTTCTCGTCAATGGTTCGCTAAATTTTCAGAAGCCATTCGTGCTACAGGCTTTGTATAGTCTCGAACAGATTACTCTCTCTTCACTAGAAAGCAAGGCAAGTTCTATACTGTTCTCTTGATATATGTTGATGATATATTGATTATTGGGAATGATTCTCAAAGTATTGCTACAACCAAAACATTTTTGCATAGTCGCTTTCATATCAAGGATCTTGGTGATTTGAAATATTTCCTTGGCATTGAGATTTCTAGTTATAAGAATGGTATCTTCATTTCCCAACGAAAGTATGCTTTAGAGATTATTGAAGATGCAAGACTTTTGGGAGCAGCCCCTATTGACACACCAATGGAACGCAATTTGAAATTATTTGATAGGAGTGATCCGCTTAAGGATCAAGGTCGTTATAGGAGATTGGTTGGAAGATTAATATATTTGACTGTATCAAGGCCGGATATTACTTATGCGGTCCATGCGTTGAGTCGTTTTATGCATCAGCCGAGAAAAGCTCATATAGAGGCAGCACTGAGAGTGGTGCGTTACCTCAAGAATGCGCAGGGTCAAGGCCTCTTCTTCTCCTCCAATAATGACCTTCAATTAAGGGCATTTTGTGATTCAGATTGGGCAGGTTGCCCACTTACTAGGCATTCTACTACGGGGTATTGTGTATTTCTTGGTCCTTCATTAATTTCCTGGAGATCAAAGCGTCAAAAGACTGTGCCCCTTTCATCTGCCGAAGCAGAGTATCGCGCTATGACGGGAACATGCTGTGAACTGACTTGGCTACGTTATTTTCTCAAAGACCTCAGCATAATGCATCAAAAACCCGCCTCATTGTACTGTGATAATAAAGCGGCTTTGCACATTGCAGCGAATCCCGTTTTTCATGAACGTACCAGACATATTGAGATGGACTGTCATTATATCAGGGGCAAGATCCTAGATGGTCTCATCACATCAATTGGCAGACATTTTGACCAAAGCTTTGGGGAAGGACACTTTTATTCCTATGATACGCAAGTTGGGAGTGCAGGATATCCACTCTCCAACTTGAGGAGGAGTGTAAAGAAAGTATCTGTCAGATCAGCAATATCCTCTGAATTAGGAATATCTTCCTTGTTAGGAATATAAAGATTTGTGTATATATGTTTCCTTGCAGAATACACAGCAGTAGGAGTCTTTCCTAATTAACTCTAGACATTCCTGTATATATATTCCTCTGATTATCAATGAATATCATTCAGCCAAATTATATTCTTTCAATTACATCATAAATTTAATATATTTAATGACAATTTAGTAATATTAATTAATTCACTAAGCACATTATTTAGGTGTAAGCATACGGCTTTTATGTGGACAGTTAAGTACATCGGGAGCTGTATGTGGGTTAATGAATAGCCTCTTAGATGCATACAACCCTAACTCATGATAAGGAAGCCTATACTTTTAAAAGTTACTTAACTTCTCATGCTGTCTGATATGTAAAAGTTTATAAAAGAATATCAAATTTGCCCCTTCTAATATTTATATCCAATCAGTTTGAACTAATTATAAATTACAAGATGCTTTTGCCCATTTATATGTCAAGTTTAAGGAACATGTCCATGTTGGTGGAACTGTTTTCTTATGGATCGGCAATGTTATTTTGCTCTCTCTATTTACAAGTGCTCTTGATATACTATTCATTAGTATAGAAATGGAGGCTTAGAGGGACTTGATCCCGCAATCATCGTCACTCTCCATTTCTTTTTATTTTTTTCTTTGGTTTCTGATTTTTCTTATGCTTCAGAATATGCATTTCTTTCTCTAGGGGTCACTTACGGAAACCTTTTCTTATGCTTAAAAGTTGTATTCTTGATGAGAAAACAGGAAACAGGGGTAGATGGGGGAACTGGGGTGTAGGAAACCAACTTGTAGGAAATGGGGTAAGACTGATCAGCATTTTAAAGAACTATAGCTTAGCTATAGAAGCGTGAACCTTAGTGTGCTAGATAAGGACAAACATTCAACTTGATGTACAGATACACATGCGATCACCAAACAATAATGCATTGTAGGTTATCTGCACCTCAAAAATGGTTTGTCCATACTGATATATTAGTTGCATATTTTAGCCATTGATTTCGTAAGTTCAATACTGCAGATTATAGTCTAATTTGAGGTGTTTATGTATCTATTCTCTTCAGTTTATAACATATATCAGATTCTGCTCCAATTACAGTTGTAAGCGATGTGATGTCTCATACATGTAGTTTTCATATGTAGACTAAGGAACATAAGCTCATACACTCGCCAAAATTGGGAAAGAACCATGAGACGGAGTGGCAGGAAGCATACAAAATATTATTGGCATTTTCAGGCTTAAAGCAAGCTTTAACTGAGAATTCTGGATATAATCGTCGAGTTGGAGAGTGTCAAGAGGCAGCTACAGTTCTTTTGCAGTAAGATCTCTTTCCCTTGCAAAAATTTACTCTTCATTTTAATTGAGGTTCAATTGGTTGGACAATTTGTATTGCAGTCCTTTTCTATTGGGGTGGTATACTGTTGAATGCTTGCCATCAACACATTCATCATTAAACTTGGATACGAATGAAGAGAAAAATAAAATACAAGAGATTTTAGGGAAATTTTTGTGTAAAAGTATGGTCATAAATATTCAGAAAGAGAACTTTTTCTTAAAAGTTCATTTGCATTTTTCTTTCTGTGTTGCGAAGTAAAGTAACCGGTGAATACTTACAGTTACATACCACATGACAAACAGTCAAACCAGAGCACAAAAATTATGGGTATAGTATTTTAATTTTTCATAGGTAGGTACCATTTCTCTAAGCTTGAAGTTTGAAATGAGCCCAAGAATATAGGTTGCTAATTGTGGAACACACTACCATGTCCTTCACTGGTAAACTAACACTACATTGGGTCAAATTGACCCTATAGGAGTTACCAGAAAGAGTGTAGCATTTGGACGAAATAGATCATATTCAAGCTTTTCCAAAAGTCGAAGTTATTTGATTAAAAACCCAGATTCTGTTCTAGTTTAACATTTGAACACTGGCAACCAATAAATTGACAGAGTTCTTTTTAATTAATTGTTAATTGCAGCTTTATTAATCATCTTTATGTTCCTTTTGGTTTCATGTATTAATATCCAAGCTGACATACTTATTTCCCCTTTTACCAGTGCTTCCGGAAATGGTGCAGCAGAGCCAGTCCTATCTAATGGCTAGTCCCTACACATGACCTTTTCAAATTTAGTATTCATTCTTATTATCTTCTGTCATGCGATTGATTGAATTAATTTTTTTTCTCCTACAAAACAGTTGAGCCAGAAGCTTATCAAACTCACAAGGTAATAAAATGTTTCTAGAGCTTGAATATATATGTGTGTTTGTGTGTGTGTTTGTGTTTGTGTTTGTGTTTGTGTTTGTGTTTGTGTTTGTGTGTATCACATAGAGATTCTTGTGGTTTGATGCATGTGCATAACAATGCGACAATGGTTGGGGTATAAACATGCCCTCTTATGTCCTGTCGAGATAAGTGCATCAAGATCAAGGTGCGTAAAATCCATTTAATCTAGGTTACGAATTTGAAGATGTAGGGTTAGATCAATTTTAGAGACATGATAAAATTGTTGCAAGTGGTACCTCATATGTGAAGAATATGATTCATGGTAGAGATGGAAAATTGGCAATATTTACATACGTTGGTTGTAGTGTAGGTGACTCCTCAGCTACGAACTAGAGTATCAATATATTATACATGGGTTGGTGCAAAGCTGGTTGTAGTGTAGGTGACTCCTCAGCTACGAACTAGAGTATCAATATATTATACATGGGTTGGTGCAAAGCAACCGCCTCATACAAGGAAAATCCATCTGTTTCTGCATGGCCCCAAAATTACTCATTCTGAATCATCTTTCAGAAGTTTCACTAGTATAAATTTTGATTTCTTTTAATAGCCAATAGTCGTTAATAAGGCTGGTAGCTTTTGCCTCAGACATATGTCGTTTGCTGTTCTGCTTGCAGTTATTGAATTAGGATTCAGTCAAGTGTCTAATTAGGCAATTTGTTCAGGGTGAACCATTGGTCTTGTTCACTCTTGGGTCTAGCATAGTCTTCACATTAAAATAACATATAGTAATAGGTCAAATTATTGATAATGTGTTAGTTGGGCCTGTGAAGGCGGACTCATTGCCCCTCCTGGAGTTTCTTGCTAAGTTAATAATTTGATAGGATACTAAATTAAATTAAGTAGGAAGCTGTTTTGTGAAATTTTCCTTAGAATCACATATGTAAACAATTTAAATTGTATCATTTTGAGATGTCTTTGATTAATGCACTGAGGAAGGGGTTAATGGACTCAGATATGTGTGTTGTGTGTCTGGAGTTTCCTGCTAAGTTAAAAATACTGACACATTCCTGGTTGATACATCTTTCATCAATAATATAATGCCAGTTGATACATCTTTCCTAAATAATATAATGTCAATAATTCATCATCAGGTTATTAATGTATTTACTTATTTATTTATTTATTTTTGGGGTAAGATTGGGTTTGTTCAGTATTTCAAATGTATTATTCTAACGGACTGAAATCCAATGAATATATTGAATGATTTTTGGCATTTGTCTTCAACCTCTTTTTCTTGCAGCACATATTGAAATCTAATCTAGCCAAAAGAGCAGAGCATTATTTCTCTGAGAATATGCGGGTTAAAAAAGGTATTATCATTGATATAAAGTTGGTCATTTAATTTGTCAAAGCTTGTGCGATTTAGTTTCTATGTTCTTTCATGTATCAACTTACAAGTACTTTAATGTGATTATTTCAGGACTTGAAGCTTGGGCTTCAGGGAGGTTCAATGATTTCGGAATGCTCATTACCGAATCTGGCTTGAGTTCGATTCATAACTATGAATGTGGTATGATTTATTTTCCTTTGTTTATACTATCTGTTTTCTCAAAGCATCCTCCCAAGGGACCCTTTTGTCTTGTCACCAAAAAATAAGGAGGATAAATAATTGATGAAAGGAATAAAAGAAGGATTCTCACTTTTGAACATTAATAAATTGGCAGATTTTTCGTGGTAATATCTGTACTTTCTGTGATATACATCACAGTGACATCTGTACTATGATGCAATTAACGGATAATCCTATATCTTATTGATAAAGGAATTGCTTTTAGCAAAGAGTTGCATGTGGAAAGTCTTTTTCCTTGGCTAGCTTTTAAGTTTTAACTCACACAAACATGATCAGGTTTTAAATAAATTTTCAAAATTTCATGAGCTGTCTAGCTCAGTTCACATTTCAATATCTACCAATCCTTATATCAACCTCCAACCATAGTGAATCCTATAGTATTAAACACCGTGCTCATACTTTACATCTTTGAATGATCTGCAATGGCAATACATTGTAAGAATTAATTTAAACTGAGTTTGCAATTTGGTAAACAAGTGATTATCTCTTATTCTGGCCAATACTGTTAAGTGTCACTGTCTCAGAGTGATTACGTTATTATTTTTTAAGGTTCTAAACCTCTGATACAATTGCATGAGATCATCCTACGGGCTCCTGGTGTCTTTGGAGCACGGTTTAGTGGTGCCGGATTTAGAGGTTGCTGTGTTGCACTGGTAGATGCCAATCTTGCAGCTGAAGCTGCATCATTTGTCTGGGAAGAGTATAGCAAGCTCCAGCCTGACTTGGCGTGTCAGTTAAACCAACAACACGCGGTTGTGATATGCGAAGCTGGTGATTGTGCCCGTGTTATATGATGACAAACCATTAATTGCTATTATATATTGTGATGTTTTTACTATTCCATTCATTATTTTGAACTCTGACGTGCGTCTAGATTAGAGCTGTATAGGAATAGTGTGGGAGTTTCTGTTTGTAACAGGCTTATTATATAATCTTCTGTGGGGCATTGAATTTGTAGTTATGGAGTGGAGTCTTTTATGACTGTTCTTTGACTACTACCAAATCGAATATAATTCAACAAATATAAGAATAAAGCATTCTGCAGATTAGAATATCCCCAACTTGTTTAGTTCTGTCAATACCGGTACAGCTATTTGTCCAGAAAGTTACTTATGTATTATGTTAAGTTGTTTTCATGTAGACATGATAAATCATTCCACCAAATTCCAATCAGTGGGGAAAACTGTACATATCCTGCTCCCCATTTTTGAAATAGTACGTGTTAATGCGAGATAACACATTCCATATTCTACCTTTGGGTATTTCAGTATTTCTAGCCGTTTGAAAGTCTTTATTTAGTTATTTATTTTAGAGTAATGCTACACCAAAATATTTTACAAAATATAAATCCCAAATGATGTGGCCGAAGCCAACTCACCTCTTTTATTTATCAATATTAGTGACATGGATTTGATTAATTTGAAAGAGTAATTTATTGAATTATTTTACTCGAAAAAGAAAGAAAATATATATATATATATATATATAGAAAGTGAATTAAAAACCATAATTATATGATTTATATCCAGAAGAAAAAAAGAACATTGATTCCTATTTGAAGCCAAGATCTACTTTCTAGTCTCTCCGAATATATCACCACCGATTTGATCGATAAATCTTTAGTGTTTTTTAAGGTAATATGCATTCCATGGGTTGCTTACAAGTGATTCAATAAGATCTCTCAACTGATGCTATAATACCAGCCCCATGAATCCCTGATTATCTCACGAACTATAGGTATCAAATTCAACTGTAATTGCCACCATCTAATGATTCTAATCCATGTATGAATATTTGATGTTCATGACCAAGGTCTCCGAGTATGAAGAATTGAATAACTCCAACTCAATAATCTCCAATTGATCATGAAACGGAAGTTAATCACAACAATTTATACTGTAATTGATCTTTATAATAATCCAAATCCTAAAACATGAGCAACACCAAATGAAATTGTTGTCAGATTGCAGCTTTGTCGAAAATGAAGTAAACACCATCTGGGAAACTTGTAATGACATAATTGAAAAATAATAATATATGATGTAATGAATTTTGTGAATTTTGTTTTAATTTGATAAAAACAGTTTAATAATAGGAATACATGATGGAAAAAATAGGTTTAAAATGATGACGCACTAGCAGAATCAGTAGTATTCTGCAGTTTGGCCGACGAAAAATTTTCGTCGGCCTGTTAGCCAAATTCGTCGGCTAAGATCTTAACTGACGAGTTCTCGTTGGCTAAGATGTCATCGGCAAAGACTCGTCGGCTATGAGTTTAGCCGACGAAATAAAAGTGGTCGTCGGCTATAGTTTCACACTAAGCCGACGACTTATTTTTCAATTTTTCGTCGGCTAAAGTAAGACTAAAGCCGACGAAATAAATTGGCGTCGGCCTCAACCTAAGACTTTGGCCGATGAACTGTAAATATTTCGTCGGCCAATTTAAAAAACTATAGCCGACGAAATGTACTATAAATCATCGGCTAAATATTTTAAAAAATTAAAATTAAAATAATATAGCTGACGAAATATAGTACATTTCGTCTGCTACAATACTACTATAGCCGACGAATTAAGCCATATGTCGTCGGCTAAACTTTGAAAAAAAATAAAATAAAATACTATAGCCGACGAATTATGGTAAATTTCGTCGGCTATAGTACTTTTTATACTAAAAAAACCACAAAATTTATAAATTACCATCCAAGCAAGTTGCAAATTACACAAACAATTTCATATAACCAACAACGTACACCATCAAAAGTAGTCTAAACGTTTTGCATTAAATTATTAATTTATAAATTGTTCATAAACCCATAAAACTAAATAAAATCTATATCATCTAAATCTATATCCGCGCCAGGAGGAGGTTGCGGCGGTTGAGGTAGGAGTATAGGCGTAGGCATGGGCGGAGCCGGAAGTCCCTAAAGCTGGGCAGCTGAAAAATCTTGCAAGTACTGGAACATCTGCTGCTGCTGTGCCTGGTTGGTGGCATATACTGTCGCATTATACTCTTGTAAAACGGTTTGGTGTTCCCTAGCATCTGAACTTCCGCCTCTAGCTGAGTCGTTCTGCTGCTAGTCGAGGCTGCCTTTTTTTGAAATCCGGGAGTGGTCTTCAGTACCCCATCGCCCTTCTTTCCTAGACCCTGACAGTAGAAGTTATTTCCTCGCGGTGGGAATGCTGTGCCCATAATCCTCGCCCCAACCCTGAGATCCGAAGTGTCGATCCGAGACATGGCTTCAGACATATCTTCCTCTTGCGTGTCTGGCCATGTCTCCCTCACTATAGTAGTCATCACCTCGTCACTAGCCTGCCTCACCCTAGCCTAATTGGATAGGAAAAAATAATTAATTAACATTTTGAAATATATATATTTATATAAATATAATTTAAAAAATTTGAAAACGTAAAACGACTTACAATATGCTCTTGGGTGTCAGGATATGCCTTCTCGTACGTATAGACGTACCGGTTGACTTCTGGATGTTCCGTGGCCGCCTCATCCATCAACGATGCTAACGGTCTAGAACCGGCATGATGGTTCCTTGTGTTAGTTGCCGGTTCTGAGCGTTCGCCCAGGAAACGGCATACGAAGGAAAAAAAATGAGTAAAATATTTTAAAACGTACTAATTAATAACAATATAAAAAATTATTATTTTTAATTACTTGTTTATGAGGGTTGTTGAATTCTGATATCAGAAGCCAACGCTACTGGAATTCCCTGAACTGGAACTCAAGGGGGTACCAGAAAGTTCGTTCCCATGCGTAGTCTAGTGGGTCCGTAACTCGTTCTTCCACTCCTTGTACCTACAGATACCACAAAAAAATTATAAATATTTTTAATTACACATATAATTTTTTTTTCATTAACTTTCCAAAGTACCTTCCCCCATTCATAACGTTCGCTCAGGTGCTGGGGAATGTCAAACCAAGTTGAATTTCTTATCTTAACGTTGTCGGATCAAGTTGAATTTTTTTTCTGTAGACATATTTCGACATAAGGATCATATCAGACGGTTGGATTTTTGTTTCTCAAGTTTGATCATCGGAATCACATGCGTACTAATATTGTATTACTTGTTTACTAAGCTTTTAAGTAAATATTCTGTTTCAAAAATAAACTCTAAGTAGAAACTTCAAACTCAAACAAGTCGTGAAATAAGATATGACCGGAATGGTGAAATACGTCTACGATTGAAAAATCACTTAATTCCGGTAAAGTCTCGATGCCGATAGTTGCGGTCAATACAATTTAAGGGTTTGACTTACGAGATTGACTGTCCAGATGAATCCCTTAAATTTATCGGATCAAGTTGAATTTTATACCATAGACATATTTCAACATATTGAAGATATCTGATGGTCGTATTTTTGTTTGTGAATTTTGATAACCGGAATCATAACATGCCTATTATTTACCATTATTTATCTCTATGAGGAGCCCTATCATCGATGGATAAATGTCTCAAAATTTTTAGATGAGCAGTTTCGTTCCATCATGGTGACAGTTTGTTACGTTGAACGTTTGACCAAAATATCTCATATAGATGCAGATATAGGCGTTTTTGTGTGTTAAGTGGTTAGAAAAACTGTATTTTGAAGCCTTAAACAAACTTGGATAGCCAAAAAAGCCCATATGTTATGGCATTAGCGATGATTTTGACTTGTACGGCTGTTCCGCTTCTAAATTGGTATCATAATAGTCAATCGGACACCAAAATATCCGTAGTGCAATTTTGCAAGTAAAAGGTTCTTTAACTGACAAAATTCCCTAATTTTGTCGGCTAAACTTTTTAAATTTCGTCGGCTAAAGTTCATAGACTATAGCCGACGAAAAAATTATTTTAGCAGACGAAAATATAACTTAGCCGACGAAAAAAAATTTCGACGATCGGCTTTTGGTCATTTCGTCTACTAAAGTCTTTTTTGGTAGTGCTTCTTGGTATTAAGCGTTTTCTGCACTACACCAGGTGCAAGGACTCCTGCCACCACCTCCTAGGCCACCAATCCAGCTTCCTTTCGATACTCCAGAGCAGTAGAAGGATCCGCAAGATAATTGTAGTGCTTCTTTATATTTGCAAAACATAGATTTTGAAGATAGTTAGTTTAGGTGTTATGTGAGTTTAGTTTGAACACTTAACTTAGTTTAAGTGTTAAGTTTAAAACGTACGGTTAAGTTTCATTAATTTGTGTTTGTTAATGAAAATATGTTTTGTTTTCATTTTGGGTGTTGTTGGCTATTGTGGAAATAAAATTATGAAATTGGTAGGTTCTGGAAATTGAAATCCATACTCTGTAGTTTTTTTCCTGAAACCAGTAACTTTAGCTGACGAAAATGACGCTTCTCGTCGGCTAAAATGGACTTTAGCTGGACAATTTTGACCAGCGGGAGAATTTTTGTCTGGCAAAATGTCATCGGTAAAAGTCTACACTATCAGAAAAAAAAATTCGTCGGATAAACTAATTTTTTCGTCGGCTATAGTTTGTGAACTTTAGCCGACGAAATTTGAAAAGTTTAGCCAACGAAATTAGGGTATTTCGTCGGATAAAGTACCTTTTAGTTACAAAATTGCACAAGGGATATTTCGGTGTCTGATTGACTATTGTGATACCAATCTAGAAGTGAAACGGGCGTACGAGTAAAACCTATGGCTAATGCCATGACATATGAGCTGTTTTAGCCATCCGAGTTCGTTTAAAGTTTCAAAATGAAGTTTTTCTGAACACTTAACACACGAAAACGCTTATATCTGCATCTATATAGGAATTTTGGTAGAACATTCAACCCAACAAACTCTCACCATGATGAGACGCAACTGCTCATCTAAAAATTTTGAGACGTTTACCCCTCGAAGATAGGGCTCTCAATATGGATAAATAATGGTAAATAGTAGGTCCGGTCATCAAAATTCACAAACAAAATACGACCGTCAGATATCATCAATATGTTGAAATATGTCTATGGTAAAAAATTTAACTTGATTCGGTAAATTTAAGGGCATCATCTGGACGGTAAACTCGTAAGTCAAACCCCTAAATTGTATTGACCGCAACTATCGGCACCGAGACTTTACCGGAATTATGTAATTTTTCAACCGTAGACGTATTTCACCATTCCAATCATATCTTATTTCACGACTTTTTTGAGTTTGAAGTTTCTACGTAGAGTTTATTTTTGAAACGGAACATTTACTTAAAGCTTAGTAAATAACTTATACAACATTGGTAGGCATGTTGTGATTCTGATGATCAAAGTTGAGAAACAAAAATCCTACTGTCTGATATGATCCTTATGTCGAAATATGTCTATAGGAAAAAATTCAACTTGATCTGACAATGTTAAGGGCTCGATCTTTACGGTCAATCCCGTAAGTCAAACCCCTTAACGCACGGAAACAGTTATTTGACTGTCTAAATTACGTATTTTTCCTGGACCTTCAACTGAAAATAGTTTCAAATCGATGAGACGTAGCCAGTGGTATAAAAATTTTATGAATTTGAAAAATAACCACCGGAGATAGGGCAACCTCTAGGGAGAAAGAATGGAAAATTGTGTTGACCACAACTATCGGCATCAAGACTTTACCTGAATTACGTGATTTTTCCACCGTAGAAGTATTTCACCATTCCGGTCATATCTTATTGCACGACTTATTTTCATTTGAAGCTTCTACGTATAGGGTTTAGAGTTTTAGCCGACGAAATTATGGTAATTTATCTGCTAAAGTTAAATAAATAAATAAAATAAATAACTATAGCCGACAAAATTAGAGTAATTCGTCGGCTAAGGTTAAATAAATAAATAAAATAAAATAAATAACTATAGCCGTCCAAATTAGGGTAATTTGTCAGCTAAAGTTAAATAAATAAATAAAATAAAAATAATTACTATAGCCGACGAAATTTATTAAAATTCGTTGGTTAAAGTTAATTAAAAATTCAAAATTTGCACTAGAGTATCAAGCTTGCACGTATTTTTATTCTCTTCTGAAAAATTGTGATCCATCAAAACAATATTACCTATCAGATTAATCTGTAGGAATTGAACCCTGAACTTTAGCAATACTTACAGCTTTGTAGATGTGGTGATTCTCTCTCGCGTAATTATGTTTTTGTCTTCTCTAATTATGTTACTTCAAATACCAGAAATTTCCAAGAGAAGGTAGAAAAGATCAGGGAGAATTAGAACGATGAATTTTGCTCCTTCCCAGCTGATAGAACAACGTGCGCGCTAAAGAATTCAGACTACTGCTTCTAAAAGGAGTCCAACCCCCCTAGTGTAGTTGAATGAAAATATAGATCACCGTCCCCTTTTGTGGAAAGAAAGATACGCATGCATTAAAACAAAAATCCTTCAATAATATCTGACTCAAGTAATTTCAACAGTAGTACTCATCTATAAATTGAAGGCTCCTGACTGATTGTATATCAGTTCAAGAAAGAAAGAAGGGATTGCTAGAGCTACAAGCTTGCAATGGAACGAAGCAGTTCGAGGGGACTTGTGCAAGTACTTACCGCGGTCTTCGTCATGATTCTGATGACAAATCAAGTGCAGGCTGGGGGTTATGACCCTCAATGCCGAAAGAACTGCAAGAACCAATGCTAGAATGTGGAACTCAGAGATGTTTGTGTGGAAATTTGTGTGAGGACAGACTGCAGGAGGCAACCCTCCGCCTCCCGGGGCCAGGAGGCTCTCTACTACTGCAACCGTGATTGCACATATTCAATGTGTACCAACTTCATCTCGACTGGCATGTTTAGTTCATTCTCATAATTTAGTGCCCTTCAGAGAATGAAATGTTTTAATTTTTTGTACACTTTTCTGACGTGCTTGCATATCATACATATGCAGAAACAATTGAAGGCTGTGTGGATTCATGCTCCAAACGCTGCAGCAAAGTCTATGCTCACAACGATTAGTACTAATTGTGATTTGTGAATGATCACATTCGTGTTTGTAACAGTTCAAGTCAATAAATAAATGAATAAACGTTTAGTATGACATGTTTCCTCTATATCTATAGCTATTAGCTACAAGAAATCTTAATAAAAATCATAATGAAAGTGAAATTATAAATATATACAGCCCTAATATCTTATGGTTATACATTATAGAGAATTATCCTCAAACAAAAGTAATAGGTAATATAGATGAATGATCTAGTGCACGACAAAGATTCAAGATTGCAATCCACATAAAACAATTTTTTGACTAAGGATTGCAAAATGCAACAACTACCACTACCAGGGCAGGCACTTTTAGTCGACAAAAAAATTCGTCTGCTAAAGTCATAGCCGTCGAAGGTTCGTCGGCTATGGTTTCATCGGGAAAAGGCCGTTGGCTATGACTTTAGCCGACGACACGTATTCGTAGATGTCGTCGGCTAAAGACCTAGACTATAGTCGACGATTCTACATGTCGTCGGCTATAGTCTGGGACTTGAGCCGACGACATCTACAAAAATAAAAAAATAACTATAGCCTACGAGTTATCGTTGGCTAAATAATAATTTAAAAATAAATAAAATTGGCCATAATTTAATAAAATGAAATACTATAGCAGACAAATTAAGTTAAGTTTCGTTGTCTAAAGTAAAACAATTAAAAATAATAATATAGCTGACGAATTATGGTAAGTTTCATCGGTTATAAGTCCATTACAGTAAAAAAAAATCCTGAAAATTCAAAATTATCATTCCAAACAATTTGTAAAATACACCAAAACAATTACAAATAACCAACAACACCTAAAAAGGTGACAAAACACGTTTTTCATTAAAAATTTAAAAAAATGTTCATAAACACATAAAACTATATAATCATATATTCAACTATATATACACCAAAATCTATTTCGTCTAAATTTATATCCGAGTCTACAGGCTGCTACTGAGGAGGTTGTGGCGGCTGAGGTAGCGATATAGGCATAGGCATGGGTGGAAGAGGAAGTCCCTGAAGCTCGGCAACGGTAAAGTCCTGCAAGTACTGGAACATCTGCTGTTGTTGGGCCTGCTGGGCGGCGTATACCGCAGCATTATAGTCCTATACAACAACTTGTTGTTCTCATAGCCTCTGAACTTCTGACTCTAGCTGAGTCGTCATGCTGCTGGTTGAGGCAGCCCTTCGTTGAGATCCTGGAGTCATCTTTAAGACGCCGTTCCACTTGCTCCTAGACCCTAACAGTAGAAGTTGTTTATTCATGGTGGGAAGGCCGTGCCCATGATCCTTGTCCCAGCCCTTGGATTAGAAGTGTCGATCCGAGACATGACCATCATGATAAAATAAATCTATGGGAAAAATTCAACTTGATCCGAAAACGTTAAGCGCTCGATCTAGATGGTCAATCCTGTAAGCCAAACACCTAAACGCACGAAAATGGTCATTTGACCATCTAAATTATGTATTTTTGCTGGACCTTCAACACAAATATCGGACGCAACCTGTGGTATAAAAATTTACTGAAAAATAACTCCCAAATATAGGGTTACCCATAGGGAGAAAGAATGGTATATTGTGTTGACCGCAACAATCAGCACTGAGACTTTACCAGAATTACTTGATTTTTCAACCGTGGACGTATTTCACCATTCCGGTCATATCTTATTTCACGACTTTTTTGAGTTTGAAGGTTCTACGTACAATTTATTTTTGAAATGAAACATTTATTTAAAATTTAGTAACTAAGCAACATTAGTGGCCACATTGTGATTCCTTTGATCAAACTTGAGAAACGAAAATCTGACAGTCTAATATGACCATCATGATAAAATACATGTATGAGAAAAAATTTAACTGATCTGATAACGTTAATGGCTCAATTTGGACGGTCAATCTCGTAAGTCAAACCCCTAAACGCACGAAAATGGTTATTTGGCCATCTAAATTACGTATTTTGGTCGGACCTTCAACACAAAATAGTTTCAAATCGATCAGATGTAACCAATGGAAGGTCTTCATCTTAAACCTCAAAATCTTAGCCGACGAATACCCTAAATATGAATCTCGTTGCGTAAAGCAACTATAGCCGACAATAGTTCACCTGTTTCGTTGGCTATTATTATTTTGGCCGACGATATATTGTTAATTTCATTGGCTATAGTCTAAAAATACAGAAAAAACATGATGCTTAATGTTAACCATACAAATTTCTTGTTCAAACTAAAATGTTTAACACTCATATATCACCAAAATTAAAATAAAATAACACAAATATGAATTCAACATATGTAAACCATAAATTACATAAATTATTCTCTATTACAAATGGATTATGTCCTCTAAATTAAAACTAAGGTTCGTAATCGAAATCATCCGATGAGTCTTCTTCGGTTTCCAAATTAATTTTTGGTTATCTATGCCTTTCCTCATCACCAGAGTCTTCGTCTGCTTCTTGATTTGGATCAATATCAATAAGCATTGGGTTTTCATCATGAACTCGAACCAAATGACCCGCTTAAAATTATTAAGGCAAACGGTAAAAGAGTCAGGAATACTTATTGTGCTCAGCTCTTGATACACAACATCTTCTTCCTCGTCTTTGGCCTCTCCAAGTGTAGCTGCCCGGTAAATGTTTCTAGGATGCACGAGCTTGACTACTTTCCATGCGTCACCCTTAGTAAGGTCATCAAGATAAAACACTTGTTTTAACGATGTGGTAAAAACAAAAGGGCCATCTTCGTAACAACTTGTTGCAGTGTTCACCGATAATATTCTGTACTAATCGGTCTTCATGCTCTGTGAGCTAGTATGAAACTATCTACTGTTGAACAGGTGCACTGTCATGGTTTGCCCATAAACGAGTTGCACCACTAAATGGAGAACACCGTAATAGTCAACTTCATTCCGCTCACCAAACTTTATGACCCTAGAATTCTGTATTCTCCTGATTATGTCTCTTGGTTTACATATAAATTATACGTCATTCACCTTGTACATCGGATAAACTCTTGACATTATCTGCGTCATCACTAGAAGCCTTATTGCGTGTGACCAATTTGGGTGATCATCAACACATCAAATTCAATATGGTTCATCTGCAACCAACCATTCAACTGTAAATATAGACTTTGTGGAACATTATGCAATGCGTATAAATACATAAATATAGAATTACGTACCCAGACGCCAAAATAGTTTACGAATTCCCTGTTGTGGTACTGAGATCACTTTGAACTTCTGGACAGTATAGATAAATGTCTTTCTAGTATTGAACTTCTGGACAGTTAATCAATACCCACTAGTGGGCAATGACTAGCTCATAAGGTTGCAACTTGTAGGAGTCTAGCAAAATTTCATAAACTTCAACATCACTGGAGAGTATGGAAAGATTGAACTTCGGTGCATCCACCAGTATGGTTTGCAGAGGTTCCTTCAACGCTCCCAAATACAACTTCATGTTGGTGACGTACTCGTGCACAAGATATGCTTCAGTTATACATCCTTCAGGCGTGGATTTATTAGCCACAAAAGCTTTGTAGTCTCCAAGTTGTCTATAAATCATGTAGCAAAGTGTTATGATTATTGAACACAATATATTTCGTATCAAAAATTAATTTGAGGAATTCAAGTGTAAAAAACATACAATTTCATGGGATACATCAAATTATAGTGTACTTGACCGATAAGCAAAAATTGCTCGGGTAGATGGATCATCAGGTGAGGAATGATGTCAAAAAAATTTGGAGGAAATATCATCTCAAATTTATACATGATATAAATGATGTCCTCATGCATTTCCCGAATGTCCGATTTTTCCACTTCCTATGTGCATAACTTCTGAAAGAATCTTGAAATGCTACTAACGGCTCCACCACCTGATGAGAAAGAAACGGTCGAATAAAAATAGGGAAGAGATGTTGTAGTAGGATATGATAGTCAAGACTCTTCAACCCGTACATCTTATTATCCCGGATGTTTACACACCGGGCTATATTTCCTACATAGGTTGAAGGATACTTCACACAACTCATCCACCTAAAAATTTCATTCTTTTGATCAGACTTCACGGTGTAAGGAGCATGAGACATTTTCTTCTTCTTTTCTTTCAACCACAGATGTCTTCATATACCCCTTTTTTAGATCATGCGTCCCTTATGACCGTCTTTCGTCTTCCCTTCCAAGTTCACATTGTGCCCACCACACTGTCGCACACATTTTTTTCTATGTGCATCGCATCTAGGTAGTGTCTGATCAACAAATTACTCCAGTATGAGAGTTCCCAGAATATGCTCTTATGTGTTCAGAATTTGTATATGTTGGGTCTTTCAGGTATTGCCGCCACAATATTGAGATGATTGCTTAGCTGCCCAAAATCATACTCATTAATTAAGCATAGCTAAAATTTCTTCCCCCGTCCATCTGCTGGGAGGCACACCATTTTCTAATGTTCCATCAAATGTCTTGTCATCGAACCGATATTCGTGATCATATTGAAGGAGAGTACGGTGACCCAATTTGCATATCTTGTTGCAATGGTTGCTGCTCCCCTCATCGCTAAGATACTTTATACAAGCGTTATATCCCCTAACAACGTTACCCGACAACATCCCATGAGCAGAAAAATCACTGATGGTGCGAACAATCACGGCATGCATCTGGAATGTCTCGTTTCAGTACTTGTCACAAGTGAGATGTCGAACAGTAAAAAGAAACTTGCAGTCTTCAATCAAGGGTCTCAAATACATATTGAGACACTTCCCTGGATAACCGGGCACCAAAATCAATAAACTCAGCATATTGTATTCCTTCTTCATACACATCTATTTAGGAAGGTTGTACGGTAACAAAATCACCGGTCATACACTGTATTTAAGACTCATATAGCCAAAAGGGTCGAACTAGTCGGATGAGAGCCTAAGTCTCACATTTCGGACTTCTAACGTAAAATGAGGAATCTCCCTGTCTATGTGCTTCCAAGCCTCCCGTCAGCAGGATGTATAAGGGTATCTTCGTCATACAGTTTCCTATCAGCGTGACATCTCATAGCTTTGGCCATGTGTGAAGACATGTAAAACCGCTCTAACCTATCCCTCAACAGGAAATACCGAAGTATCTTCACATGTTTCCTATTGCCTGCAGGAGTTAGCTTATACATGTCTGAGACATGCGTCAAGGCCACCAATGACATTCCTCTCTGGATCTTTACCCCAGAGGAGAACGCAGTCATTTTTGCATGCATGGATATTGATTTAGGAAATTCCAAGATTTTTCAGGATACATCGGACCTTATGATGAGTGGTAGGAAGACGATGACCGGGGAGCAGCATCGAAGAAGTGTACTATAGATATTCATCAACAGTCTTCATGATCGATTTTGTGTCAACTTTAATCTTCATTACGTCTATCACACTTTCAAGAATGGTCTTCTTACAACCGGGGTACATAGGGGTCTGTTGAAAAACAAGCGGTTTGTTATACTTGTTAATACCAGTAGTGTTGACAACTCTAGGGAATGACTGCACCGGCTCAACAAACTGGAACCCTTCAACGATGGCAGACATATACTGTCCTTGAGCGCATACACCGCTCTAATAGAAACATATCATTGATGAAGACTGTTGTTGGATCGTTGGATGTACTGCCAGTCTCAGAAAATTGCCAATGATCATGCTGACACTCTTATGATGTTTCACTGTGATAAATCCAGCATGTGTATTTCTTCCAAAATCAGTTACTCTTCAGGTGCTGTCATACTTTGTCAATCTCAAATCGATGTATATCGCTGAGAAACTGAAATTTCGTGCACGGGCAATAAAAAATTGTACTCATATTAGCATTAGCCAGAGCAAATTCTAGAAAACTCATGACTCCTTTGTCATATCGTTTGTCTCATGTTGGAAGTAAAATTTAACTTTTATCCATATCCTGAAAAAATAAAAAATATATATATGTATAAATGTAATTAATTAAATTCCATATATAAAATCTCAAATCATTTAATATTTTCCTACAATTAGTAACAAATTAATTAACACACACATATATATATATATATATATACTTAATTACATAACAATATTCTATATCAACATCAACACAAAATCATCAACTCATATCATCAACACAATATTATAAATTAATTAACACACACACACACACACATACATACATACATAACTCTTCTATTGAAGGATCCTTAATTTTGGTTTATTTATAGGGATAGACATTCGACAAACTTTTCGATCACATAACAGCATCTTCAGCATCTTCAACCTTCAGTATGTAGATGCATATATATAGATCATTTCTGTAAAATTTCATTAAATTTGGTGATCATTAAGGCTTTAAAATAACTGCAATCATTTGACGGATTAAATCTACCAAACTTGAACTGTTAATGTCTATAATTTTAATTTGCAGTTTTGAATATCTTAATGATCACCAATTTGGATAAAATTTTGCAGAGACGATCTTTATATTAGGACCTAAGAATTAACGGTTAATATTGAAAAATGTGATCGAAAAATTTGTCGAATGCCTATCCCTATAAATAAACTGAAAATATGGATCACTTAGTATATATATACTTATTAACAGCAACAACAACTTCATATTATGGAGTCATCATCCAAATCGATCAACACATACATTTATACGTCCAACATACTCAAAATCAACTTCACAACTCAAAATCAACTCAAAATCTACATATATAACACATATACGTACACATATATAGCTCTACAAACTAATTCTGGACAGATTTCGACAACACCCAAACTTTATCTTTTTTTTTTTTCGAATGAGCTGCTGTCCAAATCTGGAAATATAAGAAATTTTAGCCTACAAAATAATTTATTTCGTCGCCTATACTTTAAAATTTTTCGGCTAAAATATAGAGACTAAAGCCGACGAAAAAAAAACTTTAACCGATGAAAAAGGAATTACGTCGGCTAAAGTTAAGAGCTTTAGTGGATATAATTATGGACTTTAGCCGACAAATTATATCTTCGTCAGCTAAAGTCGACTATAGCTATAAACAATTTTGGCCGACGAAGGCTTTATTCGTTGGATAAAGTTATTCGTTGGCTAAAGTCGTCTATAGCTGACGAAAAATTTTTTTGGCTGACTAAGGCTTTTTTTTGTCAGCTAAAGTACACTTTAGCCGACAAAATTTTTCTTCGTCTGCTTGTTTTTTTTTCATCGGCTAAATTACTTTTTCTGGTAGCGTACACACGTTTCACTTTTATTTGTATGCTCTGGTAGGGTAGCCTTCAATTTTTCAGTGATCAAACTAGTTTTAATTCCGATTTCATACAGTAAGTACACAACACATAATTAGTTCCCTTCCAATAGTGTTTCCTTCGTGCACGTAAATGACTGAATGAAAATGAATTATTTTCATACTGATTCATTATTTATACTTTTCTTGTGGACGGATCCATGATAACACAAATTATACTCTAAATATATTCCATTAGATTTGTTAGTGAGCCGTTGTTTGGTTGGTTAAGGAGTTTAACTAATAATTTTAAGGTCACGGGTTCAAATCTCACGATATATGTAGGGTGAAATAAAAACCCTAGACTTTTGTCGAGTGTTGATCCTTTGGCTGTCCGGCTGCATAGCGACGGCGGCACAGGACTTTGGCCTTATTGACGTTCATTGAGTGTGGTCGGACGTGCTGCTAGTAGCGGAAGCCTCTCAGATCGCTGGTTGGGGCTAAATGGGTTAAGACTTTGTTGGTTTCAGTCGATGGCGGCGGCACGGGTGGTGGTTTCGTGGCTGATGATGGTGTTACATCGATTCTGGCCGGATTTTGTTGCACATATTGGTTGTCTGTGCCGCTCTAGGTGGTGTGTTTGTCGTCAGATCCACTAGGATCTCATCGAGAACATAACGTTGTATGTTTGGCATCAGATTTTTGTTCATAAAGATATGGGCGGTGGAGGGATCTTCTTTGGGCTATTATGGTTGCGGGGTTGCAGTGGTGGGGAGGTTGAGAAGGCGCTTGAGGGTCCAGGACGTTATCTCAATGGTCGTCGAGTTCTGAAAGCGGCGGCAGCTGAGTGACGGGGTTGAGGGTTCGTACTACCTACGCAAAAGTCGACATGGGCTGAGGTCAATAACTTGATCCGTTGGGCGATGGTACAATTCTAAGTGGCTTTATGTCGCCAATAAATCCGTTTAGGATACTAAGTACTTGTGTGCATTCTATTTTCTTTAGAATTTCTAGAGATCCAATGTAGTTGTTGGTTTAGTGTCGATAGACTTTAATCTTATTGCTATAGTTTTTTATGGTCGATGATTCTTGATAGAATTTTCAACTCGTATCTTAGTATAGCGATATTTTTATCTCTGATAGCCTCATGTTAACATTAGCATAAGATTTCAATATAATTATGCTTGATTATCCTCTTTTTTATAGTTCTTGTATGACGTCATTATAACTTTGGTTTCGTCTATGAATAAAATCCAGTTTCATTTCTTAAAAAAACTATAATTTAGGTTACAACGGATCCGCTCCCATTTTTCATTCGGAAACAAAAACCTTGTGACCAAAAAGAGAGGGTCTGGAGAGGGAATAGATAAAGGTATCGAGAGGGAAAGCCTCCCACTTGTCTTGCGAACATCGCTCAACCTCGATCCGAAATGGCTTCCGCCAAGACGGTGTTGGCAGTAATTGCAGCAACAGTGTTACTCACCTCTCTTGTCTGGAGACTCACATCCGCTTCTTCCTCGGACTCCGTCGCTTTCATCAAGAAGACCATCTCCTCCAACAAGATCGCCATCTTCTCCAAGTCCTATTGCCCGTACCCCCCCCTCTCTCTTGTGATTTCATTTCTTAATTCGGATTCGATTTTGACTTTATGATTGGTTTTCCCGTTTTTCTGATTTGTGGTTTTGTTGGGTGATTTGCAGGTACTGTAGAAGGGCCAAGGCTGTTTTCAAAGAGTTGAAGCAGGTGCCGTATGTGGTTGAGCTTGATGAGAGAGGTACTTAGACGTTACTGATTTTGTTTTAGTGTGCATCAACTGATTGATTAGAAGTAAGTATGGATCTTGGTCGCTAAAATATGAGACTATCGGGATTAAATTTTTGGGTCTAAACAATATGGAGAAATGAGCAAATGTGATTGAAGAGTTCCATGGATGTGTTCAAATAACTTTTTCGTTGTTTGAGTACCAAATGGTACAAAGTTCCCTTGATAAATCAGGATTAGCTTTATGAGTTCCAGGTTAGGAATGTGATATAGAGCTTTGTATTTACATTCTGTTATATAATTAGCAGCTAAAAATGTGTCATGTAGTTGTAGAACCACACTTTAGTTCTGTGAATATGCATTTTTGAATTCTATGTTGTTCCAAATTTCCAATACTAAAGCTTGCATTAGCTCCCAGATTTTGCTCATAGGATCAACTTTCCAGGATTGCTTACATCTTAGCTTGAAGAATAATTTTGGCATGAGTGCTGCTAAATATGTAGACCCAACAAACTAACTACACCCTGCAAGATTATAAAATTTTTGAGTACACCCAGCAACTTTCTGATATTACCCGTTCTTTGTGAACCCAGCAAAACACACGCTCACCCACACCTAAGACCCAATTTCTTTCTTGACTGAATAAGAGAGAAGAATAAGCTTTCGGAATAGTCTTCTTCACATTTTCAGTAAGAGCTAACATTTTGTTGATCAAAACTGGATTCTGTGACCTTTATAGATTTCAATCTACCTTCTCAAGGGCAACCCAGCCATGAATGGCTTCGACGGTGACGACGCTGAGCCAAGCGGGTGGTCAAACGTTGAATAACTGACATTGTCCTTGATTGGTCGAACTAGCATCACTGACACCGTTTGCATGAGCTCACGCACCCATCGTCGCCGGTGCGCCGGAACTCTGAACAGCCGAACCAGATGAGGTTCTGTGCTCAAACATGAGGCTTTGAAAAAAAAACGACATAGAGAGAGACTAGAAATTAGATGATTTAGTTTTGATAATGGGTTCTGGTTTAAGGTTTTGTTGGAATGAGCAGTTTTCAAGTTGCTCTGCTGGGTGCAATTAGAAATATTTTGGATTCTGGAGTTTTCAGTCATGTGCTATTTCGTTATACCATATTTATCATGACTATTAGTGTCATTTCAGATTAGGATGAAATTGTCTTTTCAAGCAAAATTGTTTTGCTGGGTCTATATAGACATTTGGTGGGTACATTTAGCAGCACCCTTTTGGCAATTGAGAAATGGTTCCATTAACATTTAGAGTGGAGTCCATTTACTGTTTCTACAAAGTATTGATTGGTGTTGTCATTGTGTCTGTCAGCTGATGGCCGGGACATCCAAGATGCTTTAAGTAAAATGATTGGGAGGCGTACTGTTCCACAGGTGTTTGTAAATGGAAAGTATATTGGGGGATCTGATGGTAAGTTGGTAATTGCTTTCCCTTCCAATATTTATGCTTCATCAGTGTTTCTGCAGATCACCGGATTGTGATTAGGCATAAAAGTTTCTAAAGAGTTCTGCTCTGCTGTGTGTAGATACTGTTGCAGCATATGAAAGTGGAGAACTAGCTAAGCTTCTAGGCCTCGAGGTCAGTCATAAGGATGATCTGTAGACAGTCACCAGCAGCCAGAACCTGCAATTTATTTCTTCATTATCAAAGTTGACTGCACTGTTGTAAAATAACACCTTCACTATCAATTGGGGTAGGATAATTTACAAAAGATGCTTCATTCTTCATTTGTAAAATTGCTTAATGTACTCCGTTGTGACATTATATCCAGTAGTTTACAATGTATTTTTAAAATCACATATATGCAATAAGTAAAACTGAAGAGGGAATCCTCGGTAGATATATGGACCTAAGGGATCCTCGGCGAGAAAAGAAGAGCTTAATACCTAAAGGATAAGAGTTGAATACCTGTAATATTATTGGCACCTTGTTCTTGTATGAAACCCCAGCTCAAGAAACTCGAGAGTAGAAAATAGGTTTGTTGGATTTTATCTCAAAGTAGGATTACTTGTGATCGTAGCTAGGGTACCCTACTGAGAACAGGAACAGTTTCCTGAATATGTTCATTACATAATGATTTTTCAGATAATTAAGGCATGTGGCAATGTATGTTTTAAGATGGATACCTTATCCAAAAGTTATGCAATAAGATTGACCAAAAAAGTTATGCAATGAGATACACAGATGGGTGATCACCTCTATATCTTTTGGGCACAAATTATTCCTGTTTCCAATATTTTTATTCTATGTTTAATAACATCTTGAGAATTTTGTGTGAATGAGATTGCATGATGCCCTACTGACTGTATCCCTACCAAAGTTCTAAAACTCGCTAGTCGGTTAGCCGGTCGGGGAGTAGCGAGTAAATGAGTACTTGGGGGTACTCGGGGAGTAGTTGGTTTTTAATTCTTTGATTAATTTATTATTTTTAAAATATATAATGTTCAAAATAATAAAAATAGTCAATACAACATTACCATATTTAAGAGATAATAATGTCTAAAAGGTAAAATTAATAATTTCAATAACTCAATAAGTTCTAAGTAATAAAAGGAAATATCAAATTTAATTCTTACAAACAATCCCAAGCATATCATTTGTAACTATGCCTCAAATTCTTCTTCTCCATATCCATCTAATACTCCCTTTGAATCCGACTCAAATTTAAAACTCATATCATCTATATCGTGACACAGAACAATAGGACAACTGAACAAGAACACATTGTGACATCTCAAAATCCAATTCGGCAATCCAAAGTAGTGCCACTGTGTGAGTTAGAGAGCTACAAAGTGTGATGAACTGGGAGAAGAGAGCGAGAGAGAGTTGGAGAATTAGGTTTGAACAAAAATGACTTCGTTTGTTTTTTTTCCCAGCTGACCGAATTTACTGAGTTGGACCGAGTACTCGACCGATTTTCTTCCGGCTGACTAGAGGCACTGAGTATGTGAAAATCAGCTCGACAAGCAACCGAATAACGAGTACTCATCACCTAGTACTTGACCGAGTTGATCGAGTTTTAGAACATTGATCCCTACCACTCTACCAGTAGCTGTCATCGACTCCAATGCAATTCCCGGACATTACACATGATAGTGTCCTAAGTGCCTATGCAATCCTTTCCTAATGCAATTTTAGTTTTTTCTTTTCGTTTTGAATCATTTTGTCTTTGATTTGGCTCTAAACTTTCGTTTTTCTCTTTAGAACAGGTTTGCTAGTTATTGTTTTATGCGCACATTAGCTTCATTTGGTCCTTCATCTCACATTTCATGACTGTTCATATATAGATAGGAATATCCTTTGATTGGTTGAGTGATCATTTTACAACTATTTTCTGACAATGATACTCAACATCGCATGTGGGTTGATCCACGTCAAGATCAAATGATTTGGTTCGCATTAGTATATAGGAACCTTTTTCCTATTAGACAACGAGACAACTTCTTGGACCCGTCTATATAAGAAGCCTGCAGTCTGTTGTCTCTTTTTGAGAGTATAAACGACCTTATCTTTAAAGACTTTATGGACCTAAAAACTAATCCGTCCTGAAGGATCATATCAAAATGCTTTCTCCTCACTAACCACTAAGAATAAATTGGAAACAGTCTGTTATCTCTAGTTTGTGTAGTATTTAAACAGATCCCAGTTTTCATCTTACTGTGCAGATTTTTGTTTTCCTTTGTGCATTACTCAGTGTTCATAGAATATTACTCAGTGAAGTTAGTTATGATTGTGTTTCTAGTAATGGCATGTGTACAGAATGTTTGGTTGCAAGTGTTTAAAATGAATCTGCTGAAAGTTTCACCTTTTAGCATTTTGGCACTGCAACCCTTGTATCAAATCAGAGAACAAATGTAAAGATCTGATTTGAAAACGTGTTGAATATGTTGGTTGGTCTTGTATTAACAGTTTTAAATTCTTGGTGCTTCTTTCCGAAGAATAAATCCGGACAAATTGTTCTTAAATCACAATCATATATGATTACTCGATGAACATTAGTTCCCAACTCTGCCTGGCTCTAACATACTCTGCTTTATTCTTATACAGGTGGGAAGGATTTGTTCATGTTGCATTCTTCAGTTGGTACCAGATTGAAAAACATGTTGACAGTTTTGAGTCTTCCATTCATGTTATATCAGCGAATCTCTTTCATGATGCCATTGGGTTGATAGGTGGTTCTGATCCTACCATTAGGAAGGCTTGTTTTATTGCTTCTTTTCAAGGTCACGTACACATAACTGGTTTGATTCGGACAACAGAATCATTTTTCGTCAGCTGATAGATTAAATTGATACTGAGAGTTGGTTTTTCGAAGTGTTAAGGAGCATAGAATTAGCAGTTCAGGAAAACAAGGATCCCCTACAACACTTTCTCAATAGGAAAAAATTTAGTTTATCACACTTAACTTTGGTGTTAAAATCAGTTTAGTCTCTGGTTTTAAAAATTCATCTTTTTAATCTCTTAACTTTCAAATGATTACATTTGAGTTCAAATTTTGATATTGGCTCCAAATATGACGTCAGCTGCTTTCCTGAACCCTACAAGGTGGCCCACATAGTAGTACGTGTTGGCTCTCAATTTATATGAAATTGAAGTATATTATGCGCTTTTTGAGTGTTTAAACACTCTGTTTTGGAGTTTAAAGTCTATTATGCCCTTTCTAAGTGTTTAAACACTACTATGTGGGATGACCTTGTCACTTAAACTGGGACAAGCGTGGCCCGTGGATCACCATTGTACTGAGACTGTCCTAACTTAACCACCTTAAAGGTGTTGAGTTTTAACTACAAAAGGTCTCGGTACAATTAGGTATGATCCACCCACATATATGTTGTTTTTTATTTATCTCTTTTTTGATGTGAGATCTTTCCTCTCTAGCACTTCTCCTCATGTGCAACCTAACTTTTTTAGGTCTGCACGTGTAATTTGATTTGGTAATTTGATTCGGAATATTATTTGGTGGTATGCTTGATTCAGAATATAATTTGGGCAGAATACGATTTGGTGGTACGCGGTCTAAGGCCCACTGCAGACATTTGATATGGTATGAAGCCAAAGGCTGTTCAATGAACCCAAATTTAGGCTCATTATATTGGGAGACTTTCTCCCATTATGCTGGGATAAGTAATTGAAGAGGGACCCGATCTGATACCAACTTAAACTGGGACAAGCGTGGCCCGTGGATCACCATTATACTGATACTGTCCCAACTTAACCACCTTTAAGGTGTTGAGTTTTAACTACAAAAGTCCTTGATACAATTAGTTATGATCCACCCACATATATGTTGTATTTTATTTATCCATTTTCTGATGTAGGATATTTTCTCTCCAACAGTCGGGTCCAGGTTAGCCCCTGACGTCATTTTTGGAGCCAATATCAAAATTTGGACTCAAGTGTAGTCATTTGAAAGTTAAGTGACTAAAAAGATAGATGTTTGAAATGATAGACTGAAGTGATTTTAACACTAAAGTTAAGGGTACTGAACTGATTTTAACACCAAAGTTAAGGGTACTAAACTGTACTTTTTCCTTCTCAATATGGAGAATGAAAGCCGGCCAACACAGAGACAATGTAGAAGCTGCCTTCCATCAGCTTAAATCTACGTTTTGTGAAAATGTAATATTTGGGGACGCAATATTTAGTTATAAGTTACTGTTAGTAAATACAGGAAGGTCAGAAAGCAATACATGAATGGGAATGGTTTCACTGTATCATAAATTGTGATGTATCTTACATTTTCTCTTCCTCCATACCTCCCTGGGTTTACAACTTTACATATATGAGAAGAGTAATGATAGTGTAGGGAAGACATGAAAAAGAAACGCAAGAACTTTTGGAAATGCTTTCAACTTTTCATCAATATCTGATTATTTCATATACATATAAGTACAGCACTGCATAAACCACAATGAAGAAGTTTCTATGGTTTGGAGTGTCTGGGTGCTGGAGTCGGATGAGTAGTCACTCCATGGTAATCAATCTGGTAGACAATGTCGTCTATATTACTATTGCTATTTTCTTGAACTATCGAAGTTTCGGATTCTCCATCAATGACCTGCAAGTAGCACAAGCATAATGATGGTTTTTCATATCAGTAAAACACAAACACACATGTATTACAAAGGTGTATTTTGACTGCAGCTATGAACTTCAGAAATGAGCTTAATCTGTATGCATATATATAGCTACTGATTCATTGCCATTACGAATTTGGAAGCAGATAGACAATAATCATGAATCTGAAACGCTACCTTGATCTTTTGATTTTCATGAATCTTGTTGATAAATGACATGCTCATTTTCCTTGTTGGTTGCATTTCTGGGGGAATACTCAGAGAAGAGGAACTGATGTTATGGGAATAGAGATATAGAACTGTAACAAGGAAAGAGAACAGAACTATATGCAAACTTTTCATTGTTATGAGAATGATGACATATCCTTGGGGAGAGAAAAGCTAGAGCTAGCACCAAGTATATATAGACCATTTATTATTGTAGTGATTGAGTGAGAGGGAGAGAGGATCCGAATTATTGATGATCAAGTGGTAGGGTAAAAATGTCTGAGCCCATGTTTATGATTCAGTTGCGTATGAAAATGAGGGAGAGAGAAACTTGATCAACTGAGAAGGTGTAGACAGCATTGTCTTTCAAAACGAACTCTCTTAAAAGTTAAAACACTCAAATTGTGGCTTCTGAAATCTCTGTAAAGGGAGGAGCCATTTCACCATTGGTGTTGAAGAGTAGGTAAGGAAATGAAACTGATTTCACGTTTGTGTTTCATATCAAACAAAGCCTATCACGACTGAATCATTCTCAATGTTTTGTCTTCACCAATAAGCACCATATTCAGGTCATATCAGGCCTTGGCTCTTGCCCCCACTGTTCACTTCTCACTTATTATTTTAGATCGATAATTGAGCGTTACGCTAAATAGAGTTTTAGACTATTAGATTACGAATTCTAAGTGACTGTGGTGTACCCTATTTTTTTTTGAAAAAAACTAGGAACCCAACCTAGCCGGTTCCACTTATTATATTAATAAAATATTTTCTCCCAGAGGGACATAACACCTGGACCTCGAGTTACAGAGTGAACATAACTAATATTCTCATAGAGAACATCCTGAATAATAGCAGGAGTCCCCTCTAGCCAAATCTCATCAAGACACCGTCTATCAGCTAGGTGCGCTAATCTATCAGCAACACTGTTTGCTTCACGGCCAATGTGTCGAATCCTAATCGAAAGGAAAACACTCATATAAGCTTTACAATCCCCCAAAACTTGACCCACCGTCGACAAATCCTCATCCTCCTTTTGAAGGGCTGCCACAAGTAGGATGAAATCGCTCTCAATGTCTATGTCCGTCCAACCGTGGGAAATCCTAAGTTTTAAGCCCGCTCGACACGCTTCAGCCTCCATATGTAAAGCGGAGTGCACATGCTTAAACGGCCGAGCTAACGCTGCGATTGCCACACCCATATCATCTCTAACAATCACTCCAATACCACCACTCCCACTGCAGTCCAAGAAAGAACCATCTACATTCACTTTCAGCTGGCCACTAGGAGGGCACTCCCACTTCATTTTTGCCTTTTTTGCCGAACACAAGGTTTCGCATACACCTTTTTAAAGTCCTCCACCACCTGTGACACCCATTGGATCAAATAATGGGAGTTGAAAGATGCTTGATGCCCACAGGACCACACTGCCCACAAGCTCGTGAAAAAGAGTTCCTGGTGACAGCTTCCTAACTCATCCAAACTAAAACAAAGGCATTCCTTAAACTCCATCCTCGGTATCCGAGAAACCACCGAACACAAAGGACCATCCTTCCAGAAAGACTTTACTACCTCGCAGTCTCAGAATAAATGAGCAGTTGTTTCAGTTCCCTTAAACACAATACACAATCAGTCTCAGGCAAACACACCTTTCTATGCACCAAAGCTGCCCTTGTGGGGATGATATCACGCAGAAGCTTTCATATGAAGAATTTAACCTTTGTCAGCACCAAAAGCTTCTAAATAGTCTTCCAGTACCGCCCTTGAGACCCTCCACCTGAACCATCAGAGGTCGATGCCCGATCATCTCTCATTTTTTTGTTTCGCTATACCAGATAACCGCTCTTCACACTATAGCGACCACTTTTCTCATAATGCCACACCAACATATCATTGGACTCCCTCCAGCTAAGCGGAATCCACGCTATATTCTCAACTTCAATCGGGTTGAACAACTCCTGCAACAAAAACATATGCCAAGTCCTATCACTAAGATCAATTAACTCAGCCACTGTCATATCCTCCAATCCCTCCATTGGCTTGAAAAAAGGCCTGAAACTAAAAGGCTGGGGGAATCCATCTGTCAAACCACACCGAAACAACACTACCATTACCAATTTGGTACCGTATACCCTGTTCTAGAACCTTCCTCCCAGCAATAATGCTCCTCCAAGTGTAAGAAGCTCCTGACTTGAGCTCTGCTTCCATAAAACTGGTGTTGGGGAAGTACTTTGCTTTCAGAATCCTAGAGAGGAGGTTATCCAGTTTCTGCAAAAGACGCCATCCGTGCTTAGCAAGCAGGGCCAAGTTGTAGTACGTCATGCATATCTTGAAACCCCAACCCACCAGCACTTTTCGGTTCACAGAGTTTGTTCCAAGAAAGCCAATGCATTCTACTCTTGTCATATGTATCACCCAACAAAACTGAGCCATCAACCTATGCATATCATCACACAAGTACATCAGAAGCTCAAAAAATTCATTACATATGCTGGAATTGCATGTGCCACAGCTTTGATCATAATTTCCTTTCCAGCTGTACTAAAGAGTTTTTCTCTTCATCCCTGTGTCGTAGCCTTCACTCTCTCCACCAGATAACCCAACGTCTCTTCTTTGGAATAACTGATCTTCACTGGTGTGGGACCCCGCACGTTTTAACCGTGGTTAATGGCGAGTTACTGAGGTTTAAGTTGCATTCGGTAACTTCGCGAGTTAATTACCACGTTCATTTTCGAGTTTTTCAAAGTTCTCCAAATACCTAATTTAATGACTCGATGTCATAGTACGTGTCGATACGAGTCTCCCGGTATTTTCGGATTATTTTTCGGAGCTTCGGTTTATTTTCTACGGATTTTTGAAGTTCCTGGTAACTTTTAATTACCAATCCGGTAAATCAGTTTTTAACCATTTAACCTTTTACCTTTTCACCTTCTTTTAATCTGAACCGTTGGATCTTTCCAAGATTGAATCAGGACCGTTCATTTCCCTATAAATAGGGGATCAGTTTTGACTCGGTCAAAACCATCCCCCTCGGTCAACTTCTCCCTCTCGACTCTCTCTCTCCTCTCACCCGAGTTCTCTGCACCTCCGGCGACCACCGCCGTCCGGCCACCACAGGGCGGCGGACTGGCTTCATTCTCTTCCTCTTCTTCTTCTCTACCTAACCCTACCCTCAGAATCCCAAAACAACCACTGAGAGGAGAGATCGAACCCCACTAGCTCGACGGTCAACGCCGGATTTCCGACGTTCCAGGCGGCGGTTCGGCGCGTGGAAGGTATGGTTCGTCTTCTCTCTTCTTCCTTTTCCTTAGTCTTGATCATTCGATCGGAGCCTTAACAGAAACCTCATTACTCACTGTTACTGTTTCGGGTTTTCTGGGTTTCGAGTCTAACAACTCCGGCGACCTATTCTAGGTGTTCTGGCGAGTCGTGGACACTGGTGTGATGCTTGGGAAGAGCTTGGGGGCAGATGGTGAGGTTATGGAGAAACCTGCAGTGAGTTTGAGCAAGGAGATGCTACTGTGCTCGAGGCAGTGGTGCAGAGATGGAGGAGCTGGTGGAGCTGGTGACGAGGTAGTGTGGAGGTAGGTAGCAAGGAGGCTGCTGGTACTGGTTTTGGTGCAGACACAGAGGGTAAGGATTATCCCTCTTGAAACTGTGTAATTCAGCTACTGTGTTTGATTGTTGGAGATTGTGTTGTTGTTGATTGCTGATTTGATGTGGTTTTGTTGTTGTGTTGTCGTAACTTGGTAAACGAGGAAAACGAGGAGGTTATGGCGAATTTCTGGCAAGTTACCGGAATCCGGTGACGATCCGGTGATGCAGTGAAACCGGCAGAAATGCCGAGAGGTAGTCTTCGACTCCTTAAGATTGTGTTGTTTCCGTTTAGTTGGGTTAAAGAGTCGTAATCGGAAATTACGTAAGGAAACGTATTAAAAACGGAAACTAACTAAGTTTGGAAACGTGCTAATTTGGGAAACTTTCTATTTTGGGAAAGTTGCATTTTTCAGAAAAATGGTTAAGTAAAGGTTTGAAGTTCAATGAAGTTTGACACTTTTGGTTAAATTGGTAAAGTGTTAAATTGTTATCGGAAAATGATAACTGAAATTCTGGAAAATGTTAAGTCGACCATGTTAAGTAAAGTTGGTGTTTCATGTAAATCGGTAAATCGACTCAAGGTTAAATAAATTGATTAGTGTGACACCCTAACGTCAAGTTAAAGTGGTTAAAGAGAAGTTCGGAAACTAAGTCGGACTTTCGGTAAATTGAGTAAAGAGTCGATAACCGGAAAAGAAAGTCAAAAGGTTATAGTGCCATAAAAGGAAATTGGTTGGTCAACTTAGTCAATGTGGTCATTCCTGGTCAAACTAGGAATGCTGAGGTCTGTTGACTGTTATTACATCTTGGTTGCTAAGCTACTTTAACTATGCAGCGATTATTGGACGAGGTAGCTTACGCGGTGACCCCTGTTCACCGAGGCAGCTCCTGGAAGCTTGGAGCTTACGTATGGAACGGCAATTCCAGGTAGGGAATCTGAACCCCCTTGGTAGTGGTTTTATATATGTATAAGAAAGTGCATGATTTTGTGTATGCTCATGGTCGATGCCTCGGGAAAGTTTTCTTTATATTAAAAGATAAATGATTTATGATTGGGCCAAGAAAATCCGAGGCTAGACGTAAAGGATTTTTATACGTCATTGTGAGATGTGTGGAACACCGTTGTCCTGATTTCCGGTGTGTAACCTGAGAGTGACGGGACCTAGTATCTAGCACTCCCACGGTGTCGAGACCGTGAACCTCCGGGGGGGCGATGCCCTGTTTATTTTAAATATCCCGCTTACGCTCGTCTCGTACAGAGTTAAGCGAGACGTAAGTGCGATGCGCTGTTTGGGCATTTAGCTGGAAATGGACACTCTCGCTACTATGTGTTTCCAAGCGCATAGGCAGTTGGCCCCGGTTTGCTGTGAAGACAAACCCGGGATTCGGTTACTGAGATTCGAAGTCCTGCACGCTGTACTTGTACATTGAGCGCTCTGGGCCCCTATGTTTTTAGCATACTGCACTGTTTTCCTAAAGGATATAAAATGATGGTTTTTGTGTGCCAAGGATTCCATAAATGGTTTTATTACGAGCTCAAATCTATATGTATATATACGGTTTTTGGTTTTCAAACCTATCATTGGTGGGCCTACGTGAGCACGCGAGGACGACGCTCACCTCTACAACAGATTGTTTGCAGGTACTGTGACGGGAAAGATAGAGAGAGCTATGTGTGGAGCTTCATTCCTTCCTCGATGTTCGGTCCAAGTGTACTCCCTATTCTGGTCTTACCCTTTGAGTCATTTACCAGAGCTTACTACATAAACAGTAAAGGTGTCATCCCGATTTGTTAACCATGTTGTGTATTTTTATTGTTGTCGCTAAAGTTTTTAAATTGTTCCCTTTATTTTGACCACCTTCCGCGAAATTAGATAAACTCTGATGATTGTTTTAAGGATTTCATGTGGTGCCACTCAAAGTATTTAAAGTTTAAATTTTATTTTACTCACTAAAAAGCCTACGACTTTAGGTTAATAAGTTGTTGGCACGTCCTTCGGACGTGTTGGCTTCTTATTAGCTTAAATTCGTGGCTACTGTAGTTTACCCCCAGGGGTGCTACAACTGGCAAGCCCAAGTACTTGTCGTGCTTCTCAACGCGTTGAACACCCAACAAATCAGTGAGTATTTCCTGTTCCTCCTCTGACACATTCCTACTGAAAGACAAAACACTCTTTTACATATTTACCAGCTGCCCTGAGACCCGCTCATGAGCTCTGATCACCCCCTGTACTACCACACAATCCATTGTCTCTGCTCTGAAGAAAACAAACGAGTCATTTGTAAAAAATAAGTGTGAAATGCTTGGAGCTCCTCTACACACTTACATCCCTCTTAATCTACCATGAGCTTCTTCAGAAGATAGCATTTGGGAGAAAGCCTAAGCAAAAAACAAAAAAAGATACGGTGACAAGGCATCACCTTGTCGCAAGCCACGCTTCGGCTTCAAACGACCTCTAGGAGTGCCATTGATGATAAACGAATAAGACACCGTAAAGATACACCTCATTATCTGTCGGATCCATGCTCCACAAAACCCTAACTTTTCTATCACAGCTTCTAAGAATCGCCACTCGATCCAATCATATGCTTTACTTATATCCAACTTTAGAGCACAATATCCTTTCTTCCGACTTCTCTGGTTCTTCATACAATGAGAAACCTCAAAAGCTAGTAAAGCATTATCGGAGATCAATCTACCAGGAACAAACGCGCCGTGAAAATGAGAGATAATTACATCCATGATAAGTTTGAGTCTGTTGGCGAGAACTTTCGTCTCAATCTTGTAAATCACGTTGCACAAGCTAATAGGACAAAACTGGTTCATATGTTTGGGAACAGAAACCTTCGGTATCAGAGCAACAAACGTCTTATTTATTGTAGCAGTGTGACCGTCAGATGAAAGAAAGCACCACGCAGTGTCCGCAACATCCTTACAAAATATTCATTTCTCGTGATGGTTCGAAACTGGACCCATCACGGACGAACACGTTCAAGGCTTAAAACACACTTCTTATCTCAACACCCGGACTGTTTCTTGCTCATCTGACTCGGGACCTCTGATTTCGGCCATCAAGGCGCCTCTCCAACTTCCATGTCAGGCACCATCACATCCCCATCCGTATCAGTCTGACACTCCTCCTCCCATTCTGACCGTGTCCTGACCAGACCCGACGTAGGCAAGTCAGGTGCCCTCACTTTCCGCCCTTTTTTTGGGGATTCATAGAGTCCATAGCGACAGCCTGTCCACCTAGGCTCCGGCATACTATCATCTGCCGTTTGCCGTTCCCCGTCCTCAGACACACCCTAAACTCTCCCCCCTGAAACTGACTAGCGAGCCATGCATCTCGTTTTTCTGCGCACAAAAGATCATCATACTGCACACTGGAGGCTTCTCCCCTTTGGTGTTTAACACAGTGACTAGACCCATGAGATAGAAAACCACAGTACCGGGAAAAAGCCGCCATGCCCACATAGTCAATTTCCATTCGTGAAGGTCTCACTTTCTCCTGTAGACGAACCATCACCACCCTCCTAAGTGGTCGTGTCGTATCTATTCGGACCCTCACTTCTAACGCTGAACCCAGAAACAAACCAAAACCATCATCCTTGCCCATCACTGCAAAATTTCCAACCACATCCCTTATTCTGCGACCTGTCTCCTCCACCATGTCTTCTTCCATCTTGCATAAAGCAGTTGTAAACCTATACCACTAGGCACAACACCGTGCCACCAACGATAACATACGTCGAGAGGGAAGATCTCGCCGTAACACCAAACTAAACTGTGATTTTGCTTGATCTGAATATCGATGGCAAAAAACTCTAGCTCTCGCTCAAGAGAGAGAGAAAAAGAAGGGACTGTGGTGTGCCCTATTTTGTTAGAGAGAAAAATAGAAAGTTAATCATTTTGAGCTGTTGAATTGATTTATAATCTACTTTTAGAAAACAGTTGATTTCTAACCATTTTCAAGTACCAAAAGACGCAAATACCTTACACTGTAAAAAGTTACATATATAACTTGGGTTTGGATCGAGGGCTACACAATTTTACACAGTTTTTAAGCCTTTGGATTTTAATTCATTCAATTGTTCAGATTAAGTGTGAGAATGACATTGTATAAATAAATAAATATGATATACTTTTACTATTATGAAAATAAGAGAGTAAACAATAATGGAATTAAAAACTAATAACCGACAAGAAAAAATGAAAAACAAGAACAAGAACCCATACACCATCGAACACTAGATCCATTTAAACAAATTAGAGAAGAAAGAGATTTTGAGATTGCAAACCGTATCAATGTTGTACTTGGCTTGTGTATTTATATTGATTCAGTAGGTTAGATTACAATGTATAATTATAAGATAAGGATTGTTTACATAAAAAACACATATCTTGTAGTGCAGTTACACAAGATAAAGAAGATAGAGTGAGAGTTATCTATCTACAGAAGAATTATATGATTGAGAACTCCCATAGTCATGAGGACTCCGAGCTGTTGTAGGAGATGGAACTATTGTGCTATTACATTCCTCCAAGCTGAGAGGGTTTTCAAGGACTGGAAGTTTGGAGACTAGAAAGTAGAAACATGAGGAAAAAGTCCTTTTGTGAAAATGTCAGTCACTTGATCAGTAGTAGAAACAAAATGGACTTGAAGCTCCTTGGTGATAACTTTTTTCCTGACATAATGATAATCAACCTCAACATATTTTGTTCTTGCATGAAATACTGGATTGGAGGCAATAGCTATAACAGAAATATTATCACACCAAATGCGTGGACATTGAAGAAAGAGGCTCAAGACACAAAACATGAAACAAAGCCAAGAAATTTCAGCTGCTGTGAATGCAAGTTGTTTGTACTCGCCCTTGGTACATGAACGTGAAAATGTGCGATGAGTTTTGGAGCTCCATGATATCAAGTTTGGTCCCTTGAACACAGAATAGCCACCTGTGGATTGCCTGTTGTCCAGATCACTAGCATAATCAGCGTCAGAATAAGGACTGAGGAAGAGAAAGCCCGGTTGGTATTTGAGGCCGTGATTGATAGAGAACTTCAAATAGGGAGGGATGCGTTTCACTATCGTCCAATGTGTTGTCGTGGGAGCATGCATAAATTTACACACTTGATTGACAGAGTAAGAGATATCGGGTCTGGTAAGGGTGAGATATTGAAACGCACCGACAACACTTCGATATTCTGTGACATTAGTAAGTTTATCTCCATCATGAAGGCCAAGTTTTTGGCCAGAAGCAACCAGAGTAGTGCAGGGTCTGACATCAAGCATTTTTGTTTTCGTTAGCAAATCCATTATGTATTTCTTCTGGGTGAGATACAAAGTTGGAACATCAAAGGAAGCTTCGATACCTAGGAAATAATGTATAGGCCTGAGATTCTTCATTGAGAACTGTCGTCCAAGTTCATGAATAAGCTAAGAGAGATAATGAGAACTATTACCTGTAATTATGATGTCATCAACATAAATGAGAAGAACAAGAAAAATATTGTTCTACGCATATGTGAACATGGAGTAGTCTGAGAAAGATTCCTGAAACCCGAGGCCTTCCAAATAATCAGTAAAACATTGAAACCATGCCTTAGGAGCTTCTTTGAGTCCATAAAGGGATCGTTTAAATTTGCAGATATAGTTAGGAAAGTTGGGATCTGTGAAACCAGTAGGTTGTTTCATATAGACCTTATCATGTAGTTGGCCATGGAGAAAGGCATTGTGAACGTCTAGTTGACGGACAAGCCATTTGTTGTTGAGCAAAAATGAGTCGAATGGTGGAATGTTTAACCACAAGACTAAAGGATTCGAAGAAGTCAATCCTCTCTTGTTGGTGGAATCCATTAGCAACTAGACGAGCCTTGTAATGCTCGACTGTACCATCAACCTTCTTTTTTATTTTATAGATACATTTATTTGGCAGTACGTTCATTATGGCTTGGAATTGAACAAGTTCCCAAGTATCATTGTTTTGGAGGGCAGTGTACTCCTCCTACATGGCCTAGCGCCAACAAGCTTCTTTGTTGGCTTTGCTATATGATGTAGGTTCTGTAGGGGCACTAAGTTTTACAACACCAACTTTTAGGCGAGTGATCATTTGATGATTCTTTGTGGAAACTAGATGTTGATCGGGGACCGGTACGTTTGCAATATCCGAAGGGGGAAGGGGCGGGGTAGAATTAGGTGAGGATGAGGTAGAAACAGAATACTACATGATAGGAGGATGAGGGGTGGATGGGAGAAGGCTTGGATTGGTTGAACAATTTGAGGGGTGAGGAGAGAGAGGGATATTCGAAGCAGGAGTCACAGAACTAGAGGGAATGGATGAGGGAGGTAATGCATTTGAAGGATTGGAATTCGATGGCAAAAGTGGTATGGGATTAGGAGAAGTAGGAAGTGTAGGAGATGGACATAAGTTCGATGTTGGTGGAATGAGATAACCAGTAGGTGTAGTTAGAGAAAAATTGTAAGGAATGGAAGAAGAAGAGGACATACATATTGAAGAGGCTAGGAGAGAATGGTCTGTTTGAATGAGAATGTACTCTCATCGAATATAACACGTCTGGAAAGGTAAACTCGACCTATTGTTAAATCTAAGCATCGGTAACCAAGATGATTGAGAGAATATCTGAGAAAAACACATTGTTTGGATCTATGCTGAAGTTTTAATTTGTTATAGAAACAAAGATATGAATAGCAAGCAAAACCGAAGGTGCGAAGAAAACTGTAATTTGGAGGACGATTAAAAAGCATGGTGTATGGAGTTTCATTGTTGATAACTGGAGAGGGAAGTCTGTTAATAATATATACCACAACATTGAAAGCTTCTGTCCAATATGAAGAAGGCATATGCGCATGAGCTAAAAGGGTAAGACTTGTATCAACAATGTGTCTATGTATTCTTTCAGCCAAACCATTTTGTTCTGGATGTTTAGGACATGAAAACGGTGATGAATGCCGTGTGTTGTTAAATATTCTTTGAAAGCATTGGATGTGTATTCACCACCTTCATCAGTTTGAAATTGTTTGATAGGCGAGAAAATTGTTTTTCCACATAGGTCCTAAATTTCATGAATATAGAAAACACTTCATTTTTATGTTTTATAGAAAAAATCTATGAATATCGGGAGTAATCATCCACAAATAAGACATAATAACGAAAGCCTTGAGTAGAGAAATTAGAGCAAGACCAAACATCAGAATGAATCAAATCTAATGGATTTATTGAAACTGAATCAGAAAGTGCAAATGGAAGTTTTATACTTTTGCCTAATGGACATGAATGACAAAAAGAAAAAGAACATTTGCCGGACAGAGGCACGACTTTATTAGAAAGAACTTTAAATAATGTTTGAGACAAGGTATGCCTTAATCTCGTATGCCAAAGTTAAGCTGACACTCGTGCTCCAACATATGCAATATGAAGATGAGGATCAATGCCATCATGGGAATGAAGGCGTAGACGGAATAGACCTCTGCGTCTCCCTGTCTATATGTCCTTAATGAGAAAGAAAGTAGGATAGATTAGTACGTAGCAATTGTTATCAGAGGTAAATTTATTAATAGAGAGGAGATTGCTTGAAGCAGAAGGACAATGTAATATGTTGTTTAATTTAAAAGTAGTATTATGAAGATGAAGAATGTTGGAACCAGTATGAGTAATAGGAAGAGAAGATGTACTTATGCCCTGAATTTGATCATTACCAGAATATTCCATAGGATATTGCAAAGATGTAGATCAGAGGTGATATGAGAGTTGGCACCAGTATCTAGTAGCCAAGCAGGTGAAGAGGTGGATGCGCCATATCGCTCAGTTTCTTGGATGGTACTTGCCTTCATAAGAGAAGTTCATACGATTATAGCAATCCAATGCAGTGTGACCATGTCTTATACATATTTGGCAAATATGACGAGAGATGGAAGAACTACCAGAGAAAGTGGTGGTAGGATGAGGACCAATAATAGATGTACAACGACCTTGAGATGTAGAGAAACCATGTCTAAAAGTAGCAGGAGTCCCTCGAGTATTAAATGAGGGGAGAAGAGGGAGACCACGACCACGACCCCTAGTTGAAATTTGTGTTGACTGCAGTGTAGTAGTGACTGAATTGATGTCCAAAGCAGCTTGTCGTTGGTCCTTAAATCAGCGCTCATCAGATAAGAGAAGAGCCTCAAAGAGATCATAGGTAATTGGTGTATCTCTTGCCTGAGCTGAACTCATTGTGGTTTCATACAACAGACCTACATTGTTCATGGTTATAGACACAAGATCACTATCGAACATAGGACTACCTGTAAGTGCAAGATTGTCTGCAATGTTGTTGATTGTGTCAAGAAAGTCTGAGATATTTCCCCTCATGGTGCGCAACAACTGACTCCTGAGTTGAAGAATACGTTCTAAGACTAGGAGGCAAAACGCTTGGCCAGAGTAGACCAACTGTAAAAGGAGTTTGTGGACCTTGCAACTGTGGCCAAGACAGCAGAGGTAAGTGAGTTGTTAATCCAACCTAAAATCATATGGTCATTAGCGATCCTTGTACGTTACACTGGATTGACTTCATCTATGATTTGACCATCCTCAGTGGTCTTGAAGCATGGAGGCAAGAGCTAGTGCCGTCAACATAGCACATCAAGTTTCGGCTAGTCAAGAGTGTTTTAATTTGGGCGAGCCATAGAGGATAGTTGGTACGATCTATTTTAATAGAAAGGTAGTTTGTAAAGTTGAGTGATTGTCAGGTGAGGTGGAGGAGATGGATGAGTTAATGGGTAGAGAGGCAGAAGCAGAATTGGTGGGGGGCATTTGAGGATCAACATAAACAAGTCATCAAACTTACAGTTGTGATACCACAAACAAATTACAGAAGAAAGAGATTTTGAGATTGCAAGCTGTACCAATGTTGCACTTGGCTTGTGTATTTATATTGAATTAGTAGGTCAGATTACAATGTACAATTATAAGATAATGATTGTTTACATAACAAACACATATCTTGTAGTGCAGTTACAAGAGATAAAGAAGATAAAGTGAGAGTTATCTATCTACAGAAGAGTTATCTGATTGAGAACTCCCATAGTCATGAGGACTCTGAGCTGTTGTAGGAAATGGAACTACTGTGCTATTACCATTCCCATCACAACATCTCTTTCCCTTTCCAGATATTAAAATTCATATGAATATAGAGAACTTCATTTTCCTTAACGAGGAGTGATAGAGGGCCTCAATGAGGCACCAGATTTGGTGCCTCAATTCTATGTGGCATGTCATGTTACATATATACATCATCGATTTAAAAATAACATACCAAGTCAGTTTAAAGTAAACAGAAAATCTTATCCTTGCTAATCTAATAGTTCACTACCAGAATAAGTATCATAGCCGATGAAAAAAAAATTAACAGGCCAACGAAATTTTTTTTCGTCGGCTAAAATCTATTTTAGCCGACAAAAAAAATTTCGTCGCCTAAGTGAAATTTTCGTCGGCTAAAGTGAACTTTTAGCCGACGAAATGTTGTGTCGTCGGCTAAAATAGTTTTCTTCGTCGGCTATGATATGTGAACTATAGCCGATGAAATTTTAAAACTTTAGCCGACGATATATATAATTTTGTCGGCTAAAAGTCTTTATATTTCCAGATCTAGACAGTAGCTGATGTGAAATAAAAAACGGGAGAAAAAGTTTTGGGGTTGGCGAAATTGTTGGGTGTTGTCGAAATCTGTCCGAAATTAGTTTGTGGCGCTATATATAGGTACGTATATATGTATATATCTTGTTTTTGAGTTGATTTAAGAGTTTTATTTTCGTTATGCATTGATTTTGAGTTTTAATTAAAGTTGATTATATTGTCTTTTGAGTGTGATTGAGTTGATCGATTTGGGTTTGATAATATATATGAAGTTGTTGTTATATATATATTAATTTGATTATATTAATTAGTAATTATTATATATATGCATGTATATATATATTAATTAATTATTATATAAATTTAATTAATTAGCGTTTATACATATATATTATGTTATCTTCTCAAGATATGGATACGAGTTGGATTTCGCTTCCAAAATGGGACAAAAGATATGCTAAAGGAGTTGTTAGTTTTATTGAATATGTGATGAATAATGCTAAAGGGAATACAATTTTCTATTGTCCGTGCACTAAATGTCAGTGTCGCAGCGATATGTATCGATTTCCAATTGACAAGGTTTGGCAACACCTTAAAAGTAATGGGTTTTGGGAGAAGTACACATGTTGGATATATCACGGTGAAACATCATCAAGGGGTCCGCATGATCATGGACAATTTTCTGAGACGGGCAGTACATCCAACGATCCAACAACGGCCTTCATCAACGATATGTTTCCTTATGAGAGGGGTGTATGCTTTGAAGGACCGTATATGTCTGAGCCGGTGCAGCCCTTCCCTAGAATTGTCAACACTGCTGGTATTGACAGGTACAACAAACTACTTGCTTTCCAACAGACCACTGTGTACCCTGGTTGTCAGAAAACGGTTCTTGAAAGTGTGATGGACGTTATGAAGATTAAAGTTGAGACAAAATCGACTGTGAAGGCTGTTGATGAGTATCTACAGTACACTACTTCGATGCTGCCCCACGGTCATCGTCTTCCTACCACTCATCATAAGGTCTGATGTATACTGAAAGATCTTGGGCTTTCCTACATCAAGATCCATGCATGCAGATATGATTGTGTTCTGTTCTAGGGTAAAGATCCAGAAGGGAATGACCTTGGTGACCTTGAAACATGTCCAGTATGTCAGAGTGACAGGTATAAGTTGACTCCTGCAGGCAATAGGAAACCTATGAAGGTACTTCGGTATTTCCCGTTGAGGGATAGGCTGGAACGGTTGTACATGTCATCACACACGGCCAAATCTATGAGATGGCACGCTGATAGGGAATTGCAAGGCGAAGATACCCTTATACACCCTGCTGATGGGGAGGCCTGGAAGCATATAGACAGGGAGTTTCCTCATTTTGCGTCAGAGGTCCGAAATGTGAGGCTCGAGCTCTCATCCGACGGGTTCAATCCTTTTGGCAACATGAGTCTTCAATACAGTGTATGGCCGGTGATTTTGGTACCATACAATCTTCCTCCATGGATGTGCATGAAGAAGGAATACAATATGTGGAGTTTGTTGATTCCGGGACCCGGTTATCCAGGGAAGTGTCTCGATGTGTATTTGAGACCCTTGATTGAAGAGCTTAAGTTTTTTTGGGACGTTGGTCATCCCACTTATGATAAGTTCATGCACGAGATGTTCCAGATGCATGCTATAGTTGTTGGTACTATTAGTGATTTTCCTGCTCGTGGGATGTTGTCGGGCAACGTTGTTAGGGGATACAAGGCTTGTCCAGAGTGCCTAAGCGATGAGGGGAGCAGTAGTCATTGCAACAAGATATGTAGATTGGGTCACCGTACTCTCCTTCCGTATGATCACGAATGGCGGTTCGATGACAAGGCATTTGATGGGACTGTAGAACTTGGTGTGCCTCCTAGAAGATGGACAGGGGAAGAAATTTTAGCAGTGCTTAATGAGTATGATTTTGGGCAGCTCAGCAATCATCCTAATATAGTAGCGGCAATACCTGACAGACCCGACAGGTATAAATTTTGGACACATAAGAGCATATTCTGGGAACTCCCATACTGGAGTAAGTTGTTGATCAGACACTACTTAGATGTGATGCACATAGAAAAGAATGTGTGTGACAGTGTGGTGGGAACCGTGCTGAACTTGGAGGGAAAGATGAAAGACGGTCCGAAGGCACGCATTGATCTTAAAAAAATGGAGATACGAAGACATTTGTGGTTGAAAGAAGGGAAGAAAAAAATGCCTCAAGCTCCGTACACCGTGAAGCCTGACCAAAAGAACGTAATTTTCAAGTGGTTGAGTTCTGTGAAGTATCCTTCAGGCTACGCAGGAAATATAGCCCGGTGTGTAAACATTCGGGACAATAAAATATACGGGTTATAGAGTCATGACAGTCATATTCTGCTACAACGTCTCTTCCCTATTTTCATTCGACCGTTCCTTCCCCGTCAGGTGGTGGAGCCGTTAGTAGCGTTGTCAAGATTCTTCCAGAAGTTATGCACAAGGGAAGTGACAAAATCTGATCTCCGGGAAATGCAACAGGACATTATTTATATCATGTGTAAATTTGAGAGAATATTTCCTCCAAATTTTTTTGACATCATGCCGCACCTGATGATCCATCTTCCCGAGCAATTGTTGCTTACCGGTCCAGTACACTATACTTGGATGTATCCTATGGAAAGGTATGTTTTTTACACCTCATGTTTTTATTGTACATGTTCATTGTATAATCGTAATATATGACAACAAATTTATTTATTTACAGACAACTTGGAGACTACAAAGCTTATGTGGCTAACAAATCCGCGCCTGAAGGATGTATAGCTGAAGCATATATTGCGCACGAGTGCGTCACCTACATGAAGTTGTATCTAGGAGCATTGAAGGAAACTCCACAAACCATACCGGTTGATGAACCGAAGTTTAACCTTTCCATAGTCTCTAATGATGTTGAAGTTTATGGAATTTTACCAGAGTCCTACAAGTTGCAACCCCATGAGCTCGTCATAGCCCATTGGTGGGTATTGATTAACTGTCAGGAAGTTGAATACTGGAAAGACATCCATCTATACTGTCCAGACATTCAAGGTGATCTCGACTACCACAACAAGGAGTTCGTGAACTATTTTGGCGGTTGGGTATGTAATTCTTTATTTCTGTTCATGACTCATTGATTGCATAATTATTCATATTTACAATACATTGAATATTTGGTTGCAGATGAACCATATTCAATTTGATGGTCACCCAAATTGGTCTCACGAACTAAGACTTCTAGCTATGAAGCCGATAATGTCAAGAGTTTACCCGATGTGCAAGGTCAATGGCGTGCAATTTATATGTGAACAGAGAGACAACAGACGAAGAACACAGAATTCTGGGGTTATGGCGCATGGTGGCCGGAATGGAGTTGATTATTACGGTGTTCTTGATTCAGTGGTGGAACTCGTTTATGGGCATGGCATGACCGTGCACCTGTTCAAGTGTAGATGGTGTGATACTAGAAGCTTGCAGAGCATGAAGATTGATCAGTACGGGATTTTATCGGTGAACACTGGTACAAGCTGTTACGCAGATGACCCGTTTGTTTTTGCGACATCGGTGAAACAAGTGTTTTATCTTGATGACCTTGTTAAGGGTGACGCGTGAAAAGTCGTCAATCTTGTGCACCCTCGAAACATTTACCGGGCGGCTACACTTGGAGAGGCCAAAGACGAGGAAGAAGATGTTGCGTATCAAGAACACAGTGCAATAGGTATTCCTGACTCCTTTACAATTCGCCTTAATAATTTTAAAGCGGGTCGTTCGGTTCGAATTCGTTATTTAGACGCTCGCCTTATTGATGTGGATCCAAATCAAGAAACAGACGACGACTCTTGTGATGTAGAAATGCATAGATTGCCAGAAATTAATTCTGACACCGAAGAAGACTCATCGGATGATTCTGATTACGAGCCTTCTTAGTTATTTGAATTTGTAATACAATTTGATGTGTTTTATATGGTACAAGACGTTTAATTCATAATGTATCTTAATGTTGGTTATATATGCAGGAAATTGGTATGGCTACGGTTAAACCACCTGTTTTTTTTTATCTATTTGACAGTTTTAGCCGACGAAATACAACATATTTCGTCGGCTAATTAAGAAGGTTTTAACCGACGAAATAAAACATATTTCGTCGGCTAAGATACTTTTAGCCGACGAAATATGTTGTATTTCGTCGGCTAAAACCTTCTTAGCCGACGAAACCAACATATTTCGTCGGCTAAGACCTTCTTAGCCGACGAATACCCTAATTATCCGTCGGCTTAACTGTAAACCCTAACCCTTAAACCCTATAATATAGCCGACGAATACCCTAATTTTTCGTCAGCTAAAGTTAAATGAATAAAATAAAAATTTATACCGCTAGTTGTGTCTCTTCGATATGAAACTATTTGTAGATGAAGGTCCGGACAGAATACGTAATTTAAGAGGCCAAATCACCGTTTGTTTGTGTTTAGGGGTTTGACTAACGGGATTGACCTTGCGGATCAAGCCCTTAAGTTTGTCCGATGATGCTGAAAATTTACCCTCACACATGTTTTAACATAATGATGATATCTGACGGTCGGTTTTTCGTTTCACAAGATGGATTGTCACAATCAAAATATGCCTACTAGTGTTGTATAACTAATTTACCGTGTTAAGTAAATGTTCCGTTTTAAAAACAAACTATACGTAGATGCTTCAAACGAAAAAAAGTCGTGAGATAAGATATGACCGGAACGATGAAATATGTCTATGGTTGAAATTTCACGTAATTCCGATAAGTTTCGGTGCCAATACTTGTGGTCATTGCATTTTTTCTATTCGTTCACCATAGATGACGCCCTATCTCCGACGGTTATTTTTCTTATAACTTTTATACCACTAGTTGCGTCTCCTCGATATGAAACTATTTGTAGTTGAAGGTCCGGACAGAATACGTAATTTAGGTGGCCAAATCACCGTTTGTTTGTGTTTAGTGGTTTGACTAAAGGGATTGACCGTGAGGATCGAGCCCTTAAGTTTGTCCGATGATGCTGAAAATTTACCCTCACACATGTTTTAACATAATGATGATATCTGACGGTCGGTTTTTCGTTTCACAAGATAAAACATATAAATTGTACATGAACTTACTAAATAATTATAAAATGTACTTTAGCCGACGAAATTACTAAATATTCGTAGTAATTTCGTCGGCTAAAAGTGGGACTATAGCTGACGAAGTTTTTAAGTAATTTCGTCGGCTATAGTTGGACTATAGCCGACGAATGTAGGGTTTTTTCGTCGGCTAAAGTTGGACTATAGCCGACGAATTTTTTATTTCGTCGGCTATACTTCTTCCTATATATTCGGACCCAGTCGACAGAACCCTATTTTCTCCTCATTTTTCTTCTCGGCCGCACGGTTTCTCCCTCTCCTCTCGATTTTCTTTCACTTTTTTCGACGAATTCCGACCTCCACTCCGCCTCCCTCATCTCCCAAACAAATAAGGTATGCAATTTCATGTTTATATTGTATTATAGAACTAATTTCAATTGTTTTTTCAATATATTGAATTATATGATAATTAGGGTTTGTGATAATGTTGTGGTTGTGATAATGTTGAATTATATTGAATTATTTCAATTAATTGGTATAATTTAATATATTTGGGTATATTAAGTAAATTAGTGATTTTTAATATATTTGGGTGTATTTACTGAATTTGGTATATTTAGTAAATTGGGTGTATTTGATATATTTAGAAAATTGGGTGTATTAAGTAAATTGGAAATTTTTAATATATTTGGGTATATTTAGTGCATTTGGTATATTTAGTAAATTAGGTGTATAAAGTAATTTGGAAATTTTTAATATGTTTGGGTATATTAAAATATTGAATGGTATATTTAATATATTTGGGTATATTACAATATTAATTGGTATATTAAATTAATTTGTGATAATGTTGTTCATTTTTTATAATGCTATATATTTAACAAAATATTAATTATATTATTTAGGATGAAAGAATTATTTAGTAAATCGAAGAGTTCGAAGGGCCAAAGGGGTGAATCGTCTGAGGGAACGTCTAGCATCCCTCGAGGTTCGTTTCAGGGCCCAATGACGGCTCGACGGGCGTCTCTTCTAGAGCCGACACAGCGACAGGCCACACATTCCTCCAGGCAGCCGGATGCCCCTCCCGCCTCCAGGCAGCCTAGCGCCCCTCGCTCCTCCAGCCAGCCGGACGCCCCTCGCTCCTCTAAGCAGCCTAGCGTCCCTCGCTCCTCCAGGCAGCCTAGCGTCCCTCACTCCTCGAGGCAGCTGTGGCCTCCGACTCAGGCGGAGGTGTCTGCACCACGTATGCCTGAGATACACAGGGCACCGGCACCGGGCCCTACTGCATCGGAGGGTGGGTCTTCCGGGGTACAGATGCCGCCGCCTCTTCTCTACCTTCCGCGCTTGATACCGGCATTACCTGCAGTTGATGACTCAGGGGCGCCGATTTATCCACTACCCCCGCAGGTGACCCCATCAGCGGTGTACCTGTTCGTGCCGTTTGATACAGATTTAATTTCTACGAGGGTATCATCGTCGGCGACAGAGTCGGAGTCCGTCGCATCCACCCCAACGCCCTCAGGTAATGATTATATAAGTAATTTGTTATGTTATAATTTATAATAAAATTAATTTACTAATAATCAATTTATGATAGGCACCGTCGGAGCCAAGCCGACAAGGAAGAAGAGAAGTCCCGTCACAGGGAAAGCTCTCGAGAAGACAGTGAGTACCTCGGGAAGGATCGTCATTGATACTGACGGGGATGGGAACGCAGTATCGGGCGGCAAGACGAGGATGTTCTCTGGCCGCGTGAGAGCGCTTATTAGGGATAGAGTCCCTATGTTGTGGTCAGACTGGGGCGAGGTCCCACAGGAGGTTAAGGACATGGTCCACAACGCAATGTCGGTAAGTATAACAAAATTCACATTTAACATTATTTATTACATTGTAGATTTATGAACGCCTAAACTAATAAATGTTTTAATGCAGGTGTGGTTTGACGTTCCCCAGTACCTGAGGAACACCTGGGCGGACGTTGTGCATGGGGGAAGGTACGTTGCAAAGTTAAGGACAAAAGAAAATTATGTATAATTAATAATATTTATATTTTTTGGCATATTACAGGTACAAGGAGTGGAAGAACGAGTTACGGACCCACTGGACTACGCATGGGAACGAACGTTCTGGCACCCCCCTTGAGTTCCAGTTTAGGGAATACGAGTGGCGTTGGCTTCTAATGTCGGAATTCAACAACCCACATAAACAGGTAATTAAAAATAATTATTTATTATATTGAATTATATTTAATACGTTTTAAAATATTTTACTAATTTGATTCCTTTGTAGGCCGTTTCCCGGGTGAACGCTCAAAACCAGCAACGCAACATAAGAAACCATCATGCCGGTTCTAGACCGTTCGCATCGTTGATGGAGGAGGCGGCCAGGGAACATTCAGAGGTCAACCGGTACGTCTATACGTACGAGAAGACATATCCTGACGCCCAGGAGGATATTGTAAGTCGTTTTACGTTTTAAAATTTAGTAAATTATATTTATATATATATTTTTTAAAATGTTAATTAATTTTTTTTTCCTATCAAATTAGGCGAGGGTGAGGCAGGCTAGTGACGAGGTGATGGCTACTATAGTCAGGGAGACATGGCCTGACACGCAAGAGGAAGACATGTCCCGGATCGACACTTCGGATCTCAGCGTTAGGGCCAGGATCATGGGCACAACATTCCCACCGCGTGGAAATAACTTCTACTATCGGGGTCTAGGAAAGAAGGGCGAGGGGGTACTGAAGACCACTCCCGGATTTCAGAAAAAATGAGCCTCGACCAGCAGCAGAACGACTCAGCTTGAGGCGGAAATTCAGATGTTATGGGAACAGCAAGCCGCCCAGACAGCATATACTGCCGCTTTACAGGAGTATAATGCAGCAATATATGCCACCCAGCAGGCACAGCAGCAGCAGATGTTCCAAGACATGCAAGATTTTTCAGCTGCACAGCTTCAGGGACTTCCACTTCCGCCCATGCCCACGCCTATTCCCTTACCTTAACCGCCGCAACCTCCCCAGCAACCTCATCCTAGCGCAGATATTGATTTAGACGATATCGACTTCATTTAGTTTTTTAGGTTTATGAACAATTATTTATTTAGTTTTTTAGGTTTATGAACAATTATTTATTTACTTTTTTAGGTTTATGAACAATTTATAAATTGAAAATTTAATGCAAAATGTTTATGTTACTTTTGATGGTGTGTTGTTGTTGGTTATGAAATTGTTTCTGTAATTTGTAGCTTGCTTGGATAGTAATTTAGAAATTTTGTTTGGGTTTGTAGTATAAAAAGTACTATAGCCGACGAAATTTACCATATTTCATCGGATATAGTAGTTTTTTTTTTCCACAACCTTTAGCCGACGAAATATGGTAAATTTCGTCGGCTATAGTACTTTTTAAGCCGACGAAGTCTACATTATTTCGTCGGCTTTTCTCTATTTAATTTTTAATTTTTAAAATACTTTAGCCGACGAATGAACTATATTTCGTCGGCTTTTCTCTATTTCATTTTTAATTTTTAATAATACTTTAGCCGACGAAATATTAATATTTCGTCGGCCAAAGTCATACGTATAAACCGACGAAATATTGATATTTCGTCGGTTAAAGTTGGACTTTGGCCGACGAATTTTTTATATTATGTCGTCGGCTAAGTGTTGGACTATTGCCGACGACAGATTGTATTTCGTCGGCTATAACTTTAACCGACGAATTATGGCCGACGACTTCTTAGCCGACGATACGTCGTCGGCTATAACCTTAGCCGACGAATCTGATGAACAGGCCGACGAAAATCTTTCGTCGGCTATGATACTTATCCTGGTAGTGGTTCTACATTACTTTGTATTTCTTATATTAAAAAACTATTTTTGAATTATTTTTACAACTTTTATTCTTAGATTCACACATAATATATATATATATATATATATATATATATATCCATAATCTTGAACCAGTATATATATATATATGTATATATATTCATATGAGTTCATATTTTTATATTTTCTTATGTTTTCTGTTTATATCTAAATAAGAGTATAGATTTGTGAAAAAAAATTCAAAAATAGTTTTTTTTAATATATGAAATACAAAGTAATTTAGAACTATTGGATTAACAATGATAAGATTGTCTGTTTACTTTAAACTGACTTGACATGTTATTTTTAAATTAATGATGAGTATATATGACATGATATGCCACATAAGATTGAGGCACCAAATCTTATGCCTCATTGATGCCCCAAATCATTTTCATTAACACCATATGATAAACAAATCAAGGGACACAATTCCCAGGATTTCAATCTCATAAGAGCTGAGAGGAAAGTTTTGAGAAGCATAGGCAAATTTAGATTTCATTCTCACATAGGCAATTGGTTTTTATTTTTCGTATTTAACGAAAGTCATGTGCATTTGAATAGAAGAGAACAAATATATGTGGATGATGACAGTGGATCAATTGAATAAGAGATAGAGATTAATTCAATCACAATTGAAGGAGATAATCAAATCATACTCAACACGGATCCAAGAAAATACACGACAGGGAAGAATTTGAAATAAGGGTTTAATTAAAACCTAGAGCAATGAATTTAGATCGAGTTTATAACATGAAGATGAACACCATAGTTTCTTTTCTGTTGGCGTTCTTGTTGTTGTTCTGAGTCTTGAGTCGTGTTTTTCAATTCTTGTTTCTATTTCTTCTAATTCCCAAAATCATGTACTTTTTACATAGAGTTTTTGGTATAACCAACATCCCTACTCTTGTTGCACAGTCAAACTGATACTCATACTTATAAAACTATCAATATAGTACTCAAACTTCTTTTTTGCTACCAAATAAAGACCTGAAACCATTTTCCGTCATTGTGTCGTTTGTTTGCTGACTGTCATGCAGGTGATATTTAATAAAAGGGAAAAATGCCTTTAGATATTAAATAATTACAAAAATTCAGTTAAAAAAGAATAATGTGTTTTTGAAACCCGACCTCCATCACCTACCTCTTTGGCTCCACCCCTCTGACATTGCCTCTGCCAAGAACATCTCCGACATCGACCCCATCCTTGTCCACACCATCGTCCTCGTCCCATCAGCTGCTCCTGCTCCGACAGCTAATCCCAACACAATGCTTCCTACACCCTCAAGACCGCCGTCAACGCCTACTTCGGTGTCTCCAATAACAACTACCCTGGCCTCACCACCTGTTAGTCCCTCATGAACCAGAACCTTATGGCGGCCACAACCTCATCGTCGGCCTCATCTTGCAAGTTCCCGTCATATGCGGCTGCCCCCACCACCTCCCAGACCGCCACCGACTTCAACAACCTCCTCACCTACCTTCTTGGTTGTCCACTGGTCCAAAGCTTCAACCTTTCTTGGTTTTAAATCATAAGTACTCCTAAGTCCCAACTACACAACGTCCATTTTCTGCTTCTTCTCTGTTCAGCTCGCCTCTTCTCCTCCCTCTCCAACTCCACAACACCCCAAAACATGTAATACCCCATATCTAAATGGTTACTGTTCGTAATTCCATCGCAATCCAACATCCATTACAATGAGAAACCGATTGAGCTCTCGACCTGTCGGATTACACGTGCCCTCTAGCGCTACCGTCGTCTGGAGTTAGGCTACAATTTTGGTATGGTTTTGAAGCTCAAACATCCACCTACAAGTTTGGGGTGATAGTTGGAGCTAACTCACCACCGTTCGTGAGCAAACACGTTGAGAAAGTGTGTATGTGCACTATTCACAGTGGCCGGAGTTCTCTCAACTCAAGCCACCTCTGTCGGTGCTTTTGGTCTTGTTTGAAGGGGTTTTTCACGTATAACAATCACTCAAAAAGTCTCAACTCGATTCGAGCTAGGTAAGGAGAAGTTGTGATTTGAAATTCTAGGGTTTTGAATTTGGGAATTTTGGTATTTTGATTCAATTGGGTTGTTTAAACTTCGAATTGTTCTTCGACCTCTGCATGAAAGATGTTCAAAATAATGACCGGATCATTTTATGAAAATTTGGTAGGAATCCGAGATGGCCGAAATCTGGTGGCCGGTCGGCCTCCGGTGGCGGCACTGCCTTTTTTAGGTAGTTTTTCATGCTTATTAAATTGCTAAAATTGAGAGAAGCGTAATAATGAAAAATTTGTAATTTTTGGAGTAATGCCGATTATGTTTAGACTTGAGGAAAATTGATAACTGAATATAAAATTGATATTACCGAGTATAAAATTGATAACCGGGTAATCTATCAATACCTTTAAACTTGAAGAAATTGTTTAAAGTACATTTACCGTAATAGAGGGGTTAAACTCCAGATTCCCACTATGCTTAAGAGTGGGTGAAGACGATCAATAAATATATCTTTTAGTATGACAATTATTCATTTACAATGGATGTTTGAGTTATTTATTGGTAATTATTGATGATTAACTGTTGAGAATATTATGATAATGGAGTAAATAACCAAAGCTATTTATATGCGTTTGATTATGCATGTTTACGTATTGAATGAATGACATGACATAATTAGTGTCTTGTTTATTAAGTTATGGGAAAAACATGACAGTGCACTTGTTTAATTGTAGATGGTTTGATACTAGCCCTGGGAGCACAAGGACGAGCCGTCAAGGGGCCGCCTTGAAATGTGGTCTGATGAGGGTAGTTCTGGAGTAATGTGCCCTCAGAAATTTCAACGCTAGACCCTTGACCTTTCGTTACCTTCTTTTTCTTTAAAAAATTCATTATGACTACTAACTCCTGTATTCACAAATATAACATAAATTATTATCAAAAATTAAAATTCACTAATTCTAATTTTCTGATTATTATCAAAAACTTAAAATTCTATAATTCTCAATTTCCCAAATTCTCTAATTATATTTTTCTAATTCTCTAACCCAATTCAAAACTCAATTCTCTAATTCTCAATTCAAAAACTTTAAACCCTACTTCTCAATTCAATTCAAAAACTATAAACCCTAATTCTAATTCTAATTCACAATTCTAATTCTTAATTCAATTAAAATTAATTCCAATTCAAATTCAATTCAGATTTCAATTCACAAAACTTAATTCAAAAACACATTTAAAAACCAAAATTGTTATTACCAGGGAGCGGCGGCGGCAGAGAGAGAGAGAGAGTGAGGACTGAAGGGTGCGGCGGCAGTGAGAGAGTGAGTGAGGGGCGCGGCGGCAGAGGGAGAAAGAGTTTGGCCTGAGACTGAGAGAGACTCTGAGGGAGATCTAAAATTTTGAGAGACTGAGACCTAGAGAGAGGCAGAAAACCCGAGGACTTTAGCCAACGAGATTTTTTAGATCGTCGACTAAAGTTTCATAATTCGTCGGCTAAAGTATGGATAATCGAGAAAACCCTAGGACTTTAGCCGACGATCATAATTAAATTTCATCGACTTATGTTAACACGTCGTCGGCTAAAGTATGTAACTCGTAGGCTGAAATCAACTTTAGCCGAAGAGAATGGTCCATTTCGTCGGCTAAAGTGCATTTTTCTGAAGAAAAAAAACTCCAGATTCTAGACCCAACATTCCCATAACATGCCAATTCCACACATTTTCATTAACAAGGCCATATACACGAATTCAAGTTCAATATCTAAACTCATAAATCACACAAATTCAAGTTCAATATCTAAACTCATAAATCACACGAATTCAAGTTCAATATCTAAACTCATAAATCACATAAATTCAAGTTCAATATCTAAACTCATAAATCACACAAATTCTTATTCAACTAAGGCTCATAATCAGAAATATCGCTTGAGTCTTTCTCGGTGTCCGAGTTAATTTCTGGTAATATGTGCCGCTCCTCATCACTTGAGTCGACGTCTTCTTCATTTGAATCAACATCAATAAGCGGTACATCTTCGTCATGAATTTGAACCACACGACCCGCTCGAACATTATTAAGGCGAATTGTAGAGGATTCAGGAATACCAATTGTGTTCGGCTCATGATATGCAGTAGCTTCTTCATTATCTTTGACGGTTCCAAGTGTAGCAGCACTGTATATGTTTCTTGGAACAACATGGTTGACTACTTTCCACGCATCTTTGTGCATCAGATCCTCAAGATAAAACACTTGTTTTGATGTTGTGGCAAAAACAAAATGGTCGTCTTCATACCAGCTTGTAGCAACGCATCGACGTCAGAATCAGGTAATTATTATAAAGCTTTGTTAATTAATTTATAACTTATGAATAATTTGTATATTAATTTGGTGTTTTTTGTTTTAATATTTTGACTTTGTTTTTATGTGACAGACATCACCGGTAACAAAAAAAGACTAGAGGGCCCGTTACCCGCAAGGGTCTTGGCAAACATGTCAAGAACAGCGGGAAAGTGGTCATAGAGAAGTCAGAGGATGGAGCAGTTAAGTTAGGAAGTAAGATGAGGCTCTACAATGGGCAAGTAGGGTTTGTCATACGGGACAGAGTCCCTTTTCTGTGGGGAGAGTGGTCATCGGTGCCACAGTGTGTGAAGGACATGGTGAACAACGCTATGTCGGTGAGTTATATATATATATATATATATATATATATATATATATATATATGACTATTACAAGTGTGGTTTGTTGTTCCAGAGCATCTAAAATCCACATGGACAAATGACACTCAAGGAAAAAGGTGGTTATTGTTATAATTTATATATTGAGATATTTTTTGTTGATAATATACCGTCACTTTATAATATTTTTGTTCCATATATAGATGCAAGGAGTGGAAAACTGAGCTCCGTAAGCACTGGAAGACGCATGGCAACGACCGTTCGGGTACCCCTAGCGAGTTTATGTATAGGGAGTACGAGTAGCAGTGGCTTCTGGTCCACTTCAACAACCCATAATATATGGTATGTAGCATCATATATGTGTTTACTTGTATTATGTTTGACAAAATTAGTTCACTAATATTTTTTAAATATGTTTTTATCCTACAAGGCCATTTCTGGAATAAACACGACGAACCGGAGGCAGAACACGAGTAACCATCATGCCGGGTCTAGACCGTTTACCGCTTGGATGGAGGAGGCAGCACAACAAACAGAAGTCAACCCGTACGTGTATACGTACGTGAAAGTATATCCTCAGTCCACCAAAAATATTGTAAGTTAATATATTTTCTTATATATATATATATATTATGTATCGTTTATATATATATATATATATATATATATATATATATATGTTTTTTTCCTTGTCAATTAGGTGAGAGTGAGGGAAAGGGCTGAAGCAGTGTTGACTCAGATAGCGAGGGAGCATTGGCCAGAGACGCAAGATGAGGACCTCCCCGAGGGCATCTCTCAGATTGATCAATCTGATGTGACAGTAGGGGCGAGGATCATGAGTCACGCTTCCCACCATGAGGGAACACTTACTACTGTAGGGGTCTAGGACAATAGGGAGAGGAGGTCTTAAAGAACACTCCTGATTTCTCATGCAAGTCCTCATCTGCCAAGGCTGCTTATCTACAGGAGCAACTTCAGAAGCAAGCGATGGAGCATCAGAGACAGATGGAAGAGACGAGATTAGGGCAGGAGGCTGAGCTTAGGAGGAGAGATAAGCTCATCCAAGCTGAGCTCAGAAGGAGAGATGAGCAGATCCAGGCTGAGCTCAGGAGGAGAGATGAGCAGAGCCAGGCTCAAATGTGATCATGGTTTGTGACGTTTTCTGCACATCTCCAGGCGCAAGGACTCCCGCCCCCATCTATGCCACAAATCCAGCCCCCTTTCGATACTCCACAACATCCGCAAGATCCGTAAGATAATAGTAATGCTCCTTCATATTTTAACGACATGTTTAGGTGTTATGCATGTTTAGTTTGAACATTTAACTTAATTTAATTGTTCAGTTTAAAACGTACTTGTGTTTGCTTAAATTTAATTAATTTTCATTTGATCATGAAAATGTGTTTTGTTTTTATTTTGGGTGTTGTTGGATATTGTGGGAATAAAAATCCAGTTTTTTTTTCAGAAAAATCAACTTTAGCCAATGATATGCACACTTTAGCCGACGAAATAGGCATTTGTTTTTCCAGGAACCAGCAACTTTAGCCGATGAAAATAACAATTCTCGTCGGCTAAAGACCAGTTTAGCCAACGAGTTTATATACTTCTACCGAAGAAACTTCGTCGGACAAAACTTCTACGCCTGGTCAAAATGGTTGACCTAACCCAACTTCCCAACTTTAGCCGACGATACATTTTGATGTCGTCGGCTAATGTTTCATCTTTAGCCGACGAAATATTTTAATTCCGTCGGCTAAAGTCGGGTTAGGTCAACCATTTTGACCTACCGTATCAGTTTTGTCCGACAAAATTTCGTCGGTAAAAGTATATAAACTCGTCGGCTAAAGTCTAAACTTTAAGTCGACGGCTAAAGTATGAACTTTAGCCGACGAATCTATGAACTGTCGTCGGCTAAAGTATGGCCGACGACCATTAGCTGGCGACACTTCAGCTGACAAAAATGTCTAACAGGCCGACAAATTTTTTTCGTCGGCTAAAGTCTTTTTTCTGGTAGTGTTAATTGGAAGGTTAAGTTGATTTAATTGAAGAAAAGTATAATCGGAGTGTCGTGACCCTTATATGTATGTAAAGGCCAGTGTGCGTGTATACGTACTTCATGTATAATGGATAATTTAGTTATTGATTGATATTTAATGGATGACTTAATTATGTCATCATCTTCAAAATTAGAACAACATAATCTTAAGGTGAAATCGAAAATCATGAGTGTGACTTGTAGTTTGTTGATTATGTTGATACCCATCTATTTATTCCTTCAGAAATGATTAAGGGTATATGTGAACATTGAAAGCTTGGAGCTAGTATCGTAACAATTACGATAATGAATATTACGGCTATGTTACCCCTATCGTAATTCCAGCGGGAGGGCGGTTGTGGACTGGATTTGGTACAAGTGTTAGGCGTTAGGGGTTGAGGTAAGTGATTACGATTTTATGGTTACCTACCGTGAGACTGTTTTCTCACTAGATATATGAGTTGTAGATTGAATTTTCATGGAGAATATAGAATGCTTCAAGGGGTGTGAGAAACATTATCGATATACGTGTTGTTAAAGGTTGAAATATAGTAGTAGATCTGAACTACCAGTGCTTTGATCCCTAGTAAGAGGGTACATAGGCAACCTGATCAAATCTCAGGTGCAGATGCAAATAACCTAATAAAATTTAGGTTCCTAATACTCTAAACTTTTTTTTTATTTGTTTTGAGTTTCAACTTTGTTTTCGAAATAGCTTTATTTAATTCTTATGGCTAATAGCATGTCTTAGTCTTTTAAGGCTTGGTTTTCTAATGAGCGTGAGATGCCAGAATATTTAATGATTGATCAGACCCGTATAAAGTTGATGGCTCAAATGGGAGAGAGGAGGGATGCTGCCCAACGTTGGACCACACCACTTACCCCTAAAATGTAGGATCATTTGAAGGAACGAATGGATGTTGCTACTCAGTACATTGTGGTTTACTCGACCACAAATATGTATGAAGTTCAGGGAAAGTATTCGCATGATGTTGATCTTGGTCGCTTTTCTTGCTCGTGTAGAAAGTGGGAGATTGAATGCTTCCCTTGTGCTCATGCTCTTGCTGCAATCCAATCTTCCTCCGCATATGTTTACGCATTCATTGATCCACATTTCTTTGCTGACCACTACAAAAGGTGTTATGATGTTCGACTTTTCCCATTGTCTAATGTTGATATGGCTTCTGTTAAATCTGCTAATGATGATTTTATTCATCCTCCACATGTGAAGAGGCATTCGGGAAGGCCAAAGAAATAGAGGTTCAAGTCAAGTGATGAAAGTGAAAAGAAGCATATTCGTTGTGGTCGATGTCAAAAATTGGGCAATCATAACAAGACAACCTACAGCGAACCATTTTAAATTTATGTGACGGCAAGTTTTTAAGCCTGCATGAAATAAAACCCAATCATTAGTAGATAGCGTTAGTAGGGTTATCGTAAGGGTCGGGATTGATGGTACCTGTAAAATAAGCGTTAGTATAAATCACAACAATTATTACAAACTAAAAATAATTATAAAAGTAACTACTGTTCCTAACAAACATGTCACAACCAGAAATTTATGATAACCAAAAATCCTGAAATTTGAGACATGATAACTTTACCAATATTCTATAACCCAATAAAGTCACGCTCTAAGAAACTTACTACCAACTAACGACCGCTACAAGCAGGGTTCCAACACTGAGAAGTAAGCTCCTAAGCCTCCACTCGACAAATCACTGATACTCTCAAACCTGCAAGATCAAACTCTACACTATAGATTGGTGCACCGGGTTGTAAACAAACAAACCCGGTAAGCTTTTCAGCTCGTATGAGTAAATCTAAAGACAATCACGGTCTCGTACCCAAAGATACGAGAGCTTCCGATAGGGGTGGAATTCGGTCCATTCGGTTCGGTTTTGAAGCAAAACCGGAAACCAAACCGGAAAAAAATTTCGGTCCGGTTCGGTCCGGTTATTTACTGTTCATTGGTACAAACCGGAAACCAAACCGAACCGTCGGTTCGGTTCGGTTTCGGTTTTTTTCGGTTTTTTTTAATAAGTATGTGAAATTTTTTTTTTTTCAGAACTTTTTCTAGTTTTGTACATCACTTTTCCAAAATTTTGTCTTCAATTCTTCTTCACCTACACCTAACATTCTCAACAATCTACACATATATTATCTCCAACACAAAAACTCACATTAAGTCATTAACCAAGCTACATAACTAACAAAGTATGCAATAAAAAAATACAAATACTTCAAACTAAAGTCCATAAATCATACACAAATTTGAAACTTATAGTCCATAGTCCATATTAGTTACAAACTTAAAACTTAAAAGTCCACAAATTGCAAATAAGCCAAATAGAGTCTATTGTTTAAAGTTTACACATTACAAACCACAAACTTAAAATAATGTTTGCTTCATTTTGGGAGGCAACATAGCTTTCTTATCACCTTGCTTACATGGAAAGTTTGGCATATCCAAAACTTCTACATGTACAAAAAACAAAATTGAAAAAGAACAAGTCAGATAAGAAAACTATACATGCATGTAATATAAATTAAAGAAGAATTTACTCAAATCTATTCAAGAATAAAAAATTAAAAAGAAGCTATTACCTTTTTCCGCTTCTTCACATATCTCCATCTCCTCGCTAGTGGGCACATGATGCAAAGCAATAATTTCACCTCTAAGCCAACTTTGTGTACAAATTAAGGCTTCCACAACTCTTGGACTTAGAGAGCTTCGATGTGGACTAATGACCCTTCCACTAGTGCTAAAAGAAGATTCCGAAGATATGGTAGACACTTGAATAGCTAAGATGTCCTTTGCAATGCGGGCCAATATAGGGTATTTAGAAACCCCATTTACTCTCCACCAATTCAACAAGTTGAAATCTTCATCATCTCCTTCCATGGTATCACTAATGTATCTATCAACATCATTGTTAATAGTCCCGGCTCTCTTTGCCTTCCTCTTTGCCTTCCTCTTCAACTCTTTCTCCTTCAAGCCCCTTACTCTCTATCTTCACTCTCTCAACACATTTTTTAAAGACATCAAGTCTTTTTGGAGAGGATCTAACATACTTCACCGAATTACGAATAGCTTCGATAGACATACTCATTTGTTTCAAACCATCATTCACAATCAATAGACATACTTATTATTTCAGTGAAAGATGAGCATAGTTTGTTTTTACAGGAGTATTCTATCTTATTTGGAGTAGATTTTATACCGGAATAAAGGAACACTTTACCTGTTATCTCTCAGGCAATTTTCAACTGTTGCAGCCTGTGTATGGAGCTCATCTGCCTGTACAAATTCTTCATTCCACATTGTAGCTGGATCCTTTGGAATGGAAGGTTGAACACTGTAAACCCCAACGGAGCAGTTGCCATCAAATTCTTCTTTTGCTTCTGCAAATGAAAAAACAAGATACATTACATATGATCTTTCCTGATGTTAAGAGATGACAAGAAACAACAACAAAGATTGAACAATTACTCTTATTTCAGTAAAACAATTGAAGTCAAATATCAATGGTGCATACCCCATGAAAAATTTCTAGATGTAAAAGCAACAATAACATTACGACTTGAAGAAACAAAGAATTTTTCGAGAAGAGCTCGAGTGAAAACTAATGTATGTATCACGTGCCAAAGTCTATGTGCACACCTACAGACTTTGCAGGAATGTACTGATCATCCTACTTTGAATTCAAATCCTCAAAATCGCAGGTTTCTCTCTCAACATATTCAATACTCAAGAATGGCGTGGATTCAAAGTATAATAGTATTTCTACTGATAACACTACCTGCAAGGTGAGTCCCTGAAACAAGCCTTACATGGTAGCTCACAGGATCGTTCTTCAATTGACCATACAAACTATATACCACCTTCAAGAGTCGGCGAGCTTCTGGACTGGAGTGCCAGACGAGGCTTCTGGAAAGTGAAGAGATGCGAGTCGTCGAGCTGCGACGAGGAGTCAAGTCGAGGACTGAGTGCGCCTGTGCTTGGAGGAGTGAGGACTGGAAGCCGAGTGCGGTGAGAGGCCGAGAGGCGAGAGTGCGAGGAGGCGGAAGAGCAGAGAGAGGCCGAGAGTGCGAGGAGGCGGAGGAGCAGAGAGATCGAGGCCGATAGTGCGAGGAGGCGGAGGAGCGACAGAAGAGCGAAGAGCGGAAGTGAGAAGACAGAAGAGACGAAGAGCGGAAGTGACTGAGGGCCTGAGAGGCTGATAGGGTTTTTTTTTCCCTTAATCAAAACGGCGTCGTTTTGAGTAGTTGACCGTTGACTTCGGTTAAATCGGTTCGGTTCGGTTTTTAAGAGGGTCAAACCGGAAACCAGACCGAACATGCCCGGTTCGGTTCGGTTTTTTACTGTTCATTTCGGTTTTTATCCGGTTCGGTTTTTTTCGGTTCCGGTGCGGTTTTCGGCCCGGTTTTTTTCGGTTTTCGGTTTCAAAATTCCACCCCTAGCTTCCGAAACAAGAAGATTTAATAACAAAAAGTAAAGATTATATAAAACAAGCATTCATTGATAGAAATAATTATAACAATAAAATTATACATTTTCTACATAAAGATTAGTTCAGAAAAAGGTACAGAAAATCATAAATCAAAACAAGGAAATTCCAGCAATTAGGGATAGTTTCAGAATTTCCCAAAAACACATGAAGCAAGCACAAACAAGCAAACCTAATTCCTCAGCTTACTTATGAGTTCGGCAACACTTAGTCATTCCTCATAAGTTACTCAACAAACTCGTACATATGAGTTCGTCAAAACTTAGTCATTCCCCATAAAGTACCCACACTACTGTCACCATAAGTGACCCTAACAACAACTCGTACTTATGGATTCAGCAACACTTAGTCATTCCCCATAAGGTACCAACTACCATCACCAACTGTGACCCTAATAAACAAACTCGTAGTTATGGGTTCGACAACGCTTAGTCATTCCCCATAAGGTACCAACTACTGTCATCAATTGTGACCCTAACAACACAACACACACACAAGACACTAACACAACTCTCACCACTAAGGCGCTAGTCCTCGGACTAAATCACGGGGCACAACCACTTACTCCACTCTAACTATCACATAAATTTCGATACAGATTTCGAGTCATAAACATCTCACCTGACACGTATACCGTGGGACAACATCGACAACTCTACCAGTCCATACTTAGCTCCATCTAATATCTCACGATCATTGAGGCATTAACACATACAACGGCCGACACACATATCCTTCTCATATAGATAGGGTTTAACAATACTTCATTCTCGATGATGACGTAATCTCAAATCGTCATCACACATTTTTATAGTTCATCGTTGCAAAACCAATTAAAATCGTTTATAATGAAAATCATTTTAACTTACCAATGGATCGTAGTCAATCAAATCCATTTATTTTTAAAGCAATAATTTGGTTTCCAAGAAAATCAATTTTATAATTATACTACAATGAACCATAAATGTAATAATGGTTCCTCCATGAACCAGGTGAGATAGTGTTCACCACATGAATAACATCTAACCACACCGCTCCGTAATATATTAACGATATATTATAATCATATGCATATATATAAAACTTATATATATATATATATATATGCATTTTCCACCAATATTCTCACATAATATTCTATTGGTAACAAAACAATATAATTACGACCGAATAATTATATAAAACCAACACAGAACATTAGTGAGATTTACTCACCTTGACATCCCGTTGCATCTTCTACCGCTATACGGTAAGTCCTCAACACTAGGTCGATCAATAAAACACCTAACAATATATAAAATCAACCTTAGTGCCATACCAAAGCAATAATGACTCGATTTCCAACCGAACATCACACTCAAATCCTCAAATCAATCATCCACCATTTTAAACAAACTCCATCATCCTTCAACCACGCCAAAACACCCAACGGATTTACCCTCAGTAGAAATTGAAGGTATATAAACTTCAACAAAACAATACGCACACAGAACAATAACTGAAACTGGCAAATTATATATTCACATGTTCGTATCGATGAGTACATGAAAATGGGACAACTTACTGCCCCTGAGGATGTCAGACCTGCCGCCACGCGCCACCACCCTCAAACCTGCCAACGTCACCCAAAAACCACCTACATGCAACCACAACAACCCTAGGAAACCTATAGAGCAACCAAAACTTACAGAACCGTCAAACGCGCCTGCACGCGCAGCCACATACAACGGCGCGTGGGGGTCATGAGCCTCCACCAAAACGATGAATTTCAACAAATTCAAAACTTGAAAGTTCAAGATCAAAGCAAGGGGAACAACTTTAATACCTGGAGTTTTGATCAATTCAGACCGGAGGCAACAAACAATAGCCTCGAGATGAAGAATTTGTGAACTGCACCTCCACGCTCCAAATTGACCTTCAAGGGATACACCAGCATGTTCAGAAGGAGACGATCACAACGAGGGTGGTTCCAGCTCCTATAACCACATCAAACGTCGGGTTGAAATAGGGTCAAAAACCGCGTTGCCGCTGTTACTGTGCGAGCTCAGCTGTCACGAACTAGATTGAATTGGACTATGCCACCATCACAGGGAGGCTAGCACAGAGGAGAGGAAAATATTCCGACCCGGCTCGATGTCTCCGGTGGCTGAAGCTCGCCACAAAACTCGGGTCGGGTTAGTCGCAAAACTCGGATATTGAAGGAAAGCGCGCGATAGAAAGAAAAGGAAGAAAAGCTCACATTTAAGGTTCATATGAATAAAAATTTATCTTAGCATGCTCAATTATGTACCAATGTTTCAAAACCACATCCGCTACACTTCATATGATTTCCATTTATTTCAATTAACAATCAAACATAAGTTGTAAATCATCTTGTGATACTTTCTTATCCATAATTCTAGAGATAGTCATCATAAGTTAAGGGCTCCTAAGACTCAAAACAAAACTGTTTTTGGATTTTTTAAAATTTTTGAATTTTTTTTAAAGACTCAACAAACATGTAAATCCCTCCCCCATACTCAAACTCTACATTTTCCTCAATGTTCATAAAATAATGTGTGGAATCACAGTATGGAGTAGAAACTTACGACACAATTAAAAAAACAAAGCAAATAAAAACGAAAATTAAAAGAGAAGAAGGGAGGGAAAAAATCTGCATTGATGGCTCCTCCACAGCTTCGGTTGAATTGGGTTGCCTCCCGAACAGCGCTTAATGTTTAGAGTCTTTCAACTTAGACTTTATACCTCTTTTTAGCTCTGTGTGAGTGGCGTCTCTTGGAGGGGTACTTCCTCTACATTATGTTCCTCAAAAGCCTCATAGTAAGACTTAAATCTGTGGCCATTCACCTTAAAATTGTCGACGGTCCTCTCGCATCTGATATATAAAGCACCACAAGAGAAAATATTAGTTATGATGAAATGACCGACTCGTCTAGAACAAAGCTTACCTAGGAAGAGCTTAGGTTTAGAATCGGATATAGAACTTGTTAGCCTAACAAATGATCGACGGATTATTTTATAATTAAAGGCTCTAGTCTTCTCATAGATCTGTGCATTATTGTAGGTCTCATTCCTAAAATCAACAAACCTGACACCAAGGTTAGCAGTTACAAATGTTAATAGATAAAAAGGTTAAAAATTACATAGTTATCACATGTTACCAAAGTTACAAGATATTAGGAGTTAGGGGTTAGAGTTAAGTAAATTTAACAAAGTTTGTTTTCAAGAATTCATAAGGATTACAAGTCTTTGCAAAAGAGGGATTGAAAGAGCGTTTGAATCATGACAAGTTGTTCACAAACATTTACAAGATATTTCAATAAATCAATAATCACAAGTACTGACAGGACCCACCCCGGGTTAAACCTCTTTAACCCGAAGTAAATCCTGCGGGGACCACCTCAAGGGAACTTCTTACCGAAACCCCCTTGAAATGGCCAACCCTTACTACAAAACTAACTAAACCGGGTTAGTCAGAGCAGTCTACAGAGATGATTACCCCAAAGAATTTCGAGCAGCAACGGAATGATCGACTATGCCTCGACTCTCGTACGCGCTCGACCTCCTCTCAAGAACCCTGCATCACTGAGCATTTAAAAACGAAAGGCCCAAGGGAGAAACATTTAAAAACTATTAGAGTGAGTGGACGAAAATCAAATATAAAAGCTCCATTTCCTGTAATGCTCTCCCAAAAGTATATCAATTAAAAATCATTTATGCATGCCCACAATTACCAAATTTCCACAAACGCATGACAAGGTAAACAAATAAAGAATATGGGAAGAGAAATGTTCACCAAACATAATAAGTCTGACCTCTCAGACCAGGGTCGGAGCTAAGAGCTCTAGTAGCGCCCTCACGCTACGCTATGCTAGCTAGATAAAATAATACGGTCAACCCTTATAATATCAACCTGACCTCTCAGGCTTGTCTGACCTCTCAGACCAGGGTCGGAGCTAAGAGCTCTAGAATATGTGATAACGGTCAACCCTTATAATATCAACCTGACCTCTCAGGCTTGTCTGACCTCTCAGACCAGGGTCGGAGCTAAGAGCTCTAGATAAAGTGGAAATGGTCAACCCTCATAGTGCACTACGTAGTTTGCCTGACCTCTCAGGCTAGGGTCGGAGCTAAGAGCTCTAGTAGCGCCCTCACGCTACTCTAACTAGCATATTTATTGGTCAACCCTTAAAATAAACATTCATAACAATACATTAATCAAATTCTCTTCCCAAAACAATTAATTAAAACAATTCCTTGTCATATATGCATAAAACCAATTTCCAACGAAGTCTCGGGTTCAAATCCATTCGAAGGACGGCCATCACCGTCTATAACCATTTTCGGGAGAAATAGAAAATTGAGTAATAATGTAAATACTTCACGCATAAGTGTCAATATCTCAAACCATAGTAAAAATCTTTAACCGAGGCTCCCGCTAAACTTTATCCATATAAAAACGTTCAAGAACCCGAGAAAGATATAATTCTCGAAAACCATCATAAAAACCATGCAATTTACTCAATAAATAAGGCATGCATTTAATTAAAATAATATGTCCACTCACAGTACTATTGCGACCTTTCCGCTCGGAAAGCTCCTCGAGCGACACCCTCGAACTACCCGCGTTGTCGAGCCCGTCTCACGTCCGACCAGAGACTGTACAACAAATCATCAAATTAGTCAATCACAGTTGACTTGGTCTTTTCCTAGTTTGACCACATGTTGACCAAGTTCCGTTTTATGGCACTTTAACCTTTTTAACTTTCTTTCCCGGTTATCGACTCTTAACTCAACTTACCGGAAGTCCGACTCAGTTTCCGAACTTTCATTTATTACTTTAACTTGACGTTAGGGTGTCACGTATTAATTCGTTGAATTACTATGGACACCCAACGTGTCACATTAATCAGTACATTTAACCTTGAGTCGATTTACCGATTTAACCTTTCCTCATAAATTCCAGTTATCAATTTCCGATAACAATTTAACATTTTACCGAATTAACCAACTAGTGTCCAACTTCATTGAACTTCAACCCTTTAACCATCTTTCTGAAAATGCAACTTCCCCAAAGTGAAAGCTTTCCTTTAATGGAAACTTTCCCAAAATGGAAAGTTTCCCAAATTAACAGGTTTCCAAACTTAGAAGGTTTTCCCAAAATGGAAACTTCCTAATTACGTCCAATTTCTCCGTAAATGTCTCAATTACGAAATAACCGTACGTTTTGACTAAAAGCTTAATAAGGATTCGATTTCTACCTCTTCGGCATTCTGCCGGTTTACGGCATCACCGGAATCTTCGCCGGATTCCGGTAACTTGCCGGAATTTCGCCAGAGTTTCCCCGTTTTCTTCGTCACCAAGTTACGACAACAAGACAACAACAAAAACAACACAATTTAGCATCACTTCAACAACACACAAACAACACAAATAGCACAACTCAGTAGCTCCAAAATCAGCTCACCTACACATCGATCCGAGGCAGAACACCAGTCCTCTGCCTCTGCCTCTGCCCAAGCACCAGCAGCTCGCCTGAGCTTGAGAGCTCATCTGAAAAGACCGCCGGAGGAGGGAGAAGAGAAAGAAGAACTCTACCTCATGCTGCCCTCGCCGTCGCCTGAGCTCGCCAAAAACCGGTGAACACCGGCGCATCTCCACTCGGCCAATCCTCTTCCACAGTGGATACCGGAATAAATTGGTAAGGGGGTTTTGGAGAGGAGAGTGAGGGGAGTATTTCGAGGGTGGTGCGCCGGCGCGGGTAAGCCGGACGCGGCTGTGATGGGCGGCGGAGCTGAGGACTGAAACGGAGAGAGAGAGAGAGGGAGTGGCTCGGGTCAACGCCCGAGTTGGGTTTGACTCGGGTCAACCCTCTCTTCCTCTATTTATAGCCAATTCAACGGCCCAGATTCAATCTTGAAAGATCCAACGGTCCAGATCAAAAGAAGGTGAAAAGTGAAAAGGTTAAATGGTAAAACTAATTTACCGGATTATAATTAAAAGTTACCATACACTTCAGAAATTCACAGAAATTAACCGGAAGCTCCGAAAAATATTCCGGAAATACCGGGAGACTCGTGTTGACACGTACTACAACATCGAGTCATCAATTCAGGTACTTGGAATACTTTTAAAATCTCGAAAATTAACTCGAGCGATAACTTATCGAATTACCGATCGCAATTAAAATCCTCGGTAACTCGTAAACCTCTGTGAAAATGTAACTTTTATTAACTCTAAAAGATTCGGGGCGTGACAATTCTCCCCACCTTATAAAAATTTCGTCCTCGAAATTTCTATACTCAAAGTCCAATACAGTGAGGAATAGTACCACTTAAAATACTAATATTGCTCTCCAATGTCTACCAAACACAACCAAATATTCTTATCACCCACCAGTGACGTCGTCACAAAACTGCTAATACTCATTCTGATCCCATCACCCCTCGCTTATCGCGGGTAAAAATTTCTTCAAAGATACTCGTATTCTTTCGTGGAACCTTAAATATCAGCTCACACATTCCCTATACAGGAAATGATTAACACACCTGAGGAGTAGGGTCCGATGTCACTAATGGATTTAAATCCTCTGGTAACACAATATAACGTGGGGTCAACACCCATGACAACAAGCCCGTGAGAAAACCATGACGACTTGTGTTACACGAACCATCACCTCATTTGATCCAGGCTTCCTGATCTGGTTTACGCTTTCTAGAAACCATTCTGTCAAGTTGTCCTGTTGTAGAGTAATTGTCTTCCCTTACTCTATCATTACTCAAACCACTGACACACACAGGACACGAACTACCATGAATTCTTTTGCGTAAATCCAAAACCATAGCCTTTAAATCAGGGAGATACAAGTCTCCAGACATCGAGATCCCACAATACTTACTCCTCGCATGAAGACAAATTGTCAGGCTACACACTGCTCACGTAACTATTCTGACCACACAAATCCGGACCTTTTTACTCACAAGCCAACCATAAAATCGCTTGCTCAATTGTCACCTCGTGGAACTACAACGTACTTTACCACGGTAATACCTCACCGTACAACTCATAGGTGAGGTACCACTGACCTCCCCATCTCTTACTTTAACCTGGGATGACGCATAGTGCAGAACTTGCACTTCAACCATAACTGTGCGTCTATTAAACAATACCGCATCACAATCTGGGATAAACTTACCATTAAATGACTCCCAGAGCCTTACCCGCTTACAGGGTTATTCCATTCCCAGATGCCTCCATTACCACATCGTCCGGTAATAACCAGCAACTTTGGACATTTAACTAGATCAGACATCTACATGAAATTTAGTGTCACTGGTGCACACCCAAAGGAACCCTTGATCAAAGCATCGGGAAATTAATTCCGCCTGAACTTAGCCACATTGATCACCAAGCATCCAGTTATCACCGCACTGGGTGAGTACACACCACAGAGTCAACTCGTACAACTGGTCAGTTTCTAACAAAACTGTCCCCCAGGCGCTGCGCGTTTACCATCCACCGCAACCTCTATTCGGTAAGATTCAAAATTCTCAATCGCTTACCACTCTAGATCTTAAATCACAAGATCCACTGCCACACGTTAACATCCTCTCAGATCATAACTTAATCTGGACGTGGCTTAATCACTCCACGGTTTTCGATGAAGTGTTGCACATTTAGCAACATACTTTACTACTCTTGTAACAAATTGGTTTCCAAAACCTTTACTCGTAATACCTTTGAGTCATCAAAGAAACTCTTTCCTCAGTTTCACCGCTTTCACACCCACCGAAAATGTTGACAATTTTGAGGGTCACCTCCAATGATCTTTCTTGTTACTACCCTACACTCGTGGCGCCAAGAACTGTCGTTAGGTCAATAATTCCTAACAAGTAGGGTCACTACTCAAATGACCAATGACCATAGCAATGCCAACAATAGTTTAATCCTCTCAGGATTTCATTATATACACCAGAACTCAATTTCCCAGATCAAATCCGCATTTCACAGATCGAATTGAGAATATTTCCTGTCACTGCAGTGGATGTGACTTATGATTCCCAAACACGTCTATGTACACCTTCGGTTACAATACTTGTTTAGACCACAGCCAGTGGGTGCACAAATTTCCATGCCATCAAGCTTAGTTAATCACCCTCGTGGAACTAAGTGTCATAACGGACAACTTTGGTTGCAGGTCGAAGCTTGACCATCTACAAACATTCTCACTCAAACTCAAAGATTCAGTAGACATTGCCCCACTGCTGTCACTTCACCACTTCCGTGTACTTATCTCGGAAAACATCCGACCACCTACTAACGATATTAATGATCTCGCTAACCATCATAAAAGTCGGAGCGACTAACAATAACCCACTTCTGACGTATACTTAAATGGTTAGGCCATCTTCTGGACGTTTGCACAGAAACTTCTACCCGAATGTCCTTAATCTCCGTTCTCAATAAATGGAACTCTTATGACACATTCTTAAAATGATGTCATCACCAGCCTTAGTCACTTACCTGGTGTCATTTTGACCACACACAACTGCACACAATAATTATGCCTTCCAGCATGTGCTACCCAAATTTCAACTTTACCACTTCCCTACACAGGTGGGTACACGTGCTCATGTGGGGTATACCCATATACATCTTCAGCCGTCAAACAGTGCCGTTTGCACAACTACCGGTTCCTACACCACAATAATACCAAGTCCATCAAGGCTCGTATCACTATCTCCGGTACCTCAAGCACCCTTGGTCCGAGACCCGGTGGCTTGTTGCCACTTCCAACATGTTCCTTAAAATTCCGGAACCACTTAACTTTAATTACCACTAGTAACGCTTTCTCGATCAGAAAATCGAACTCTAACACAGCCAACCTGGAGACTCCTCCACAGGTGTACTAATTAGAATACCCTGACCATAGGTGGATAACTCACCTTATGGTTGACATGAGTCCCAAGATTTGGTGACACGATTAAATTCTTGCCTCCACGATAAATGGCCAAATGACCATTGTCACCTATAATTCAAATCACGCTTGGACTCACTAACGATTCGAATATTTCTAGTACCCCAAACATGGGTGGCTGGAGCTAAGAAGATCTAGTCGTAGCTGATGACAACAATGTCAGCACCAAAGCTGACCCAAGCCATTAGTTTCAGTGGATGTCCCATAAAGCATCAAGTGACCAAAACAGCCTTTACTTCCTTAACATTCTTCAATAGTGTCACATCATGGACTCGTCACTAGAAAAAGTCCATTGATCACAAAATAACCCCACTCAACTTTCCTTGAGTCATTCCACTTTCATAAGTCCGTTGGTTTCTCTGAAACCACATTAATGACGAACCTCAACAAAGTCGTGACAATCGTCAAAACTCAATATTCATCCTTTCTGAACAATCGCGTTAGGCGACTTCATCTCTTACATTAACTCGTACGACTCTCCACTGCTAAGAGTCTCATAACTCGAACACCAAAGCCTTGTCTTAGGCTTCTACAGCATCCCTGTCAACCACCATGACAGCCTACCAGGTGTGAATTAACTGTTTCACCACCGAGTACTTACACATAATGCTCAAACGTTAAACAACGTGAGTTTCCGCTCGATCCCCAACTCAAATCTCAATAAATCTTTTTAAAACCAATCCTTGGGGAACTAATCAAATAACGACGTAACGAGCTTACCTTATTCCTTACAGGAACTCTCTGTGAGGTCGGCGTACTGAGGCATAGTCTGGAAGATTCGATCGTTTGTAGGACCACTCGGTCCATATCTCAATCAGGAAGTACTAACTCATATCCTCGATAAACACTAAGCGTCCAAGCATAAAATGCCGATGGATCCGCCGCGGTCGGACCATCACTCTATAGACACTAAGTGTTACTAAGTATATGAGGTAGTAACAGGAAACGATAACCTAATGCTCTGATACCATTGACAGGACCCACCCCGGGTTAAACCTCTTTAACCCGAAGTAAATCCTGCGGGGACCACCTCAAGGGAACTTCTTACCGAAACCCCCTTGAAATGGCCAACCCTTACTACAAAACTAACTAAACCGGGTTAGTCAGAGCAGTCTACAGAGATGATTACCCCAAAGAATTTCGAGCAGCAACGGAATGATCGACTATGCCTCGACTCTCGTACGCGCTCGACCTCCTCTCAAGAACCCTGCATCACTGGGCATTTAAAAACGAAAGGCCCAGGGGAGAAACATTTAAAAACTATTAGAGTGAGTGGACGAAAATCAAATATAAAAGCTCCATTTCCTGTAATGCTCTCCCAAAAGTATATCAATTAAAAATCATTTATGCATGCCCACAATTACCAAATTTCCACAAACGCATGACAAGGTAAACAAATAAAGAATATGGGAAGAGAAATGTTCACCAAACATAATAAGTCTGACCTCTCAGACCAGGGTCGGAGCTAAGAGCTCTAGTAGCGCCCTCACGCTACGCTATGCTAGCTAGATAAAATAATACGGTCAACCCTTATAATATCAACCTGACCTCTCAGGCTTGTCTGACCTCTCAGACCAGGGTCGGAGCTAAGAGCTCTAGAATATGTGATAACGGTCAACCCTTATAATATCAACCTGACCTCTCAGGCTTGTCTGACCTCTCAGACCAGGGTCGGAGCTAAGAGCTCTAGATAAAGTAGAAATGGTCAACCCTCATAGTGCACTACGTAGTTTGCCTGACCTCTCAGGCTAGGGTCGGAGCTAAGAGCTCTAGTAGCGCCCTCACGCTACTCTAACTAGCATATTTATTGGTCAACCCTTAAAATAAACATTCATAACAATACATTAATCAAATTCTCTTCCCAAAACAATTAATTAAAACAATTCCTTGTCATATATGCATAAAACCAATTTCCAACGAAGTCTCGGGTTCAAATCCATTCGAAGGACGGCCATCACCGTCTATAACCATTTTCGGGAGAAATAGAAAATTGAGTAATAATGTAAATACTTCACGCATAAGTGTCAATATCTCAAACCATAGTAAAAATCTTTAACCGAGGCTCCCGCTAAACTTTATCCATATAAAAACGTTCAAGAACCCGAGAAAGATATAATTCTCGAAAACCATCATAAAAACCATGCAATTTACTCAATAAATAAGGCATGCATTTAATTAAAATAATATGTCCACTCACAGTACTATTGCGACCTTTCCGCTCGGAAAGCTCCTCGAGCGACACCCTCGAACTACCCGCGTTGTCGAGCCCGTCTCACGTCCGACCAGAGACTGTACAACAAATCATCAAATTAGTCAATCACAGTTGACTTGGTCTTTTCCTAGTTTGACCACATGTTGACCAAGTTCCGTTTTATGGCACTTTAACCTTTTTAACTTTCTTTCCCGGTTATCGACTCTTAACTCAACTTACCGGAAGTCCGACTCAGTTTCCGAACTTTCATTTATTACTTTAACTTGACGTTAGGGTGTCACGTATTAATTCGTTGAATTACTATGGACACCCAACGTGTCACATTAATCAGTACATTTAACCTTGAGTCGATTTACCGATTTAACCTTTCCTCATAAATTCCAGTTATCAATTTCCGATAACAATTTAACATTTTACCGAATTAACCAACTAGTGTCCAACTTCATTGAACTTCAACCCTTTAACCATCTTTCTGAAAATGCAACTTCCCCAAAGTGAAAGCTTTCCTTTAATGGAAACTTTCCCAAAATGGAAAGTTTCCCAAATTAACAGGTTTCCAAACTTAGAAGGTTTTCCCAAAATGGAAACTTCCTAATTACGTCCAATTTCTCCGTAAATGTCTCAATTACGAAATAACCGTACGTTTTGACTAAAAGCTTAATAAGGATTCGATTTCTACCTCTTCGGCATTCTGCCGGTTTACGGCATCACCGGAATCTTCGCCGGATTCCGGTAACTTGCCGGAATTTCGCCAGAGTTTCCCCGTTTTCTTCGTCACCAAGTTACGACAACAAGACACAAACAACACAAATAGCACAACTCAGTAGCTCCAAAATCAGCTCACCTACACATCGATCCGAGGCAGAACACCAGTCCTCTGCCTCTGCCTCTGCCCAAGCACCAGCAGCTGCCCTGCAGCTCGCCTGAGCTTGAGAGCTCATCTGAAAAGACCGCCGGAGGAGGGAGAAGAGAAAGAAGAACTCTACCTCATGCTGCCCTCGCCGTCGCCTGAGCTCGCCAAAAACCGGTGAACACCGGCGCATCTCCACTCGGCCAATCCTCTTCCACAGTGGATACCGGAATAAATTGGTAAGGGGGTTTTGGAGAGGAGAGTGAGGGGAGTATTTCGAGGGTGGTGCGCCGGCGCGGGTTGGCCGGACGCGGCTGTGATGGGCGGCGGAGCTGAGGACTGAAACGGAGAGAGAGAGAGAGGGAGTGGCTCGGGTCAACGCCCGAGTTGGGTTTGACTCGGGTCAACCCTCTCTTCCTCTATTTATAGCCAATTCAACGGCCCAGATTCAATCTTGAAAGATCCAACGGTCCAGATCAAAAGAAGGTGAAAAGTGAAAAGGTTAAATGGTAAAACTAATTTACCGGATTATAATTAAAAGTTACCATACACTTCAGAAATTCACAGAAATTAACCGGAAGCTCCGAAAAATATTCCGGAAATACCGGGAGACTCGTGTTGACACGTACTACAACATCGAGTCATCAATTCAGGTACTTGGAATACTTTTAAAATCTCAAAAATTAACTCGAGCGATAACTTATCGAATTACCGATCGCAATTAAAATCCTCGGTAACTCGTAAACCTCTGTGAAAATGTAACTTTTATTAACTCTAAAAGATTCGGGGCGTGACAAGTACAACTTTTATAACAATTAAACAACTCTTTACAATTAAAAATTTACAAGACAAAATAAACGCCAATTAAGCAAAGGATTTTTCAATCCCCGGTAACGATGCCATTTCGACGGAGGGGTTTTAAGCCTGTATCAAATAAAACACAATCATTAGTAGTATAGCGTTAGTAGGGTTATCGGAAAGGCCGGGGATTGAGGGTACCTGCAAAATAAGCATTAGTATAAATCACAACAATTATTACAAACTAAAAATAATTACAAAAGTGACTACTGTTACTAACGAACAGCAGTCAAAAACCTAATTAAAAACCTAACATAAACTATTCAGAAAATTATCCAAATTTACAGAGATATATTAGACACAAATATGAACAACTGTACAAAATTTCAGGGGGCTTATTTGATATGGAAATAAAATACTAGAAAACTGGGGACAAAATAATGACCAAAATTCTAAACTAAAAAGAAACAAAAACCTAAGCTACTATATACAATTGATCACTTCTTTTGCACGCAAATAGCATTCAAAGACTTATCATGCTATCATACTACTTCAATCCAAACAACCTAGATCATGCATACTATCGATTGAATCAATTTCTCATGTTCAAATAGTTTTACCAACCGGATTAACTATTATCTACTCAAACCTTTAATATCATCTTAAAACATCCTACCAGCTTGAGTCAATGCATAAGAATCACTTAGATCAAGAAACAAGAACATAATAGAATGCTTTTTACCTACCGGATTAACTATTATAGCATCTACTATGCAACTTACAAACTCTTTACCAATCGAATTCATGTCCTACCGTCCGGAGCCAACACAAATAATGGTACATATATATGAATCACAGATTATAAGTTGTCAATCAATAGCATAAACAATCTAAATCAATCAAACATCATCAATAGCATGAAAACAGAAAGAACTCAAAAAATGTTATCAATCTCTATCAAAAACCAATTCCAAAACAACAAGAAACTAAAGAATGTACTGCTATTAAATAGAAAAGAAACAAAATACATGAGTTTAAAGTTAAGATTACACTTTGGAGAGAAACAACGAAGAACACCAACGGAAAAACCTAAACTAATGACTATTTTGTGATGGAATTTGGGAGGAGAAATAGAGGCACGGCCTAGAGCAACTTCTAGGATTTGTGCGGCAAAAGAGGGATTCTTTTTCATGTCTCAAACACCTTCTATATATAGGAAACAAATGAACAGCTGCTATTAGGGATTGGGAACCCTAATTTTCATCCATGGACTTACCTATGTGGTCTGGGCCTTGAAATTGATGTTTCGGTCCAAATAAGAAATTCGGACAGACTGACCTTCGACCACTAAAATGGTCATAACTTCTTTAAAATAGGTATTGATGATCCGCAAAAAGTTCTGAAAACTAGACTCATCTAGCTTCTTGTTGATACAAGGCTCATCTCCTGGATCGTTGTGAGCTGTTCATAATCTTCTGTCGAAGTTGATGGATAATTTCTAGCAGCTTTTATGATTTCATTCCTTGAACAACATGGACTCCTTTTCCTTCTAAATTTCTCCTAATTTACTCCTTTTATACCTCTTGGCTTTATTTGACACCTAAAAACACAAACTAAGTTAAAATCAATATTGTTAAAGGAATTACATAGCTAAATACGGTCGAAAACACACTAAGAACGTTGCATAAAATGCACCTATCATTATGGAATTTTATAGACAATTTATGTTCCTTTTTTGTGACTTTTTGTTGTACCAAACTGTCTCGACTATTTTTGTTGGAATTTTTATTGGTCATTGAGTAGACAGTTCAATATGTTGCTTATTTTTTCTCTATCTATGTTGTGGAAATAGTTTGAATGTACTGCGATTGTCATACTGCCCGCAATAGGTGCTCCTATTTCCCCTAGTATGTGGTCCTACTACACCTAGTAGGACCTGCACTGTCTAACCAGGTTCTACTAACCCCAGTAGGTGCTCCTACTGCCCCCCAGACAGACGGTTAAAAACAAGAGACTTCTATAGATGTCCTACTGCCCCCAATAGGTGGTCTTACTACCTAAGTATGTGGTTCTACTACCCCCAATAGGACCTTCTATGTCTATAGGTTCTACTAACCCTAGTAGGTGGTCCTACTGCCCCTAATAGGAGCTGCTCTGACCAAGACACTTACCCAAGTGGTCATATTGCCTTAAGTAGGTGGTCCTACTAACCCATTATGGATTACAATAAGACAAAATAATAGAAAAAGGGATGAAAATGAAAATATAGCAAATATGTTCTTCCTTCTAAATTCCAAAATAACAAATATGTTCATACCATATATTACAACTAACCAAATATTAAATCTCTTCAAACAAAATGCGAAATACAAATTACGAAACCTTACACTACAAACAAACAAGTACTTACGTTCAAACAAAATTTTCAATTCTATCAGTTAGTTCCTAACATCTGTTTCCTACTTATCATGAGTTTTTCAAGAACATTTTACCGCATTGCATCACCATCTGGTTTGTTTGGTTCTTTCTACCGAGCCAAGCTCTCCATGAAATATTGCATATATGGTCCACAGTCTCCCCTGCAAAATAGTTCAATTTATGTGACTCCCATCTCAACGTACCCCTACTTGCATGTTTTAGTGAATAAAAGAGTGAAGAATGTATTTACGACATTGAATTCTGTTGAGGACAACATAAATCTTTCACCAGTTTATATTTTTTCAGAGCATCCATGTTCTTGATAACCCACTTTCTGACTTTCTTCTCTCTGTCATTTATTTCAAGGTTTCTTTGATCCAAATCGCCTTCAGGTAACCCATAGTCTTATATTTGAAATTCTCAATGTCTTGTTCTTGGCTGTCATCAGTAAAATGCTTTTGTGAGATATCTACTTCGTGCAGAAAGTGGTGGATATGCTTTACCACATGTGCAGCATTCTTGTGGAATTTTTCATCCTCATTTCTTTCTTCCGGACAAGGCTGTATTGAGTTCAAGTGTAGAAACATCTTCTCATGGTCCACAAGAAGCAAATAGTAGAGAAAGTATTTGTCATGGTGGATAAGAATCAAAACCTTGTTGTAGTCAAAGACATACCACAAAGGTTCGATCAAGAACAACTGTATTTGGTTCTTGAAATCCTCTTTTTCTGCTCTAGTTTCATGCTTAATCGGATAAAACTGCAAATGAAAATGAGATTAAATCAATGAATTTTTTTTTCTAAAACTGAAGTGTTTAATGATGTATACTGCCCCTACTAGGTGCTCATACTGCCCCTACTAGGCCAGACACAGTTAAAAACAAGACTTATGTTGATGTCCTACTACCCCTAGTAGGAGCGCCTACTGCCCCCAATGTGTGCAACATTGAGTTTTAGAGTTGAAGGGTATTTTCAATTTTTTGATTGGCTAGTGAGAATTTAGAAATGTCTTTTTGTTTGAGAATAAAAGTTTGAAATTTTAGGCAACTGAGCGTTAACTTTTTTTATTGTTTGCAAGTAATTGATTGATTGAAATATTAAAGCGAAAGTTTACTCGAATTTCCTTTCATATTTGTAATTTGTGGATAGGGTTTAAAAATATTAGTCCATAGAATAATCATTTGAATTAGTTGATTGACTCCTAAAAATAATGAAATGAGCACATTTTAATTTTTTTTTTCCATGAAACATGGTCCAAGGCTCCATGGTGTTTTTTTGGTGCCTTGAGCTTTAAGCAAACAGATATCATTCAGATTACAATCGTAAGATATGGTAAACCGGCCCATAAAGGAAAAACACACGAAACCACAACAGATGACAGGAAATATAGAACGAAGACCAGGAATTCTCTTGACAATCATTAGAAAATTTCTCATTACCTTCGTCTGGGGCGCGGTATGTGTGAACACATGACTACCTGTCTTATAATATAGGAAGAGCCTACTAAACTTTACTCTTTGATTTCGTCTGCTGGAAAACCAGTGTGGCATAGATGAGCTCATTCCATGCATCAGGGACTCCAGGAACACACCAATGGCTGCAGTCTTGCTTCCTGGTGGAACCTTTCTTACCCCAGATTGATGGATGGCCATCCTTGCGGAAATTGGTTAACCTTGTCACATTCAATAGTATCACCGGAACCTTCATGTCTTTGATCACTTCATCCACTATCTTCATTTTCAAAGGGTAGCTATCCAGTATGGCCCCAGCGAACGCTGGTTCATTTTCCCCTTTGCATGACCCACCTGAATCCCAATCTCCACCTCTGCTTTCATGAAGTTAGAGTAATCAAATTGATAAGTGAAACACTTTTCCATAATATAAACATATATTACAGGTACGGTTTCTTTATCACAGAACTTTAAGGTTGAAGGACCTGAATCATCAACCGCCCCGCACTCCACCAAAACGAACATAAAACGTTCCTATATTCTTCTTTGACATGCTTTTTTATTGGGATTTTGACAAAGTAATGGGATAATATTTCTGAACACACATGGAAGATTTATGTGACTTTCTCCCTTTCAAGTGGTTTCCTAGGAACTGACAACGATATGGAAGATCAAGAAATAAAAAGTGGAAATATACCTGAAATGTGAAGAAGAGTACCCACGATAGAAGATCAACTGCTTTTTTGGATTCACATTAAGCTCAACCCAGCTAGCCCAGGTCTTCAGTGCCCGTTTAAAGGCCACAGTTACATCAAATTGTGGATAGAGATAATCTCCTTCTTTGTAGTAGTTTTTCCTGCAAAAGAAGAGATGATGCACCATCAAGCAGAGTATGTACAATTACTTGCTGTGTATAAGCTGATTTATTACTCAGTCTTGACTAGCTGATTGAAAAGACATGCAATGACAATATACAATCAACACTTGAAATGCTATTTAGTTATATCCAGATATAAGTAGCATTCCACATATGCTATGTATTCTATAAGCAGAAAAAATTACTAAACATATCCAACAAAACCTAGGAAATTATCAAAATTTATCACGAAAACATATATTGATCTGCATAACAAATGTAATTAAATATATTGGGCCAAGTGTACATACCCGCGAGCAGTCTTTCCATGAGCCCACCAATGGCCCGTATTAAAGACTAGAATGTCAGCCTTCATCCAACGTTTAGCTTTTCTGTCAATTTGATCGATCGATAGAGTTGGATTTGACCTTCTTTTCTCATCAAAGCGGACTCCTTCTTTCACAAGGAAATGTGATAACACAAAATCCACCTTACAGTCATAATCCTTCCGAGAGTTTCCAAAAACTTACAATCAGTAAGTGTACATATTAATCCATTGTACCAGAATGAATTTTACTAAACCAATTATGTGTGCTTAATTCTAGCAAAGGAAACATGGGTTTAATTTGGAAAATTCAGAAAAATGAAAGAATTCAATACTAAAACCCAAAATCGTAGTATTAATTCCAGAAACCAAGCAGTCAACCAAATCAAGCAGAAATTGGAATGAGCAAACAGGCATGAGGTCATACAGGTTTGCCGCACAACACACACAAACACTTAGCAGTTAATATATTTAAGTACTAAGGACCAAAATTGTGCAAAATGGGGGAAGCTGCTAACTAACAACCAATTCCTAAGAAAGAGGCATTTTCTAGGAACATAAAAAAACATCAAACTATATTTCTCTAGAGGAATTGAAAATTAGGAGTAATATAATTACCTCAAATTGGAATGAAAAATAGCCTCTTCCCTTAGATATTTTGTGGCCATGGATTTCATACATTCTGCTCTTATTATGCAAGCCTTCTCGGAGGAGGCATAATATTGACTCAAACTGGTTCCGATTCATGGAATCTCCTACGAGCATCAACCTTTTACCCCGTAGCCTCACCAAAAAGTCTGTTGCATTAAACCTACGAGTAATGGTGAGAACAGAAACAAAAATTCTTTCCAACAGAATGATAAATTCCATGGAATAAGGTAACAAATAAACCAAATCAATCTGTTGAAATACTGGATAAATGGATACAAGGAAATCAGGCTTCGATGAGAATACTTTGTTGCATAAAGGTGTCGCACTAAGGTTAAACGTACAGCTAGTAGCATATCAACTGAAGAAAGTCATAGCCTAACATTCACCATTCAGTACTAGGAAGAGCAAAAGCTCTTTAATCTGGTGAGACAGGTATGCAAATTGTAGAAATTGAAGAACCATACATCATAGTATTGGTATCTCGATACAATGTTTGTGCGTTCTGTGTCAACACAACTAAAAGTGTAAGACACTGAACACATTACCAGTTAAGGCATAATATTAGTTGTACTGTCCAATTAATTCAGTAAAAGGGATAATATTAGGTTCCCATATAACCTACTTCACACTTGAGACATTTACATGGCCACCCCTATTTTCAGCAGGTTGGTAATTTCCTAAATCCTAAAACTGAAATAGTCAATTAGTCGAGAAAGCCTCAAGCCACCTGCTTGATGGGGAATATCTAGCTGAGCAGGTAATGCATTTAGGGATAAGCTGAATTTAGAAAACGATGTAGGGAGAAATTCAAAGCTCATCTGTCTTGTGAATGAAAAATTTCAGAAGAATTTGGAGTGAAGTATTCTGTAGGAAGACCAGAACAGAAATAGAAAAAGAAACAAAGATAGAGGAATCCTCTTTGTGAACCTTAAATTGTGTGAAAGTCATTTCAAATAATGGCTAGATTTGAAAAGATAAAATAACACAAACACTATCACATTTGAACATGTCTAAACTGTCAATAAGTTGGAAAAATTATGCCAATATGAAGTTTTATCAGTCATTTGGAGACTGCATCTGTTGTTATCTAGTCTTTGGTGCATTACGGATTTTCCACATCATAGGCACAGTCATTTTTCTCCCCATGTGATTAATTCATTCAGTTTCTCACGAAACTCAGGTTTACTCGGACAATATGCACACAGTTTACATTGATGCAATGTTATAACTTACAATGCCCCTGCAGGTTCCCTTGCAAGTTTACTAAGCAAATGTCACAAAAAGGTAAAAACTTTGTAGCTACTTGTTAACTATGAGGCAGATTCTTCCTAAATCATATGGTTGCAAGTTTGCATCCTTTCCTCAAACATGTATATCTCACAAAGACAGAAAATTTCATTGCTGCTACATAATCACATTGAACCATTACAGAGAACATAATATGCACACAGAAAAATAAGAAAGACTAATAAAGCAGGACACAGATACCTTGGAAGGTCACAGCCATCAGGTTTCCACCGCCATTTCAGATACTCAGAGTCACCCCTCCCATTGCTCTGGCAATCAAAAGCTTCATCAACATGAGGGCATGAACCCGGTTTATAAAGCGGGTATTGCTCATCTCTCACCCAAGTTCCAGCATACAAATCACACGGAATTTCACCCATTTCAACATCTGGGTTCTCATTTTCACCACCATTTTGGTCACTGGACTCCTTCAGGTCAGACCTCTCATTTCCCCGATCTGGGTCTTCTACATTTTCCTTTTCACGATCTGGGTCTTGCACATTTTCAACATTGGACTCACTTTGTGAACTGGGTTCCTGGGTTAGTGGTGTTATAGAGGTGGATTGGAGCACAGAAGGTGGGTCTAGTATTGGTGCAGATTTAGATTGGGACAAAGAGATGAGAGTATTGTTAGTTGAAGAAGAAGAAGAAGAAGAAGAAAATGGAATTTGGGTAAAGTGATTCTTGTAGAGGAAGATAGAGGGCTCAAGGGTTCGTTTGGTGAAGACGAAAATGGTGAAGAGGAAGACGGTAATGAATAGGATAGCGATGAAGGTGTAACGGCTCTTTTGCGAGGATGAATTACTGGGTGTTGCTACTGCCATTTGCTCATTGCATCGGATGTTCCGTTGCTATTTACAACAAAAAGGGAAGAGTGAGACTCATCTCAATGGAGGGATATAACTTTTGTTAAGGATTTCATACTGCTTTTCTCACGTGTCGGTGGAACTCAGCACGATGAGAATCGAATTGAATAAGAAAAAAATTCATATTCAATTTTTTTTAATACAAAAGAAAAAGCAAAAAAAACTTTCAAACAAAGGGTCTTAAAACATAAACATGTTTGATGGCCGATTTAAATACAATGCAACAGTCTGACACACAAATGGAGAGAGGGAGTGAAACCAAATCGATGGTCCCCGAATGAGATGTAAGTGATCTAGTTTATCAGCTATGGAGTTCGTCTCACAAATGAACATGTCAAAAGATCATATAAAGCCAATTTTTAGAAAAAGCAATATCTTGAGGTAGCAAACTAGCAATGATACAATTACCAATAGTGTTTGAGAATAAACCCAATTGTTGCCTTACCTTATCTCACATAACCATCAAAGTTAAGCTTTACTAAGCTTTACTTGATGAGACTCGGGGGGATTTCACTTAATCATAAAAGACTTGGCTAAGGAAGAATGCACTGCCTTAGGATTGGCTATGTTGTAACTGATGGCAAGATTCTAAGAAATCATAAACAAAAACTTAGTGATAAAAAAGAGAAAAGTTCACCAATAGTATCTCAACTCTTGTGGCAAGGTCGTGATACCCAGATTTTCAAAGTGATCAAAGTGATACCTAAACTATTATTTTCTTATCAAAGGCATACATCTGTTAACTTATTCTGTTAATAGTAAGGATAAAAACGATTTTTTTAAAAGGTGTTGCATTTAGGATACTCTACAAACTAAAAACATATGCATCTATCAATTTAAGAACTATCCTTCAACATGTCAAGACTTCACCTAACGATTTCCTGTCTAAATGGTTGTTATACTGGCGGAATCACTGTTGTTTTAAGGTGGAAGATTCATATATTTTAGTATGCAAAAATAACTCAAATACAAAATTAAAACTAACAACTAAAAGTACAATAATTTTCAAAAAAAAAATTGTGACAAAATTATGGGCACAAGATAGAATTTATTTAACATAACATAACTACAAATATAGAACTTAGAGCCTCGCTCTTGGGTAAACAACTATAAGATGTTTAGCTACTCATAATTATAATTACAAGTACAAATACTTACTTGTAATAAAAACACATCACATAGAATGGTAAAGCTAGTTCTTTAAAAATCTTTAAAGACTCACCATGAATAATTTTCTTTTCTGTAACCACATGAGATCTGTTTCCCCTAAAAGGGGTTATCCTACTTTTTGACAAAGCAGCAGACATTAACAGACTTGATATGTCTTTACTGTTTGTCGTTTGAGATGGGTTAGCCGGTCTTTTATCGTGAGACCGATCAGTTGAGGTTGTATCCTTGGGATAAAACAAATACTCTTGAGTAAGCTTTTCTTCTTCACCAGATACTCCAGACTGACTTTAATTTTGCAAAGAGAATTATGAGCTTTTATCTCAATCAGCTAGTTTTATCCTGCCATGACCTACTGCTTGACTTGTTTCAGCTGGTCCATAAGATACGATGAATTGATAACCTGGTCCGTCATGGAGGAGGCCTACAGCCTTATCACCGCTCTTGTATATTTCCCAAAATTCTTCTCCATTGATTCTGGTTATCTGTTTATTGGGTTGCGTCCTTCATCCAAGTCATCTCTTTGAAACATTGTCATTTCTCTTGTAAGGGCGTTTGGTAGGAAATTCTTGTTACCCGTAACCATTTCAACATCATATTCATACTAAGTTAAAAACATTTGTCATCTCAGCACTCTTTCCTTATCTATAACATCAATCAATTTATAGTTTTAAATTTTTTTTACTCTTTTATTATCAATCCTAACTACAAATTTGTTTCTTAAAAAGGCCTCAGCCCCTTTTATACTCTTAATAAGAGCAAAGACTTCATTGTCTCTAGTAGAATAGTTTAACTCTACTGCGTTAAACTTTCCTAAGAGAAATTTACAAATCTTCTCATGATTTATAGTTGGGGCAATAGCCAAGACAACTCATGCTCAGTAATAATAATTTGCATCAATCTGTAAAATGATAAAATCTCTTTCTTCAGGTAACTGTAAAGGAGACAGGTTTTTAGTTTGTTCTTTGATCTTTCTGACAGTATTACTATCATCTTCTGTAAATGATCATTTCTTTTTGGAGCTTGTTTTTGGAGAGAGTAGAGCAGTAAGACCACTAACTTGAGGAATAAAATATCTCGCAAAGTTGACAACTCCAAAAAACATCTATAAGGATTTTGCATGAAGAAAATGATATGGGAACTCACTGATTTTTTTGACAATATGATCTTGGAAACGAAACTCTTCATCTTTAACATGAATGCCTAAGAAATCGATTTCTCCTTCTATGAGGTGAATCTTCTTTTGTCCAAGAATGATTCCCTTCTGGACAATCAACCTGCATACTTGTTCAAGATACTTCAGACGTTCGTTCATAGTTCGCGAGAAGATAAGAATGTCATCTATATAAACTATACAAAAATTTGAGTAAGGTTTGAAATATTATCTATTTTCCTTTGAAAAACAAACGGGGCCTGCTTGTGGCCAAATGACATAACTAGCCATTTATAGTGCCCTTGAGGTGTCCCAAATGGTGTTAAAGCAATGGAGTCTGGATGCATCTTCACTTACCAGAATCCTAATTTTGCATCAAATTTAGAGAAGATCTTGGCTCCTTTGAGACGATTGATAAGCACTCTTACTTGTTCTGGATGATTTCTTACCATGAAGACCGGAGCATGATGAGGACTATTGAAATGTCTGATCAACTTCTTTTCGAGCAACTCATGAATTGACTTTCCATCTCTTTTCGGTCGTTTTCCCTGTAATGAAGGATTGCTTTAACATGACAAATAGTATTTGCGTCATGCATTTTGAGCTGACAGTATACTGGATCTCTTTCCTAGTACAACTGGGAATCTTCAATGATTACTGGCCTCAGCAAGTTTTTTATTTATGTAATAGTTGGCCTCTCTTCTGCTCAATCTTGTTAGCATACACTTTTAGGTTACGCTCTCTGATAAATTCTTCTTCTACGTCTGAGCTTCCTTGTTCTAATGGGTCTGAATCAGGCTCATCTAAAGGGGATTCATACTCTTCTTCTGACTTAGAGTCTTTTGAATTTAACCCTTCATTTACCAATATTTTACTGTGACCCTTCAAATGGTCTTTTAACAGCAGCAAAACTGGTTCTAAAACTAGCTTCTAATCGCCACTCTTCACTGACGATATCTGATATTGGTCTGTGAATCCCGAACTAGAAACTCTTACAACGTTGGTAAGTCGAGATTCCTAAAAGAATTTGTTATACTTTTCAAAACCAATCATTTTTGGATTCTAAACTATCGTTTGCTGAAGAAGGAAGTCATTTCCAATTAATATATCTGCTCCTTGACTTTTACATTGCTAGATAATTTTTATGATAATATTTCCTCCTCCCAAAGAAACTTTAATATCACGAGCCATAGAATTCATAATTATTTCATTCTTTCTCATGGCTATTCCAGTAACTGATCTTGGAGTCTTTTCCCAATATTCATCAAGTATGGTATATCTTTTGGCAAGAGTATACCCTGACTCAATATATATAAAGGCATGTAGATGGTAATTCCTATATTTTGGAAATTTCAATCTTATAGTGATGTAATTGGAATCTACTTGTCTGGATCTGTTTTACTTGTTCTTTATTTTCGAATGTTTTGCCAGGCAGTTCAATGAAAGAATTGATTTCTCTTTTATCTAACTCGTTAATGGGATCAAACGGCTTAACCTATTGTATAACAGGTTCTATGATAAAGTCTTCTCCCTGCCTTATTGCAGAACTATTGATGGAATCGAATGACTCCTTTAATTCCTTGTTCTGGCTTAATGAAGTTACTAACTTTATTTTCTTCAAATCTTCTTCCAAATCATGTCTCCGTTTCTCCTTAGCTTTGTAGAATTCTTTATATTTTTGTTCTACCAAGGTGTGAGCTTCATTGTCTTTGGTTTTTCTTCGTAATTCTGCAATGAAGCATTCTTGATGATAGGTTCACCTGTATTTTAACAATAAATGGGAATTGAATTACTATCATCGCAGTTGTAATAATCACATGTAAATCTTCTTGGATTAGGGTGGAAGTTGCTGATATCAGTAGTTTCTTCATTCCAATTTAGATTCTTTAGGAAAAACATAGGACGAGGTCAGTCATCTTCTTATTCTTCTAAACTTTCTGAAGTGTTTTCTATTTCAATTTTCAATGGGAACTCAAGAGAATATATTGAATCATTCTCTTCATCAGAATAGGCTATCTCAAAACCCTTCAGGATTACATATTCTATTGCTGCATCATATTCTTCAATTAAAACCTTCGCAAATCTCTTATCATCTTTCGAACATTCATTTGCATAATGTCCTTCTGCCTTGCAAAGCCAACATCTGCACTTCTTCACTTCTAGAAAGGAATTCGAGGAGTTGGTTCTTTTTTCTTTTAAAAAAATCTCTTCCTAAGAGAAGATCTTTCCTCTTCAGAGCTCTTTTTGAAGTTTGAAGAAGCTTTTCCTAAATATATACTTCTTTTTAGAAGTAAAAATTTTTCTCTGCTTGTTGCTAGATAACTTTTTCTTGTATTTTTTCTCTATGTGACTTCCCCACTACGTTGGTGTCTCCAATATCTTGGGACACATGTTTTCAAATCCTCTGAGTTGCTTCTTCATAGTTTTGGATTTTCTATTTTCAACACATTGCTTTCTCAGGATATCCCTGACATGTTCAACAATTCCTCATACCGTGAAAAATGGTTAAGAATTTTCTTCCAAAGATTGTGCTACAACATCGTTCCAAGGTTTTTGGTAATTTCATGTAATAAGTTCTGACTAGATCTTCATTATCTAGGTCTCCAATGGTATATTAATAATTTTGGAACTCATTAGTGTACTCTTTAAAGTACCTCATGTTGCAAATGCTCAACTTTTGAATACTTGTCTTAGCTCTCTCTTTAGACTGCTCACTATGTCTAGTAACGTCTCCACAGAATTGTGTATAGATAGGACATGCGAAATCTAAAGGAGTATTGGTCTGAGCCAATTTGGCTACCCAATCAAGCCATTGAGAACTTCTCGTGAAGGGCTGATACCATTTCTGGACTATGCCGGTTAAGATAGACTCATAATATGCATGAGCTTCCTCGTATGCATATTTTGACAACACTAAAGCCTGAGTTAGCCTTAAGCTAGCTACCCAGTTGTCTATTGTCTTTCTCTTGTCTCTTACCCTATCGAGATCAAGATAAACTCCTCTTTTAGATACTGACTGTCCCCATTTGGGTTCTGTAGGGATGTACTTCTGTGAACTTTGTTCTCCTAGTTTCCTTGTAGGACCTATCCCTTAGGAAGTTTAATCTTATTTTCCCGGATGGTCTTAGTGGGATAGTTTGTGATGTCCAGAACTATAGTGCTTCCTTAGGAATTATTTTTTGTTTCCATTGTTGACGATTCTCTTGGTTCTTTTTTTGCTGCTTGATAAGGAAGAATCTTCCTTTTGTTCTTTTTTCGTTGGACCTGGAAAATCTTTTTCATGATCTTTTCAAGTTCCTCTGTAGATTTACAAATTTTTGCTTGTTCATACAAGCTCTTCAGCTCTTTTGACTTTAGCATCATCATAGGTTTTTTAGCATGTTCTTCTTTAAAGATTCTTCAAGACAAGAAGTTGGCTTGGTTCCAGAAGTACTAGCTTCCTCATAGCTATCGAATGAATGCCTATGAAATTTTAAGCTTATTTTTCCTCTCATATCTTCATAGATAGAAGCATTAATATTTTCTACCTATCTAGTTGGAGGCGTCACATTCCATTCTCTTAGGAATGTTACTTCATGCCATTTTGTGACATGCTTTTGTTCAGTATGATTTCATGGATTGTGAGGATTGATGTAGTAATCCCGGGATTGTTGAGAAATATGGTGTTTAGGGTTACATTCGAGCTCATCAGCTTATAAAAGATTCGATAATCTATCGCAAGCACTATAATTCCTTTCTTCATGGAAATTCTATCTGTCTTGATTCACAATCTTAGACAATGTGCTGCATTTATGAGATGTGTGGTGAAGCTTGGGAATACATTGAAATATGCAACTTGGTTGCTCAAAGAAGCTTCTACGTTCTTAACAGACTTTTTTTAGTCTTTTATTCTATCGTCTTGTAAGACACATAAAACATAACTGACTATACCAACTCTAGCCAAAAGCTTTATTCCCACTTAGACTGGTCCAATATGCAAGTAGGAATATTTCTTCTGAGATACTTCACTTACTTCTTTTAGAGTGATTAACCTGATGTCGGTTTCTCCTCCTATGGCAGGAACTGTCAGTTTAAGAATCTTGAATCTGTGAGAATCCATTAGGAAGGATCCTCTACTATAGATCTCATTGAATTTGAATCTAGGAACTAATATTTCTCACACACTAGATTCAATTTAATTATACTCGAATTCTTGAGCGTGGATTAGCTGTACAGTCATAGTGCTTCTTTTACTATGTATTCTACTCAGCATCTTCACATCTCTTATGGTTGAAGATGTAGATTTAGAAGAGGATCATGTAAGGAGTTTAGTTCACTAAACTTAAACTCACTTTCTCCTTTTGGTAAAGGGGGTATGATTTTTTTACTAGCTACGTTTTGAGCTAGCTGTTCTTCATTGTTCCCTTCTCCTTCTTGTATCTTCATTTTTTTATGCATGTTTGCAGTCTTATTATCGTGTTATTTAACTCTTGAAACTTGTGTTCGAGATCAATACTCATCTCCTGAAGATAAGAGATCTTGTAATTTTGCTGATGAATTATTGTCTTGATATTATCATGCACTGTCTCTATAGGAAGGAAAAAGCTTAGAGCTTTAATATCTTCCTGTTTTACTTTTAGTTTAACTCAATGATTCATCCTAATCTGGTGATCAGAGTTTCTAAAAGCTTTTTCAGCTATTCTTGAGAAGATTTATGCTCAATTGCTTGTTGACGAATGTTGTCAGCGAGATGCTTAGTGTGAACTAACTTCTTTTCATTATCCAATAAATATTATTTTTATTTGAGATAATCAAGCTTGACTTCAAGTTTGTCAAGTATTGAACTTATCTCTTCAAGCTGCTTGAACTTGAGATGAAATCTCACAAGTTGTACTGCTACCTTGTCTAAAGTCTTGTTTCTAGATAGATGATCTAGGTATTCAATTATGTTTGGTCTGGAAGGATCAAGCTCTTCGACTCCGACTTCTTTCTAGAGGTAGATAAGATCATCATAGAGCGTGTTTAATACTCTACTGATCTTCTTGAATATGCCTTGAATGTAAGCACTTTTGTCACTTATCAGTACGTTTTGTAATACAGAAGGACCGGTAATTTTTTAGTTTGGATTCTCTCTTATTAGTCAAGAGAAGCCAACTTTGTGGCATAAGCCTTGATAACCTGCTTTTGAGCCAAGCAGGCTCTGATACCAGCTATGGAGGATCAAACTAAGGCTCGGAACGTTTAGAGGACTCTGATCGTATTGAAAATTTATTTGTAGAACTTCAACATGTTCTTTAGTATGTTTGATTCTTTGCTAAATTTTGAGTATAATATCTCAGTAATTTTTTGTTTTTCTAGGAAGATTATCTTTATACTTTTTCAATCTTTTTTGTTTTCTTTTTTCGTCTTGCAATTCCTTGTGAGAAATCTTAGCATAAGCTAATAAATCAAGTCGGGTAGCTATTAAGTTTGTTATTGATAATAAAAAAATAATTGTTTACCTTCGAGTAAGATGATGAGTTTATATTTGCAGTATGCTAGATAAACAAATTTATAGACCTAAACCCACCATGCTCCGTCAAATTTAAACGAAAACAATAAAACACACAAAATAAGGTTATTTTGATTGTTTTAACAAAGTTAACGGAATATTCTGACAGAATGTGCTTTAAGTTAGAGTATAGACCCTTTGTTGGTAGAACAATAAAAGTTTAGGTATCACTTTGATAAGTTTTAAAGTTTGGGTACTACATTGGTCCTGGCAGCAAAGTTCACGGACTTATGGTGTACTTACCCCCCAAAAAATGTTTCTTTGCTAAAACGCCGCCTTTCTCCTAGCATGCTAGATTTACCAAAGAACTGCGTAGCTTCAGATACCACGAAACCTTGACAATTTAAAAAAAAATGAAACCTTGCCAATTGTGATCATGAGGAAAGGATGAGTAGCCCCGTACTTGAGCAGAAAAAGATAATTGTAAAAACATGTGAGATGCAGGCTCGTGATCCACAAAGCGGGCAAGGGCTTGGAATTAATAAGCCTGATTATAATTAGCCTAAGGAACCCATATTTTAACACAAGAGATAATTTTAAGAACAATACATGACTAATAACAAATTGTTGTAGGATATATGATATGTGTGTGCTCTTGGTCTATCCCAGTTAATGGGCTTTATCTTACATTTATGTAATAGAAAATCTATATGGGCTTGTTCCAATATGTAAGAGAATGACCCAATGTATCTTAAGTGAGACTCTATAAATAGAGGATCATTCTATCAATAAAGTACATCGAATTACATCCATAAACACTTCTTCTACTATACGTTATCAAGTTACTAGCTCTACCCTAGGTTAAGAAACCCCAAAACTGAAAAAAAAAATTCAAAACCCTAAATCGGCCGCACCTCCCTTGGCTGCCTTCAGCCAACCTTTGCCACCACTACCCCCTCTACAGCTGCTGTGCTTCTGCCGTGCACCGCCTATGCACCTGTCGCGCACCACCGGAGCACCTGCTTGCACACCGCTACATTCTTCTGTCAAATTCTCTAACAAACCTTGTGAAAATCAATTCGACAGGTATGTTTTCTATATACTCCAAACTTTTCAAAGTTCAATAACCTCGGAGAGGATAAAATCTGTTTCTCCCTTCCCTATCTCTATTCTATGCTTCAGACGTTTGCAAATTTTGTAGGTTATTATTTTTCAAAAACCCTAGACGACGTGTGCACTGGATTGCCAACACCTGTCATGCTGCAGGCCTTGAATGCTGATACTGGCATCTACCGAGTGCTAGCGAGGCTAGCTGCCGCGCTAATGTGCACTGGCTGCTAACAGCTGCTGAGAGCTGTCGTGCACTAGCTGCCGATAGTTTCCATGTGCGAGCGAGGCTAGTTGCCGCACTATTTATGCAATGGTCACTGACCACTACTGTGTGCTGCCGAGAACAGCTGTCGAGCGATGACGTGCACCATCCACTAATAGCTGTCGTATGCTAGCGAGGCTTAGTTGCTGCAATGTTGTGCGCAGGCTACCGACAGTTGTTGAGCGCAGTCGTACACCTGCTGCCGACAATTGCTGAGCGTAGTCTTGCACCTACTGCCGACAGCTACCGAGCACTGGCAAGGCTAACTTCGGACATATGTCGAGTGTAGCTGCTGGGCAATTGTCGAACGTTGTTAGCTGTTATCCTTGACCAATTGCTGAGTGCTTTTGGAAAAGATTTTGGTATCAGCGACATACATTGTTCGGTGGGCTACCGCATCAGCTACCAAGCACCATGCACTATTGTCTCTAGGTCCATTTTGTTATTCCCAACGCCGGTTTATATTTGAGTATCGAAACCATTTGGTCTCGAAGAACTAACATGCTTGAATTGTTGTATACAGAGCATTATGGAACGCTCACGTGTGAAATTTGACATTCTGGATGCCGAAGGTAGAGAGTACCACCAATGGGCCTTAGACGTCTAGCAGACTTTGATCAGCAAGGATTGTATACACGTCATCATCCCTCCATTTGTACCCGTCCCAATGGCCGGTGCACCACCACGACGTGAGCCGAAACTGCCTTCTCTTTAGGTGAAATCCAAGGCGTTTATGTTCATTCATCGACACCTGGAGGCCACTTTGAGATGGAAATACCAGGACGTTGAGGATCTGCAAGAGATGTGGGAAGCTCTAGCGGACAGGTTTGGTAATATCCATTATCTCTTTTACTGATGTTACAAGCGTAGTAGGACAACTTGCTGCTACTGGATTATATAACCGTAGAGGAGTACTACAAGGAAGCGTTGGGCCTACGAGCTCGCCTCAAGATTTATGGAGTGATTACGTCTGATGAGGATCTCATTGAGAAAACCTATCTCATTTTCCCCCGAACAACTAGCGTACTCATGAAACTGTATCATCTAGATTATAAGAATGGCTGAACAACCACGTTCAGTGCCCTCATGAACCAACTGTTAATTGAAGAAAATGATCATAAACTATTGGATCGAAACAATATAAGACCTGCAGGGACATTTAGAATTCCTGAAAATAATTATAGAAGGACTAAGAGAGGGAAAGGTCCTAAGGATAGGAGAGAGATCGTCATGAACCATATGCCCCAGAGTCAAACTCGAGGCATGGCCCCCAGAAGAGGAAGAGAGACCCTAGACTCCATTCCCAAACCTAGAAGAGAGAGGATTTCGCACCCGATTCTAAGGGTAGTGCTCCCAAGCCGGTTTCCAAACACACAAAGCCCATCAATGCTAGGCCGAGACAATGTTATCGTTGTGAATCTCTTGACCATGGAACGAAGAAATATCGCGCTCCCGCCCACTAGGTGGCCGCATACAAGCAGTACAAAGAGACCATAGAGTCTAATTGTGTTGAGGATGATAAGAAAAACACCAATCTAACGATTACGGATTTTGGGAATTCGAGGCCCGGCTTAGAAACAGACGACTTTTCAAGTCATGCCGCTCTTATGTTTTAGTCTTCTCCCATTTTGAAAGCATTTTTAATAAGGCATCATTAGTATGTCATGGTTAGTTTGGTTGGTTTCATTTAAACAATTTATTTTTTGAGATTTTGGTGTAGAATCATTTCAAGAGTGTTGGAATAAAAAAATTATCTTTTTGATGTTCTTGTCACATACGTTTGATAAATTACATACATTGACATTATACTTAGTCATACATGGCCTAAAGTGCCGCTTTGAACCTATCCAACAAAGATTGGATGCCGAGCATTGCATTGATTAGACTTATGTGTTCACTACCGAGCGCTGACAGTGTTTGTTGAGCGTCATGCACATCTGTGTACAGGGTACGTAGGCAGCCTGACCGGGATTCGATTGCAGTCACAAATAATATTTAGACCCTAGGCCCTCTAAAGTAATTAGTATGAAATCCAAATGCGGAAATCGGGATAACCTACGGTTTTGAGGTCTATTCCGGTATTGTTTGGATTGTTGAAAATGGTTTGGGAAAAAAGGTTGTCCCTTCTCAAGAGGGATTTTGAGTAAATCTCTCTTGGGATGGGTCTCGCACGTCCTATCCCGGGTTTAGAGAGGTAAACTCGGGCCGGGGCATGACAAATGCTATTAAACGAACCGCTAGTTCTAGTAATCCTATACATGGATAAACAGAATCTCCAGAAGAAATTAGAAGATCTAAGAGAATGAGAAAGGAAAATAATTTTCGTGATAACTTTGTAGTATTCCATATTAAGGGAGATCCTGCTACATACAAAGAGACTATGTGTCAGGACCCATTCCGGGTAAAACCCCTTTAACCCGAAGTAAATCTTGCAGGGACCACCTCAAGAGAACTTCTTACCAAAACCCCCTTGAAATGGACAACCCTTTCTACAAACTAACTCAGCACTTCCATGAATAATTTAAATCACCCCCAACTCCTGGAGCCATCCTGCTCCCCAAGTCACGACTACGCTTTACTATCCTATTCAACTATCTAAGTTGGGGTAATCAGAGCAGTCTACATAGAAGTTATACCTAAAACACTATGTGAGCAACAACGGATTAATTGGCTATGCCTCGACTTCGGTACACGCGATCTCCTCTCAGGAACCCTGCAACACTGGGCATTTGAAAACGAAGGGCCTAGGGGAAAACATTTAAAAACAATATTAGCGTGAGTGGACGAAAATCAAATATGAAATGGTAAAAATCTTTTCATGCTTTCCCTTTGATTTTCCAAAATTCACATGCACGTAACCAATAGGAAATGAATAAATAAATCCCTTGGCTCAAATCCATAATTAAAGATGTGGGGTATTAACCACAACCACGAGAAAACAACCGACCAGCTCTACCATGAGAGGGTCTGTTGACCAGCACAATCAGAGAGGGTCTGATGACCCGTTCTATTCAGGAGAGTCCAACCCACCAGCTACCACCGAAAAGGGTCCTGACCTGCTCTATCCGGGAGGGTCCTATTGACCAGCTAGCACCGAAGAGGGTCAGACCAGCTACTATCCAGAGAGGGTACCATCTCCATCTGGAGAGGGTCCATGCTAGCATGCAATACATATAACCATATCCTTAGAAATCCTTTAAAAACCTCGTGGTAAAATAAATCGAAAATCAAGTCAAAACTCCCATGACTTTATCCCAAATACATTAGATTTAAAACATGTCCAGCAACCTGAAACCGGTTCCCTGACTTTACTTTAAAAACGTTAAATCCAAGAGCCAAGTTTCCCCTTTTAAAAATAATCCCCCTCCATAACCCAAAATGATGATAACAATTAAAAACCATATTCTAGGAAAATCCTTTAAAATCACGGGAAAGGTAGGAACCTCTTCCCCGGCTCACTTATCTTTAAAAAGTATTAAATTCCCATTTTTCCAAAATCACCATAAAACTTAAAATGGAGGAAATTCATAAATAAAGGAGAAACTAAATAGAATCTATTGCATACATTAAATTTAAAATAAGAGTCCCCTCACAGACTGGGGCCTTAGCCTGACGAAAACTCGAATTCCGCTCAAGCCAAGTCTCCAAAACACGAGCCTCTTCCGTCTTGTTCCACAATTAATATTAATTTTCTGGACTCTAGAATAATAATTAAATAGCATATGCGTACAACTCGCTCATCGGCTCCACATTTCTCAAATTGTCAACAAAATTCTTGACCTTCACCAATAACTTAGGAGTCCTTAAAAAAATTTTAAACCTTATCCAGCAATAATCGATGGTCGGAATAATATTTAATTATCCGCCAATAATACTAAACTATAAAATTCCTAAACCTAACCAAAACTCCTCCAAAAATTACCAAATTTAAACCATAGACTCCTCAAATTATATAATATTTAATGGGCATGAAAAACTGCCCAAAAAGTGGCGGCACCGCCGCCAGCTCCGCCGCCGGCAGAAATTCCGGCCAAAATTCTAACGACCTCCAATCGCCACCAAATTTTAACGGTAGCTTCGTCTCGTCATTTGGAACAACTTTCTAGTTCAACTTGAAGGCCAATTCGGCCTCTAACTAGGTCAATTACATGATGAACAGTAAAACCCGAAAATTTACACTTCAAATCCTCAATTCTCCCTACACACTTCGAATTAAGCTACCAAATTCTAGGGGATTATAGTACTCCTAAAACCCATCATAATCATATAAAGAACTCAACAATTGGTGATCTAGAGAGGAAGAAATCCGATCAAGAACAAATCACTGTACACATGATGAACAAATTGGAATTTCTCCCGATTTACGACGAGTTAGGTCGCAAAACTTACCTAGGAATGAAGTAGACTCGGAGGCCGAGATTTTGGGACCGGTGCAGCGGCGAATGGTGGAGTGACGACGGCGCTGTGGCGGCCGAAAGATTCGGCAGCATTTTCCGTCGGGAGAGGAGAGAGAAAAGACCGGGTGAAAAATCAGATTTTTCACCACGGTAACTCCTATATATAGCCATTTTACCGCACAATAACTTTACATTTTTGTTTATAAATTTCCCATACAAACTCCGATTTGAGCATGTTACGTGTCCACGAACTCGTAACGACGCATCTACAACTTTCATGAAGAAAGTTTTTCCAAATTCCTGACTTAACGAAAAGTCAACTTTACGATCATTGTACAGTTAAACGGTTACTTTAAATGGTAAAAGACCAAAGTAACCAACCGTAAAATAATTCTAGGATCGGGATGTGACAATTCTCTCCACCTTATAAAATTTCGTCCTCGAAATTTCTATACTCGATGTCTAACACAGTGGGGGATAGTACCACTTAAAAATAATAATATTGTTCTCAAATATCAACTCTTTTCTGAGAACTCTTCTGAATCGCCTCACTAATAGAATTGTCATAACCCTCTACAGCTGCCCTTTACGATCAACATCCTTACCGATCCTCCTTATAAGCCAATTTCCAGTCCTAGCTGGAAGGCTATTGACATAGGATGTAAGGAAATAAACTTATTTACGTAACATGGACATACGTGACACTAAACATCCATTATAACCCTAAAGATACCCAACATATTCCACAAACTCATGTAACCTTGTCACATATCACATTTAACCAACGTAGCACTCCTTCTTACGTGGATGATAATCTCCAATACTCCCTCATTTTCTGACACCCGACCACTCTTCTCAGGTCAAAACTAAAACATATGAAGTCTTACCGCAGATCACAATGATTTTTTCTTGAATCATTGATCAATTGAATCACCAAATTCTTATTGTACTCCATCTCATTTATGAACTGGAATACGACACTGCCTATCACTGATCCACCAACTGTAATCCTCGCGAAAATCACTATTGTTTTTCACGAAAAGATAACAAATTTTGTCATGCGCTGAAAACATCCTTTAGCAACAATTCTCTCTTGCCTAAGCTAGATCATAACCACCCATAGGCTTGTCCACGTCTTTCCACTCGCTGGAAACAGCTAACCCAAACGAGAGCAAAGTTCGTTACCATCACCTGGTTCAAACCTCATGACGTCAAGTAACAACTCGTCTTCAAACTACTCAATAACTCGACGTCAAAGCCAATTGTTAACACACTATATCTCTAGCATTCACAAATGCTTATAGCGATCAACTAACCCTCCAATAGAACCGATTGAGAATTCGTGACTTGCAAAACTGTAGGAAGCCAAAATTCTAAATGATAAAATACTTCGCATACAGAATCAAGGCTCATGCTAATCCATGAAGAAAACCAAAGCCAAATCGAAACACGTGAACTCTTTCTTCTTTCAAATGGATCCCAAGATCTGATTCACGTCTTTTCGTTGTGCAAGTCTGATAAAGAAATTATCTTCTTTCTACACATGATCGCTAAAATGAACTCACTTGTATACACCAAAAAGTATCTCAAAGATACGAAACATGAAATCAACGCTGCAACTGCTGCATCCAGAATATCCGATTCTTTAGACATAAGGACCCAAAAGAGTTACTCCTCTAGGAAAGTTTAACGCAACACCACGTTAAACTCTTTTTAAACATTCACTCTAACAACAAATTTGGATTCCTCACTTTTCAAATAAAACCACAACTCGTAAGACTCAGTTGACGTCTTAAATATAAGAACAATCAACTTATAAAGTCTCGAGAAGTTGATAATACTCCTTGTCACTATGCTATTCTTGCCCATCACATAAAGGAGTTATATTAAACTTAAATGGGGCAATAGCGAGACGTCAATCCACTCGATGAGACGCCACGAGTCTCATCGTTCTCTACGTTGAGCCTAGGGTGACGCACAACTGCGAAACCCAATTTAATCTGAAATCTCGATCTAGAGAAAACGTCAACAAGACCACAGTTCCAATGTGATGTCAACTTTACCTGTATCGCTGAGCCTGGACAACCACCAGCTTTCTTTTACTTCAACTGACACTTTCTATAATCTCCAACGTCGTATCACTGACTGGAGGTCACAATTCCCATTCTATCTCTGTTACTATTCATAAGCCAGACCACTGACTAAGATTCGATGACAGATACTCGAATCATATACGCCTCCCAGGTGCCTCTACTTCGCGCAATAAAATTTCTAGCTCAAAATCCTACCGCACTGCACGTGCAACGAACACCAAATCACTTTTCATTAGACAAATAGTTTTCACTTGGGAACTATCATCACCAACTAGGTTTTGCCTTCTTGCAAAACTGATACTTCAGGAAAATGTCAAATTGTGTGTTCACTCTCGGCTCCATCTCGAGAGGAAATCAAATCTCAACTTCAACTTAAAAGTCATGTACCTCGCCAACATTTAATAATAGTCTAATTAGGACAGTAACCAAAACCATACTTCAACATCATGATTTGGCCAATTATCGTAATCATATTGATGACACAACCATAAACACAATGACCTCACGGGCCTATCCTGGATCCATATGGGATTCCACCATAATACGATCCCTAGAAGGATCTATGCTCTACTTAACAATAAATTTGTCATCTTCACTAGTGAATCTCTTTATAACCCTTGACTCATGTTACTTCTTGAGTCAATAAAGAAATCATTTCCCCTACTCTCACAGTTCATACTCACTATAAGACAGACAATTAATAAATCGAACCTCGCATTCTCTTGCTGCATTAAAACACTTGTGGCTCCTATATTTGTTACTCAATCAGACCTTAATTCACATAGGGTTACCACTTAATTAACCACAACATGTGACTTGCATTCTGTAGTCAAGTCCTCACTCTCCCCAGACACCAACAAACCAGCCACAAACTCAATCCAACATATGGCCAATACCATATGTCCATAGAATAGTTTCAGCCAAGCATCTTAACACTGGCTGATGGAAACATACTCAACATGTGATGACCTCTCAAGTCATACAGAGATTAGCATGTGGTCTCACCACACCATGATATCTATTGGGAACGTCCTCCCTTTTGGGTAATCTGCTCACCAAACACAAACTCTCACTAGAAATCTTTGAATCAACTAGGAAACTCCTTTCTCGTAATCATCGCAAGACATTATCACCGTACTGTAACCGATAGGTAAACCACTTCTCGCAACTCTCTTGTCATCCGTCAAAACATGAGGCTCTAAGATTAGTCACCAAATCGAAACCCAGATCTAGTAGGGTCACTACTTAATTTACCCTTGATTACACATTACTATCGATTCTTCATTCCTCTTAGGATTCCGATAAAATTATATCAGAACCTTATCCTCTAGACACCCATGTCCGTACTCCACGGACTTGAAATTCGAGGATACATCCAATTACTACAGTGGGGATAACTTATGTATCCTTACACACACCACATCACAATACTTCAATCACAGAATATGATCGATTATTTATTTCACAAACCCAGCAAACCAACCTGAAATTTCACTTCCAAATTATAGAGTTTACACTCCATATCTTCAATAACTGCGAAGGCTGTCCAAACTGTAGCAACAACAAATTTCACATTCTCTAAAACACGTCCATCAAGGACTTTAGTCCAACTTGCTTAACAACAATAAAGTCGGTGGATAAATTTTAATCTACACATCACAACTAGTCATCCATTTCGAAATATATGATATTCATAATCCACTCCCATCACAAATTCAGGGCTTATGAAAATAATCCCTTGGCAATACCGCCTGAAATAAATATGGTCTACTACTAATCCATGATACAGTGGGCTTTGTTTCCCCGCTGTCTCTTCCTCGTATTCCATGCATCTGACTCAACATGCACTAGATCAGTCGCTATCGAATTTCTTACATTCTCTTAACTTTATCACAGGTCGGAATGACCACAACCGTCCAACTTTTGACCCATCACATAAATAAGCCTTTACTAAAAACATCTAACACCATAGGAGTCTGACCTTCGTTTCCAACTATCCTGAAGATTTTACCACGACCTCATAATTAAAACGCTTATCCGACAACTGTCACTCTCGTCAATCAAAGATTGACCGAAAGTCAACACGTGAGTGCACCTTGCAATTTCTGAAATTCCTTGATAATGACTAAACAATTAGCTCATCACAATACTCCTTTTTCAGAATACTTTCACTATGCAGATATCCATTCTCTTTTTGCATCAATAACCATAACTATATCAAAAACATTCCGCTTTTCACCCTCAAAGAGCAATATAGATTGATACTGAGAAGTAATATTATATTTCCAAAATTTTTTGCCTTTGATCAATCTATCTGACACCTTCATGGCATGATCTAATATTTCAATTAATAAAATACACATAAAATGCCCAACCTTGCACTTAAATCAAGAACAATCAAACAATGGATTCATGAGTCCTCAACTCATATCCTTCATCCAGACACAAATTTTTGGTCCGAGTTCTACGACTGATAAGAAAAGTGTAGATAATTTACCTTTCCCTTAAGGGTACTTTGAGACGTCGGCGTACTGAGGCGTAGTCTTGAAGATTCAAATATTTATGGAACCACCCGGTCCATAACTCAACAAAGAAGTACTAACTCATATCCTTAAAAAAAACACTAAGCGTCCAAAGCATAAATGCCGATGGATCCGCCGCGATCGGACCATCACTCTATAAACGCTAAGTGCTACCAAGTACATGAGGTACTAACAGGAAACGATAACCTAATGCTCTGATACCAACTGTCAGGACCCATTCCGAGTTAAAACCCCTTTAACCCGAAGTAAATCCTACGGGGACCACCTCAAGGGAACTTCTTACCAAAACCCCCTTGAAAAGGACAACCCTTCCTACAAACTAACTCAGCACTTCCATGAATAATTTAAATCACCCCAACTCCTGGAGCCATCCTGCTCCCACTACCAGAATAAGTATCATAGCCGACGAAAAAAAAATTAACAGGCCGACGAAATTTTTTTTCGTCGGCTAAAATCTATTTTAGCCGACAAAAAAACTTTCGTCGCCTAAGTGAAATTTTCGTCGGCTAAAGTGGACTTTTAGCCGACGAAATGTTGTGTCGTCGGCTAAAATAGTTTTTTTCGTCGGCTATAGTCTGTGAACTATAGCCGACGAAATTTTAAAACTTTAGCCGACGAAATTATATATATTGTCGGCTAAAATTCTTTATATTTCCAGATCTAGACAGTAGCTGATTTGAAAGAAAAAACGGGAGAAAAAGTTTTGGGGTTGGCGAAATTGTTGGGTGTTGTCGAAATCTGTCCGAAATTAGTTTGTGGCGCTATATATAGGTACGTATATGTATATATCTTGTTTTTGAGTTGATTTAAGAGTTTTATTTTCGTTATGCATTGATTTTGAGTTTTAATTAGAGTTGATTATATTGTGTTTTGAGTGTGATTGAGTTGATCGATTTGGGTTTGATAATATATATGAAGTTGTTGTTATATATATATATATATATTAATTTGATTATATTAATTAGTAATTATTATATATATGCATGTATATATATATATTAATTGTACGTTAACTGCAGATATAATATAAATTGAATGATTCGTAAATTTAATTAATTAGCGTTTATACATATATATTATGTTATCTTCTCAGGATATGGATAAGAGTTGGATTTCGCTTCCAAAATGGGACAAAAGATATGCTAAAGGAGTTGTTAGTTTTATTGAATATGTGATGAATAATGCTAAAGGGAATACAATTTTCTATTGTCCGTGCACTAAATGTCAGTGTCGCAGCGATATGTATCGATTTCCAATTGACAAGGTTTGGCAGCACCTTAAAAGTAATGGGTTTTGGGACAAGTACACATGTTGGATATATCACGGTGAAACATCATCAAGGGGTCCGCATGATCATGGGCAATTTTCTGAGACGGGCAGTACATCCAACGATCCAACAACGGCCTTCATCAACGATATGTTTCCTTATAAGAGGGGTGTATGCTCTGAAGGACCGTATATGTCTGAGCCGGTGCAGCCCTTCCCTAGAGTTGTCAACACTGCTGGTATTGACAGGTACAACAAACTACTTGCTTTCCAACAGACCCCTGTGTACCCCGGTTGTCAGAAAACGGTTCTTGAAAGTGTGATGGACGTTATGAAGATTAAAGTTGAGACAAAATCGACTGTGAAGGCTGTTGATGAGTATCTACAGTACACTGCTTCGATGCTGCCCCACGGTCATCGTCTTCCTACCACTCATCATAATGTCCGATGTATACTGAAAGATCTTGGGCTTTCCTACATCAAGATCCATGCATGCAGATATGATTGTGTTGTCTTATTGGGTAAAGATCCAGAAGGGAATGACCTTGGTGACCTTGACACATGTCCAGTATGTCAGAGTGACAAGTATAAGTTGACTCCTGCAGGCAATAGGAAACCTATGAAGGTACTTCGGTATTTCCCGTTGAGGGATAGGCTGGAACGGTTGTACATGTCATCACACACGGCCAAATCTATGAGATGGCACGCTGATAGGGAATTGCAAGGCGAAGATACCCTTATACACCCTGCTGACGGGGAGGCCTGGAAGCATATAGACAGGGAGTTTCCTCATTTTGCGTTTGAGGTTCGAAATGTGAGGCTCGGGCTCTCATCTGACGGGTTCAATCCTTTTGGCAACATGAGTCTTCAATACAGTGTATGGCCGGTGATTTTGATACCATACTATCTTCCGCCATGGGTATTGATTAACTGTCAAGAAGTTGAATACTGGAAAGACATCCATCTACACTGTCCAGACATTCAAGGTGATCTCGACTACCACAACAAGGAGTTCGCAAACTATTTTGGCGATTGGGTATGTAATTCTTTAACTCTGTTCATGGCTCATTGATTACATAATTATTCATATTTACAATACATTGAATCTTTGGTTGCAGATGAACCATATTCAATTTGATGGTCACCCAAATTGGTCTCACGAACTAAGACTCTAGCTATGAAGCCGATAATGTCAAGAGTTTACCCGATGTGCAAGGTCAATGGCGTGCAATTTATATGTGAAATGAGAGACAACAGACGAAGAACACAGAATTCTGGGGTTATGACGCATGGTGGCCGGAATGGAGTTGATTATTATGGTGTTCTTGATTCAGTGGTGGAACTCGTTTATGGGCAAGGCATGACCGTGCACCTGTTTAAGTGTAGATGGTTTGATACTAGAAGCTCGCAGAGCATGAAGATTGACCAGTACGGGATTTTATCGGTGAACACTGGTACAAGCTGTTACGAAGATGACCCGTTTGTTTTTGCGACATCGGTGAAACAAGTGTTTTATCTTGATGACCTTGTTAAGGGTGACGCGTTGAAAGTAGTCAATCTTGTGCACCCTCGAAACATTTACCGGGCGGCTACACTTGGAGAGGCCGAAAACGAGGAAGAAAATGTTGCGTATCAAGAACACAGTGCAATAGGTATTCCTGACTCCTCTAAAATTCGCCTTAATAATTTTAAACAGGGTCGTTCGGTTCGAATTCGTGATTTAGACGCTCGCCTTATTGATGTGGATCCAAATCAAGAAACAGACGACGACTCTTGTGATGTTGAAATGCATAGATTACCGGAAATTAATTCTGACACCGAAGAAGACTCATCGGATGATTCTGTTTACGAGCCTTCGTAGTTATTTGAATTTGTAATACAATTTGATGTGTTTTATATGGTACAAGCTCTACAATTCATAATGTATCTTAATGTTGGTTATATATGCAGGAAATTGTTATGGGTACGGTTAAACCAACTGTTTTTTTTATCTATTTGACTGTTTTAGCCGACGAAATACAACATATTTCGTCGGCTAAAAGTATCTTGGCCGACGAAACATGTTGTATTTTGTCAGCTAAAACTGTCTTAGCCGACGAATACCCTAATTTTCCGTCGGCTAAACCCTAAACCCTAACCCCTAAACCCTAAAGTATAGCCGACGAATACCCTAATATTTCGTCGGCTAAAGTTAAATGAATAAAATAATAATTTATACCGCTAGTTGCGTCTCCTCGATATGAAACTATTTGTAGTTGAAGGTCCGGACAGAATACATAATTTAGGTGGCCAAATCACCATTTGTTTTTGTTTAGGGGTTTGACTAACGGGATTGACCGTGCGGATCGAGCCCTTACGTGTGTCCGATGATGCTGAAATTTTACCCTCACACATGTTTCAACAAAATGATGATATCTGACGGTCGGTTTTGTGTTTCAGAAGATAGATTGTCACAATCAAAATATGCCTACTAATGTTGTATAACTAATTTACTAAGTGTTAAGTAAATGTTCCGTTTTAAAAACAAACTATACGTAGATGCTTCAAACAAAAAAAAGTCATGAGATAAGATATGACCGGAACGATGAAATATGTTTACGGTTGAAATTTCACGTAATTCCGATAAGTTTCGGTGCCAATACTTGCGGTCATTGCATTTTTTCTATTCGTTCACCATAGAGGACGCCCTATCTCCGACGGTTATTTTTCTTATAAATTTTATACCGCTAGTTGCGTCTCCTCGATATGAAACTATTTGTAGTTGAAGGTCCGGACAGAATACGTAATTTAGGTGGCCAAATCACCGTTTGTTTGTGTTTAGGGGTTTGACTAACGGGATTGACCGTGCGGATCGAGCCCTTACGTGTGTCCGATGATGCTGAAATTTTACCCTCACACATGTTTCAACATAATGATGATATCTGACGGTCGGTTTTTCGTTTCACAAGATAAAACATATAAATTGTGCATGAACTTACTAAATAATTATAAAATGTACTTTAGCCGACGAAATTACTAAACATTCGTAGTAATTTCGTCGGGTAAAAGTGGGACTATAGCCGACGAAATTACTAAAAAATTTCATCGGCTATAGTTGGACTTTAGCCGACGAAATTAGTGTTTTGTCGTCGGCTAAAGTGGGACAATAGTCGACGAATTTTTTATTTCGTCGGCTAAAGTGGGACTATAGCCGACGAATTTTTTATTTCGTCGGCTATAGTTCTTCCTATAAATTCGAACCCAGCGAGACAGAACCCCATTTTCTCCACTTTCCCCTTCTCGGCCGGACGGTTTCTCCCTCTCCTTTCGATTTTCTTTCACTATTTTCGACGATTTCCGGCCTCCACTCCGCCTCCCCCATCTCCCAAACAAATAAGGTATGCAATTTCATATTTATATTGTATTATAGAACTAATTTCATTTGTTTTTTCAATATATTGCATTATATTGAATTGTGTTGAATTATATTGTGATAATGTTGAATTGTATTATGATAATGTTGAATTGTATTATGTTGTGATAATGTTGAATTATATTGGGTGTATTTACTGAATTTGGGTGTATATTTGGGTGTATTTAGTGATTGGGTGAATTTGGGTGTATTTGGGTGAATTTGGGTGAATTTGGGTGTATTTGGGTGAATTTAGGTGTATTTGAGTGTATTTGGGTGTATGTATTAAGTAAATTGGAAATTTTTAATATGGTTGGGTATATTAAAATATTGAATGGTATATTTAATATATTTGGGTATATTACAATATTAATTGGTATATAAAAATAAATTTTTGTTAATGTTGTTCATTTTTTATAATTTTATACATTTAACAAAATATTAATTATATTATTTAGGATGAAAGGATTATTTAGTAAATCGAAGAGTTCGAAGGGCCAAAGGGGTGAATCGTCTGAGGGAACGTCTAGCAACCCTCGGGGTTCGTTTCAGGGCCCAATGACGGCCCGACGGGCGTCTCTTCTGGAGCCGACACATTCCTCCAGGCAGCCAGATGCCCCTCCCGCCTCCAGGCAGCCTAGCGCCCCTCGCTCCTCCGGCCAGCCGGACGCCTCTCGCTCCTCCAGGCAGCCTAGCGTACCTCGCTCCTCCAGGCAACCCACCGTCCCTCGCTCCTCCAGGCAGCCCAGCGTCCCTCACTCCTCGAGGCAGCTGTGGCGTCCGACTCAGGCGGAGGTGTCTGCACCACGTTTGCCTGAGATACATAGGGCACCGGCACCGGGCCCTACTGCATCGGAGGGTGGGTCTTCCGGGGTACAGATGCCGCCGCCTCTTCTCTTCCTTCCGCGCTTCATACCGGCAATACCTGTAGTCGATGACTCAGGGGCGCCGATTTATCCACTACCCCCGCAGGTGACCCCATCAGCGGTGTATCTGTTCGTGCCGTTTGCTACAGAGTTAATTTCTGCGAGGGTATCATCGTCGGCGACAGAGTCGGAGTCCGTCGCATCCGCCCCAACGCCCTCAGGTAATGATTATATAAGTAATTTGTTATGTTATAATGTTATAATAAAATTAATTTACTAATCATCAATTTATGATAGGCACCGTCGGAGCCAAGCCGACAAGGAAGAAGAGAGGTCCGGTCACGGGGAAAGCTCTCGAGAAGACAGTGAGTACCTCGGGAAGGATCGTCATTGATACTGACGGGGATGGGAACATAGTATCGGGCGGCAAGACGAGGATGTACTCTGGCCGCGTGGGAGCGCTTATTAGGGATAGAGTCCCTATGTTGTGGTCAGACTGGGGCGAGGTCCCACAGGAGGTTAAGGACATGGTCCACAACGCCATGTCGGTAAGTATAACAAAATTCATATTTAACATTATTTATTACATTGTAGATTTATGAACGTCTAAACTAATAAATGTTTAAATGCAGGTGTGGTTTGACGTTCCCCAGTACCTGAGGAACACCTGGGCGGACGTTGTGCACGGGGGAAGTTACGTTGCAAAGTTAAGGACAAAAGAAAATTATGTATAATTAATAATATTTATATTTTTTTTGGCGTATTACAGGTACAAGGAGTGGAAGAACGAGTTACGGACCCACTGGACTACGCATGGGAACGAACGTTCTGGCACCCCCCTTGAGTTCCAGTTCAGAGAGTACGAGTGGCGTTGGCTTCTGATATCGGAATTCAACAACCCACATAAAAACAGTTAATTAAAAATAATTATTTATTATATTGAATTATATTTAATACGTTTTAAAATATTTTACTAATTTGATTCCTTGGTAGGCCGTTTCCCGGGTGAACGCTCAAAACCGGCAACGCAACATGAGGAACTATCATGCCGGTTCTAGACCGTTCGCATCGTTGATGGAGGAGGCGGCCAGGGAAGATCCAGAGGTCAACCGGTACGTCTATACGTACGAGAAGGCATATCCTGACGCCCAGGAGGATATTGTAAGTCGTTTTACGTTTTAAAATTTAGTAAATTATATGTATATATATATATATATTTTAAAATGTTAATTAATTTTTTTTTCCTATCAAATTAGGCGAGGGTGAGGCAGGCTAGTGACGAGGTGATGGCTGCTATAGTCAGGGAGACATGGCCTGACACGCAAGAGGAAGACATGTCCGAAGCCATGTCCCGGATCGACAGTTCGGATCTCAGCGTTGGGGCCAGGATCATGGGCACAGCCTTCCCACCGCGAGGAAATAACTTCTACTGTCTGGGTCTGGGAAAGAAGGGCGAGGGGGTACTGAAGACCACTCCTGGGTTTCAGAAAAAAAGGAGCCTCGACCAGCAGCAAAACGACTCAGCTTGAGGCGGAAGTTCAGATGTTACGGGAACAGCAAGCCGCCCAAGCAGCATATACTGCCGCGAGAGAGGCCGCCCAGCCCAGACAGCATATACTGCCGCTCTACAAGAGTACAATGCAACAGTCTATGCCACCCAGCAAGCACAGCAGCAACAGATGTTCCAGTACATGCAAGATTTTTCAGCATCACAGCTTCAGGGACTTCCGCTTCCGCCCATGCCCACGCCTATTCTCTTACCTCAGCCGCCGCAACCTCCCCAACCTCCCCAACAACCTCATCCTGGCGCAGATATTGATTTAGACGATATCGACTTCATTTAGTTTTTTAAGTTTATGAACAATTATTTATTTAGTTTTTTAGGTTTATGAACAAATATTTATTTACTTTTTAGGTTTATGAACAATTTGTGAATTGAAAATTTAATGCAAAATGTTTATGTTACTTTTGATGGTGTGTTGTTGTTGGTTATGAAATTGTTTCTGTAATTTGCAGCTTGCTTGGATGGTAATTTATAAATTTTGTTTGGGTTTCTAGTATAAAAAGTACTATAGCCGACGAAATTTACCATATTTCGTCGGCTATGCTAGTTTTTTTCCCAACAACCTTTAGCCGACGAAATATGGTAAATTTCGTCGGCTATAAGTATCATACCCGACGAAATATTGTAAATTTCGTCGGCTTTTCTCTATTTAATTTTTAATTTTTAAAATACTTTAGCCGACGAATGAACTATATTTCGTCGTCTTTTCTCTATTTCATTTTTAATTTTAAAAAAAACTTTAGCCGACGAAATATTAATATTTCGTCGGCCAAAGTCATACGTATAAACCGACGAAATATTGATATTTCGTCGGCTAAGTGTTGGATTATAGCCGACGAATTTTTTATATTATTTCGTCGGCTAAGTGGTGGATTATAGCCGACGACGGATTTTATTTCGTCGGCTATAACTTTAAACGACGAATTATAGCCGACGAATTCTTAGCCGACGACGTGTCGTCGGCTATAACCTTAGCCGACGAATATGGTGAACAGGCCGACGAAAAATTTTCGTCGGCTAAGATGCTTATCCTGGTAGTGTCCCCAAGTCACGACTACGCTTTACTATTCTATTCAACTATCTAAGTTGGGGTAATCAGAGCAGTCTACATAGAAGTTATACCTAAAACACTATGTGAGCAACAACGGATTAATTGGCTATGCCTCGACTTCGGTACGCGCGATCTCCTCTCAGGAACCCTGCAACACTGGGCATTTGAAAACGAAGGGCCTAGGGGAAAACATTTAAAAACAATATTAGCGTGAGTGGACGAAAATCAAATATGAAATGGTAAAAATCTTTTCATGATTTCCCTTTGATTTTTCACAATTCACATGCACGCAACCAATAGGAAATAAATAAATAAATCCCTTGGCTCAAATCCATAATTAAAGATGTGGGGTATTAACCACAACCACGAGAAAACAACTGACCAGCTCTACCATGAGAGGGTCTGTTGACCAGCACAATCGGAGAGGGTCTCATGACCCGTTCTATTCAGGAGGGTCCAACCGACCAGCTACCACCGAAGAGGGTCAGACCAGCTACTATCCAGAGAGAGTACCATCTCCATCTGGAGAGGGTCCATGCTAGCATGCAATACATATAACCATATCCTTAGAAATCCTTTAAAAACCTCGTGGTAAAATAAATCGAAAATCTAGTCAAAACTCCCATGACTTTATCCCAAATAAATTGGATTTAAAACATGTCCAGGAACCTGAAACCGGTTCCCTGACTTTACTTTAAAATCGTTAAATCCAAGAGCCAAGTTTCCCCTTTTAAAAATAATCCCCCTCCATAACCTAAAATGGTGATAACAATTAAAAACCATATGCCGGGAAAATCCTTTAAAATCACGGGAAAGGTTGGAACCTCATCCCCGGCTCACTTATCTTTAAAAAATATATATGAAAAAAATAAAATAACTATAGCAGACGAATTTTAATAAAATTCGTCTGCGAAAGTTAAAAAAAAATAATAACTATAGCCGACGAATTACCCTAAAATTCGTCAGCTAAAGTTTAAAAAAGAAAAAAATAATAATAACATAAAAAATTATTATTATTATTATTTTTGTTTTTTAATATGTCTAATTTACCTTTCTGTTGTATAAAAATTTCAAACATGTTTTCTTAAAATATCTTTTATTTCTTCTTCTTTTTAGATATATTGTCATATTAATCCACTGTATAAAAAGTTCAAACATGTTTTCTTAAAATAACTTTTCTTTCTTCTGTTTAGGTATATTGTCACATTAATCCACTATAAGAGGTATAATACATTTTTCTTTAAGGAATCATAAGTATATATACTAGAAAATCTAGTGATCAGGTATATTAAACTTGTAAAATAAAAACTTATTAGCTAGGTTAAGAATTTAAACTTCTACCTTCAAGTTAGGTTTCAAATAGATGGAATGACGGGTTTTGGGTTTGAGGTTAGGGTTTAGGGATTAAAAAAGCAACAAGAAAACTGAAAAGGTATTTGACAAAACAATTTAAATAAGATTTTGTTAATAAAATATGTGTCAAAATTTGATTGGAATCCTCTCATAGCACTTAAAATAAAATCTCTTTTGAAAAATATCTTAATTCTAGCAATAATACCTATATAAAGAAAATTTGTCTTAATCCTAAAAAATCTATTTCAAGGTTTTTGAAAGATAATTAAATTTGAATAGTTAACTAATCAGATTTAAATAGTGGCAACATGTAATTTCTGCTAAAATAAAAGATAATATATTATTAATTTCTCTATAAAATCAGGTACCTATTCAAAAGGTACATTTGGTGAGTTTAATTAAAACAGCTATAAAAAATTGGGTGTAAATTGAATTCCCCCATTTTAGCATATGAAGTCAATAACACTGTTAACTCTATGCAATTATTCACTTTTACAAAGGTTACTTTGATATGCAATTATTAAAGGAAAATGATTCTAGGGCTTATTAAGGCCTAAGATTTGTCGTCTTAATCTTATGTGGCATCACATGTCACATAGACACATCATTAATTCAAAAACTCATGTTATATCATTCTTAAGTAAATGTACAATCTTATTATTCTCAAATCCAATGCTCTAAATTTTTTTTTTTTTTTTTTCTATAAAATTATTTTCGAAGCCATTTCTTTCATATGTTCATGCTTATAGTTATACACCAAATATAATGTGATATATTTAAAAATATACTTGTTGGAAAATATGAATTCATTTAAAAATATATATACACACACACACATATATCGTTTTTACAAAGAAAAAAAATTATGTATACGTATATTTATATTCAACAAATTTTTTTATATATAAATAATTCATCCAAAAGAGGATTCGATAGTGGTTTGTTCTATTCTATTTTTTATATTGAATTGATGAAATATATATATATATATATATTTTGAAATTGAATTTTGATTCACAAAATTTATTAATTTCATAATTTTGAATTATTATAGTGGCAGACTCAATTAAGAAATAAATTTAATATAATTTATGTAAGGTAACTAAATCATGTAGATGAAATAATAATTTGATATAAATATTGCCTAATTCGGATTTGAAAAGGATATCATTGTATTTTTACATATAGCTAGATGACATGACATGATTTTTAAAATTAATAACGTGTCTATACTACATGTCATGTCATATAAGATTAAGACTATAAATCTTAAGCCTTATTAAGATCCTATAGCAATGCCCATTATTAAAATATGTATTGTTTAACGGTGACACTCCTATCAAATTAAACATGTTTTCTTGTTGTGGTGTCAATTTAAACACAACGTAGTGACTTGTATCTTATTATATTCTGTCATTAGGAGGTTACGTCTCCATACAACTAGACAGGGACTCGTTGTAATCCAACCCTTGCCAATGAAATCCGCCGACTAGTACGTACCGGGAGACCAAAACCAAAGCTCGACTCCCAATTTGATATTCCTCTTCAAGGCAGCCACCTAAAATAGACACGACTCAGACGATGTCAGTAAGGATTGTGCAACGACGGCAATAGACTCGCGGCCGAACGGGGTACGTAGAGAACGACAAACTTTTCCTAAGGCGCTTGCAAGATCAATCTAGTTATTCTTTTAGTATTCCAAAGTCACTAGTAATGCAATGAATTGTTTTGCAACGTAACAATGTAATCCTTGTTCCCCGTTTCACAAAAACTCAATACAAGGATACGATTTACACTGAAGAAGTAATGAAATATATAGTGATTTATAAGTAATGATTTCCTCACACATCAACGCCAAGACCCTTTGTCCAATATTTAGTACCCTTTCTTCCTCCCATGTCAAGTGAGGACAATATTGACATGGTTTGAGAAGAATCGAATTGATTTCTTGCTCAAAGAATGGGATTACTCTTTGCGTTTTTAACCCAAACCGATCAAAATTTGATGAAACGCAATTATTAGGTGGCCCTTGTGATTTCTATTCCTAGTGTAAGGTCCTCTCATAAAATGTTAGAACAGGTCAGGTACTCTAATCTGATGTAAAAGCAAGTCTCCTAAAGAGGAGTGGCACTATCGAGTATCGACCTAACATCACAGACCAAAATATTAAACGACTCAACCTACTTCGTGACTATTATAGGATGTGATGTGTGAATTAACGAATCATATTATGAGATTAATTAGAACCAGCAGACTACAATGCAGGTTACAAAGGTTGTCTGAGTAGTCTCTTCTCCATTTCCATCGATCTCCCCTTAACCAAGAAGACGACCAGAGAGTAACTAAAACCTGACAGCTTCATCATCATATAGTAATTGGTGAATTGAAACATAAGGGACAGAGAAAAGACAGACGTGCTTTACAAGTTAATCTGGATCATCACCACAGTAAGAATCACAGGTGAGGATCAAGCCCATTAATAATGAATGAATTAGCAAAATCTGCCCAGAAAGATCTCTTTCCGAATGTCAGCTTTTGACATGTGGCCTTTAATGGAGGGCCAGCTTCGTCTTCCCCATTGAAGACTGAAGAGATCGAGGCTAGGGTTTCTGCTAAAACACACAAGAGCTTTGTGTGTAATGTCTTGGGACAAGGGCCCTAGGCCAAAAGAGTGCGTAAGAAATATGAAATTAGGATAGAGCATCCATGCATCCACCACCTAATTAAGAATATGGCAGAAACGATCGAATGTTGTGCTTTGGGCTTTGACTCATTCTGTTTTGATGAATTGTATCAACGATAAAAGTTATCTAATCAAGGAAAAAGATGATGCAGTAAAAAAATGACATTCATTGAGGTTTGGTGAGGGGGAGGTTTTGCAGATTCTGATAATTCAAAGCTAGAGAAGTTGATATGTCGAAGCTGGGCCTGTGTTTCTTCTCTCTCTTTTTACTGTATATCCAAAAGTAAATGTTGTATAACCCTTTACTTGTCTTCTCTCTTTCTCTCTCCCTATTCCTTTTGCCTCTCGATATCTCTCTCTCTCTCTCTCTCTCTCTCTCTCACTCAGAGAGACACTGGTCGCATTTATATACATGTTCTTCATTTCCCTATCTCCCTCTCTCTGTTCTAAGTTCTGAGTCGAAGTAGCTCGATCGATCAGCTGCTTCTGCTGCATGCAAATTATGATGAGATTAACTGACGTTACATTTGTTCTCTTCCTTTTGTTTACGGCTTGCATTTCAACGAGTGCCGTTGCAAGATCAAGCTTTGTTAATCCTCTTGATCATCGTCTTCACCACCGTGAAGGGACAGTTGTAGAAGCGGCTTGGAGTAAGTTCAAGTCCAACGGTCACCGGTTTTTCGATTACTTATTCCACTCCCACTCGAACAACACCTCCGCCGCCGGCATCTACTCCGGGGACGGCGACAGCAAAAGGGTAGTTCCCACTGGTCCGAATCCGTTGCATAACAGGTGAAAAATGATGAGTAGATTTGAAGAGCTGGCTGGCCTTGATCGATGTAATATTAGTAATATCTTCATCATTTGGAGTATTATTGCATCCTCAACGTTGATGCTTGCTACTTGTAATATCATTTATTTTTCAATCTGTCTCCTGTACTCTTCTGTTTTTCTTTGGTAAAATGCTAATTGATGTACTTACAAATTATCCATATAATTAAGTAAATGAGTTTTGTTCTTCTGAATTGGGTCCTTTCGGGGAGTGATATTTTAATTAATCAAATTAATTGGCTAATTCTCTATATATCTATTGAGTAATTTATAATTTTGTTCTTCTTTAGTAAATTTACTTATTTCTGGGCAATGTTTTCAAAGGCGATGCCGAGGGGTCGCCGGGGCGCGCTTCAGTGCGGGGCGGAGAGGAAAAGCCTTGCCGGCTCAAATGCCGATGCGCTGCTGGAAAGGCGACTGCCCAGGCGTTGGGGCAGCGTTTTTTGCAGAAAAGCGACGATGCAGTGCGCAGGCGAGAGGTTGAAGATGATGATTTTTTCAGTTTTCTTTATTTCTAGACGACGTCGTTGTGGTATGAATACCACGTGCGCACGCACTATCCATCAGCTTCTACTTATTCTTTATGGGCTTTCACTCTGGACTGAATTTCACTTGTTTTTTTACTGATGGTTGGTTTTTACCTTCAAAATAATACCAATCCATCAATTCCTATAAAGAAAAAAGATATTTATATATATTTATTAAAATAATAATTGCTGGAAAAGCGGTGATCGCCTCACCGCCTTGAGGCTCTCGCCTCATGGGGCTTTACCATGTCGCCTTCGCCTTCGTTTTCGCCTTTGAAAACATTGTTTCTGGGTGCTGCAACTGTGTATGATCCTTTAATTATCAGTAATTTTTGCATCAAATTCAGGCCAACAAACATATTAGCTAGCCAGCAGGCAATTAAACAAGAAAGAAAAGATGTTCATTTTAATTTGTAATCATTCTTGTTCCCTCCTTTTTCTATAACATGGGGAAATTATGGGAAACTCTCATTACAACTACAGCCAAAATGTAGTTGAAATAGAAGCTACAGGATAATTCTTGTATACATACAAGTGATGCTGCTTTGTCACATTTATACACGACTGATATATAAGTCAATTAATTGATACATTTAGAATGGCTCTATCATTCTTTATGTTGCCTTTTGTCCTTGTATCTTAGGAAGGAATGAAAAATACACGACACACTAAAAGATAGATAAGTATGAAAACGTTGGTGGGACTCTTAGATTTGGATGAAATTAAGATATCAAAATAACATGTTGTGAATTTTGCCATATTTCAGTACGTAGATAATTTCCAATCGCTGGTTCTAAATTCGAAAAAATTGTATTTTGTTTGAAACATAATGAATTCAACAGCGCAGGATGAAATTTTTGTTACATATATTGCTTTGTTTCAACTTCCAAGTAAATTCTGTTGTGATATGGAAAGGCCAGTATTAACTGGACTATGCCAGCTTGCATTGAATTCGAAGCTACTCTTCCATTGAATATTGTTTGTTTGTTTTAATCTGCTTGTCTGATACTTTTGTCATCTAGGGCGTTGGAGCTGAGGTAGTTTCTCTGTAGAAGTCAATTCTTCATTTCTCGTAGAAGTCAATTCTTTTATGCAATTCTGGGAGGCTCTGTTAAAAGCTAGGTCGTCGAATGCAATGCCCTCTAAATAAGGCACAGTGTGGGGAGAGCTAGTGGGGTAATGGAGGTATGCATGGTGCAGTGGGAAAATTAAAGTCAAGGCTGTTGGGGTTGACAGACAGAGATGAGAGGAGAGGAGAGACGCTTGGTCTGTTGGGGCTCGTGTATGGCCTATTTATGGAGAAAGAGATGGTGAGTGTGAGAGTGTGAGAGTGTGAGAGCATTCGAGCTTGATGATTTGGTTATCATTGTCTTTTCTACTATGCTCGATCGGTTGTTATTTTATTTGTTCTGGTAATTAGTCATTTCAAGCTTCTGAGTTCCGACCCTTCTTTCTCTCATTTGACCTATTTATTTAGATATTATGGGAGGGAGGGAGGTTATGTAAGAATTTCGATCTACAATATATACTTTTGCAAGTTGATTCTGTATGCCTTTGAGGTGTGTAACATTTTGTTTGAAGGAATCAAAATTACAAGCTTAAGGAGACACAATTTAAATTTTCTATATGTTGAAATAATGTTATGGTGATCGTTTTAGACATGATTTTTATTTATAAAAATGGATCAGTTTTCTATATATTCAAATAATGTTATGGTGATCGTTGTAACACGGTTTTTGTTTATAAAAATTGATCAGCTTAATTAGTAAAAATTTAAGAAATGATTTATCAACAACATGTGATTTCTTTTGAATGATGATATTAAGTAAGAAATTATGTTTCAATTTCACTAGCTCATTCAAATTTTATTGGTGGTGATAGAAAAACATAACCAAACCTAAAAACAAGCAAATACTTCAATAAAAAAACCTTGAAAGAGATAAAGTAATTATATTTATATAGGTTGAACCGTTTAAAAAACAGTATAATTTAATTTAGTAATGTTATTAACTGAGGTTAACTTTTATTTTTTTAGATTGAAAAACGCTAAAAAATAATAATGGGTTGAGGGGAATTGAACCCATAACAGAGAGATATACAAGTCACTGCTCCAACACTAGGGCACGACATCTACTTTTGTTTACTTTGTAACTTGATTGAATTTATTAAAAAAGTGAGTGAGGCACGTGCCTTATGGTGTCTTTTAGTGGCTCTGTCACTAATCGTAATCATGGAAATACATCATTTTCAGCATTCGAGTTAGATCAATTAGAAAAGGATGTTGATCGTGATGGCGGCAAGAGGCCCTGATTTGGGGGTTATCTAGATCGTGTGGGGGGTTGTGAAACCCTGGTTTTCAGATGAAGACAGAACTAGTTGTGGTAGCGGGTGTTGATCTTGAAGGCACCATTGTTTTCCATGTTGTTGTACCTGATCAGCGTCTGGGCCGTTGTGTTGGCCTGCAAAAGGCAACCGATCTGGGATGGACAAAGGAAGAAGCTCCGACACTAAATAAGGAGAGGATGACTTGGACTTGGACTTGGGCTGCATATCGACAAACTCTGGCAAGTTTTTGCTAGGAGATGGATGGGGTTACAGTGGCGGAGATGGCTGGATTGACTGGCCGTTGGGACGTAGCGGTGTGGGAAACCGTAAGCATCTAGGGTGGACTAGATACTTGGTTGATGGACCCATGGTAGGGCTTTTTGGGCTCAAGTTATGGGCTAGATGAAGAGTGTTTTTGCAGCCGTATTTGGTTTTTAATTGTTTTATTTTATTTTGGTCAACCATGGTGTGTGTTTTTAGCACCTTAAGGTTAAATAATTATGTCTAATTTATGTATCACTGTAATCTTGTATCACAAACTTTTTATCAACATGTAGTCGCTAAAGGAAGAGTATGCAATGACCTTTTCTGATTTGAGCATCAATATATCATCGATATTTTTTTTCAAAAAAAATCACAAACTTAGACTCGTTAAGAAATTTATTGCATTATGATGGTAACAAAATGGTGTGTTGAATCAGTAATGAATCAAATTAAACTAACGGCTTCAAATGTGAAATAAAGACTATCGGATATTGTGATTATTCTCATTGTCAATTGTTACCGAGGGTCAACCAATTCAAAGACTATCAATGTAGTAAAAATGCTCTTACTCTGAATTGTAGCTAGCCTTAGATCGAGTTTGCGACATCATATCCTCGTACTAGTTTGTCGTTCTTTTCCTCATTAAGGTTCATCTTGGTTTTTCTAGAGGATTTAATTGTAGACCTTCACTCGTAGTTGCGATACTCGATGGCAACAATTGGTGATGATTCATTGCTCACGTTGCACGCACCAACCGTTGTTTTAACAACTGGAAGGGATTTTATTCAACAAGAAATAAGAACATTACAAAGTACAAGGGAAATAACGGTGCTAGACAAAGTTGTCTCACACACTTCCTTACTGACATAGCCAATTGTTCACGCACCAATCTTTGGTTGTTTGATTCTGACAAATGAAATTATATGTGAGAAAAATAGAGAAAAATTCAAAAAAAATGTCTCTTTTAAGATATACTGATTTACATCTTTTATTTCAATTTACACTAAATTCAAATCATTTAATTGAAATTTGTCACAATTTTTCTCCTCATTGTTTTGCCCTTCCGATTTTTTTTTTAATTTTTCACCATTTAATATGAATATATTCCCCTAAAAAGGGTTTTATGTGAAAAAAAACCTTGCTCTCCCTCTGTAGCCTCTAGGGTTTCAAAAAAATTTCTTGTCTCTGTCAAGCGATGTGCCCTAAAGGCGCCATCGTCGGACGAACTATGCTATGGATGCCTAGGATAAGAAGATCAAGTTGGGAGTCGAGGCGTGGTTGCGGGTCGGCTGTTGACAACTTGCCTTTGCACATTTCGGGTTGGATATATTGGATGAAACCTCCACTGATTGATCTAGGAAGAGATCAAAAATTGCATCGCAGCGTTGAGATTGGGACGACGGGGGTTAGATCAAATCAGAAGTATCTAATATGGTTTTCTCCTTGTAGATCCGGGATGGTGTACATTGTGCAAGGATGCAACCTCACTTGTTTTTATCGCGATCTTGTTATCGGTCTGACAACGATGGTGGTTCGACGAAGGTGTAGTGGCTGCGCTTGTGGAGATTAAAGAGGGTGGAATGGCAGTGCAAGGAACAATCTACCGACAACGACTGTGGTGAAGTTGGCAATGGCTTGGTTTGAAATTGGACTTCTCCTACAGTGTTGGATTCAAGTCCGGGCCTAGACTCTTCTGTTGGGCCATGCTATGTCTACTTTATCTTATTTTTTTGTCCTTAAGTTTAAGTTTTGTTTATTTTAATTATTTATTGTCACTAGAAGGCTTCAGGCGACAGTTAATAGACGACAGTTATTAACTGTCGTCTGACGGTTTAAAAATGTGTAGCATAAGTGGTTGCCGTCTCTAAGCATGTTAGAGATAGTTAATAATTGTCGACTATTATGAACTAAGACGACATATAAATTTAATATTGTGTCGTCTGAGTCTCTCAAGAAATTGAGACGTGGAATACGCAAACACTACATATATATGTCGTTGAATATTATATATGGACTACATATATATGGAACTATATATAGTCTGAAGTTGTTTTCAATATCAGATATTAGTCGTCTGTTTATGGCATTAAACTATAGATTTAGTGTGAATATGGTCTGAAAATCTTTTCAAAGACATAAATATGTCGTTTGTTGTAGCAACAGACTATAGACTTTTACTATCAATGAAAACACATGTAGTCTGAAATTGTTTTCAATGACAATTTTATGTCGTTTAAAGGCATTGTAGTCAACATATTAGGTGTCATTTGTTGTTTGTGAAGAAGTAACACTACATTGATAATCCATTGAGAAAAATTACAATTAAATTCAAAGGTTTCTTATATATATCATGTAAATCATAAGGCTTGAAGCCAATTCAGAATATACAATGATAAAATGGTAAGAAAACTAGACTACTTAAGTTCTAACCCAAAAAAGCAACTACATACTAATATTACTCCAAGGCAGTCTTTTAACAGCTAGCTTTAGCATATTGGGCAAGTTGACTGTTGAAAGTGAAGGTACTGAGGCATCAATCGCAAAAGTAGAGATAATGAGGAACATATATGCAAGAATTCCTATAAACTCATCAGGAAATAACCAATAAGCACAAGCAGAGACATCAAGTGATGTTGTATTCCCTTTCAATTAGAAGGATCAGTTGTTCAAAGCCCTCTACTTTAAGCCTCTGCAAAACTGCAAATCACTCAATAGCCCATTATGAGGCTATGAACTAGAAGTATTGTGCAAAATCAATATGTGATACAATATGAACCTATATGCTCTAGAAGCATGTACCTAAAGGTAAATGATCACGTCACAAAGTAAATAACTCTACAAACTACTCTAAATATATAAAAATTAATGAGGGAAAGTAATGGACAGTGCATACCTGGGTATACTTCTTCCATCCAAGGCGTTCCTCACCACAGATGCAGTGTCAACATCACTGAACTGAATCAATGCCTGCCTAATCATACAAAGAGGTAAGAATGACAGACCATGGATGCAAGATGTTTGCAGTAATAGGAAAGTTCAAGTCCAGACCTGGAAGCCAGCAGCCTTTTCAAAAGTAGCAATCTTGTGTACAAACCCAAAATCAAAAAACACCTGATACACAAAAGAAGTATCATCTAATCACAGACACATATTTGGGCACAATAGTGAAATTACTCAGACACACACACATTTATAAAATTACTCAGATATAATGTACCATAACAAAAATGTAATTTCAGAAAACTAGAGTAATAGAAATCAGGCAAATTCAAATAAAGCATTCCAAACATACACCAACTACAGCTAACATAGATAACCAGCAATTTAAAAAACACCCAATTACTGCAATTCAAGGACTAAACAAGCCTAATGTAGATTAGCTCTGATAAATTGACCTGCTGAAATTTGATGAGGGACATACGAATTTGATTGGCACCAACGACGTTGCATTTGGTGTTGACGATCTTCTCGAAATATGTGTACTAGCTAGATGATTTCTTCTTCCTGCATACAAAACAAATATCAAAATGCATCTACATTGCACACACACACACACATAGAGAACCCCAAGATGAGGAATACTTCACAGTCTTAGTCACCTTGCTGGGTTTTCCATGACTTGAGCCTCTGAATACCAAATTGAATAAGCAATACTGACTGACAAGCAAATTAAACTAAACATACAACAAATTATGAAGTCTCACCCAGATTGTTCTTGATTTTGACATCAAGGCTACAACTGTGAAAACTTATGGTTGCCACTAGGACATCTTTTTTGCACCCCTCGCTGTAATTTTTTAACAATCAATTCGATTAAACTAATAGATCTGGCCGGATGTTATATTCAAAGAAGCAAATCTATATACGTTTGTTAATAAGACAAAGCGTAAGGAAAATAAAGATGAAAGAGAATGAAAAGTAACAGCGACCAAAGGCCCTATCGTCCTTGTCGCGAACAAGAGAAGGTCTGTCCTCCATAGTGGCCTCCACCCTCTTCCTGGACCTTGTTGGGTTCGATTTCATTGACCAACCTCTCATCTCTTTCTACTACTTTCTCTCTTCTCTACTGAACTAGCCTAGCCTAAATGGAAATACTAGTCAAAACTACTGCGTCACCGAAGTCGACATAGAATGGGCAGTGGCCGGAGATTGATTTGATCGAATTGGGGTTTAGGATTTAGGGGTGAGAGAGAGATAGAGCGGAGAAGGACAAAAGAAAAGACGGACAACTCGGTGATTGCGAGAGATGAGTTTTGATTATAAGAGATTGAGAAGAAAATGGAATTTTAGATCTACTATTGAAAGGTGGAGACTGGAGAGGAAAATATAAAGAGTGGGAGAATGAATCGAAGTTTTTCTGCCTTGAGTTTGGAGAGTTGGGTTTTGATTTTGGGCGAGTGTAAGGCGGCCATATTCCCTCTCTTCATATTTAGGTTAATTTGAAGGAATAAAAAGGTTCCTTTAGGTTTCCAAGGCTGTTGAACGACAAATATATGTAGTTTAAGATTTGATAATGTTCTCAGTTTGTGATTTTTATTATGCTCATTTGAGACTACAATTATATGTAGTCTAAGTCTTTCAATTTGTAGAAGATTTGAAACATCTTTAAATTTCTGAGTTCTGATCTCATGCAAACTACATAAGTTTTGTTTTCTGTCATCTGAGTACAATAAAAATTGTCAGATGACAGAACATAACTATTATGTCGTCTAACTCCCGTCGTCTATTGTCATTTATGACGTAGTGTGTTTTCAATAAGGTGTGGCTTTTGTCCCGTTTTCCACCTTGTGTGCCTTGTCTGGCCTAGGTAAGGTGTGAGTTCCTTGCGGTGAAATGGTCGCAACCTTCTAGTGGCAGAATGAAACATTAGGTCGTCGGATATGATTTCGTGTGATACATAGTGGAAAACTGCACTAAAATTTCTTATGATGTTTGTTCTTAGTATTATTATCTTTCTGTTATGTCACCGCTTTGTCAAAGCAAATAGAATAGTCAATGAAACACTTTTTGCTAACAGGTGCATGTTAAAATACGTTACATATTGTATTTTGGGGTTTAAGTTATATGTCCTCCTTTGTATTCTATGGTTTTATTAATCAAGGCATAAGGACAGCCGATCCAGGCCTTAAAAAAATGAATATATTCCCTAAATGTAGCTGCTGACTTTCATCAGATTTTTATAACTACATTAGTTGAAAATGAAAATCTATAAATTAATATAATCACTCAAAACTTTGATTTTTCCATCGAGTTTATTTGTTTTCATTGCTGTTTTTTCTTCCATTTGTCACTCTCGTGTTTGTCTATATAGTTAGTCTATGATTATGTCAAAATGTGTTGGTTTATTAAAGTAGTTAATCATTCTCGAGCATTGGTATGTTAATTTTTTATTTCTTCATTATAATTTGCGATTTATGATGTAAGTATCAACCATGCATTCAAGTATTTAACCATATATAAGTCATAATTAAATTAGAATTTAGTTACTCACACTTCTTCTATTTTGCATACGGATGCTAATAACTAATCATATACCAACACATTCCAACTTAGTTTCTGTATTTCAAATAAAGAAAACAAAAAGATGATAGAGAGGTTATGTTAGAGTTTGCTCATAAATAGTTTATCATTGTTCAAGTGACACTGAAACAACAGCTTTGAGGTTACGAGTTCAAACCTCACTAGACATATATAAAGTGTGTGAGTTATTAATAAAAAAGTTAAAAAAATGTGACACTGAAGCAGTGATGTTACACCCCGTTCTAAAAAGTTACCTTTCCACAGAGGTTTACGAGTTACCGAGGGCTTTTAATTGCGATCGGTAATTTGATAAGTTATCGCTCGAGTTAATTTTTGAGTTTTTCTAAACTCTCCAAATTCCTCATTTAATGACTCGATGTTGTAGTACGTGTTGACACGAGTCTCACGGTATTTTCGGATTATTTTTCAGAGCTTCGGTTTATTTTCTACGAATTTTTGAAGTTTTCGGTAACTTTTAATTATCAATCCGGTAAAAAGAGTTTTTACCATTTCAACTTTTACTTTTCACCTTCTTTAAATCTGGACCGTTGGATCTTTCTAGATCTAATCCTAGCCATCCATTTTTGTTTAAAAAAGGGTGAGAAGGCTGACCTCGGGTCAACCCTCCCCTCTTCTTCTCTCGACGCTCTCCTCTCCCTCGTCTGCTCCGATTTGGCCACAGCGGCGCTCCGTCGTCTGGCCACCTTCTGCTGGCGCACCACCACCAAACTGACTCTCTTCCTCTCCTCTACAAAGCTCAGACAACACACCCAACATTAGGCCATTAACAACGGAGATCGAAGGATGAGGACGACGACTGTCCTCAACGGAAATCCGGCGACTCAGGCGGAGATTCGACGAACTGAGGGTATTTTCTCGCTCCTCTTGTCTTTCTCATCCTTCCCATGCTTCAGCAAGTCTAATTCGAGCCCTAATTTCAATTTCCTCTTTTCTGTTTTTTCGGGTTTTCTGGGTTTAAACCCTAACTCCAGCGACCCTGGTGTTTTACGTTTCTGGTGTGAATGGTGAGCTCCGACGAGGCCTGATCGGTTGGGGAAAGTTTAAGGGCGTTTGGAGAGGAGTTGGAGGCACTATGGTGCCCTTCCTTGATGCAGGGTGGTGTTAGCCGTGCAGGCGCTGGGTGTGGAACATGGAGGAGCTGCTGGAGCTCAAGCTAGAGCTGTTGGAAAAGGGTCTAGGGGAGGCAGGCACCAGGGGAAGCTAATGTCCAATACTGGATCGTATTTTAGGGGTAAGACTAAATCCCTGTTGAATTGAGTTCTCAGTGTTGCTACTGTGCTATAGTAGTCTTGTTGCTGTGTTGTTGATTCGATGATTGTGTTTTGTGTATGTGTGTCGATAACTTGGTGACGAGGAAAACGGGAAAACTCCGGTGAAATTCCGGCAAGTTGATCAGAATCCGGCAAGAGATTCCGGCAAGTTGCCGGAATCCGGCAAAGATTCCGGTGATGCAGTTAAACCGACAGAATGCCGAAGAGGTAGAAATCGAATCCCTGTTAAGCTTTGAGTCGAAAAGTGTCAGTTGAATCGTAATTGGGATATTTACGGAAAAATTGGACGTACGTAGGAAGTTTCCATTTTGGGAAACTTCCCATTCTAGAGAACACTTGCCATTTTAGGAAACTTTCCCTTTTTGGAAGGTTTCCATTTATGGAAGATTGACCGATAAAAGTAAAAAGGGAAAGGTCAATCTTAGTAACCGGTTAAGTTAAGACAACCGAATCTTTATGTGAGATTCTAGGCAACTCAGGAATCTTAGTCAGAAACCGAGTTGGGCGCTGTAATTAATTCAGATAATTTCATACCGGATATATCGACTCATAACCCGTAAATTGGTGAAGTGGTTGATTGGGTGTCCATAGTAATTCCACAAATTACTATGTGTTACCTACCGTCAAATGATTTAGTAAAGAAAAATACTTATGCTAAGGTGGAGTAAACGGAAACCAAACTTAGAGTCGATATTCGGAATTAAGCGTAATTGTTGAAAAATTGTGAAAATAAAGGATTTTGGTCAACTCTTAGTCAAATAAGATTTCCTAGTTAAACTAGGAAAAGATCAAGTCAACGATGGAAAGACTAATATATTGGTTTATTTGTACAGTCTCTGGTCGAACGTGAGACGGGCTCGACTACAGGGTTAGTTCGAGGTTTTCGCTCGAGGAGCTTTCCGAGCAGGAAGAAGGTCGCAATAAGTACTGTGAGTGGACTTTATTTTTAAATATAATGCATGCCATAGACTTTAATTAGTTTCTCCTTTATATATGATTTCCTCCATTTTATGTTTTATGGTGATTTTGGGAAAATGAGAATTTAATACTTTTTAAAGATAAGTGAGCCGGGGAAGAGGTTCCTACCTTTCCTGTGATTTTAAAGGCTTTTCTCGGGATATGATTTTATTGTTATCACCATTTTGGGTTATGGAGGGAGATGAAATTTTAAAAAGGGAAACTTGGCTCTTGGATTTAAGGATTTTAAAGTAAAGTCAGAGAACGGGTTTTGGGTTCCTGGAAATGTTTTAAATCCAATGTATTTGGGGTAAAGTCATGGGAGATTTGACTTGGTTTTCAATTTATTTTCCCACGAGGTTTTTAAAGGATTTTAAAGGATAAGATTATATGTATTGCATGCTAGCATGGACCCTCTCCAGATGGAGATGGTACCCTCTCTGGATTGTAGCTAGTCTGACCCTCTTCGGTGGTAGCTGGTCAGTATGACCATCCCAGATAGAGCAGGTCAGGACCCTCTTCGGTGGTAGCTGGTCGGTTGGACCCTCCCGAATAGAGCGGGTCATGAGACCCTCTCCGATGAGCTGGTCAATAGACCCTCTCGTGGTAGAGCGGGTCGGTTTTCTCGTGGATGAGGTTAATACCCCACACATTTAATTATGGATTTGAGCCAAGGGAGTTATTTTATGATTTATTTAATCATTGTCTATTGGTTGCATGCATGTGGATTTATGGAAAACCAACGGAAGAGCATTAAAAGATATTTATCTTTTATATCTTTATTTTTTGTCCACTCACGCTAACGTATTGTTTTAAATGTTCTTCCCTGGGCCCTTCGTTTTCAAATGCCCAGTGTTGCAGGGTTCTTGAGCGGAGGTCGCGCGTACAAGAGTCGGGGCATAGTCGATAAATCCGTTGCTGCTTGCAAATTCATTAGGGTAATCTTCCATGTAGAATGCTCTGACTAACCCAACTTAGATAGTTGAATATGTTAGTGAAGCGTAGATATGACTTGGGGAGCAGGTTGGCCCCATGAGCTAGGGGTTATCTTAATTTGTTCTTGGAAGTGCTTAGTTGGTTTGTAAGAAGGGTTATCCATTTCAAGGGGGTTTCGGTAAGAAGTTCCCTTGAGGTGGTCCCCGTAGGATTTACTTTGGATTAAAGGGGTTTAACTCGGGGTGAGTCCTGACAAGTGATGCCATAAAAACATGAACCGTTGAATATATTTAACATTTAGATATGATCATAGGGGAAACATCGAGTACATGATGTTATAGCGCAGTAATAAACGCATCCGCTACATATTGACGAAGTTATCGGTTCGAGTCAACATGAGAATAAAATTAAAATACTTTGATCCTCTTTATAAAAAATAAAAAATAGACGAGAAGGAGAAGAGTGCACGAGGTTCCCTTAGCTTAAAAGAAATCTGCGTAGCTAGCTAGAGTTTCTTTTTGGTTACCATGTCTGTTCTGTAGAGAGAAAAGGGATTGCTGGTCAGACTGTTGGGTCTTTCTGATGAATGACATTGTACCTTAGCTTACACGAAGCTTTGTAGTGCTTTCTTTTCAGTCAAGGACGTCTGACCCTCAATTGCTAATGTTGGTGCGACGTACAAGAAAAGCTGCTTCAAGTTCAAATTTTACTTCTCAAGCAATCTTTCTCAGGTAGAATCATTCTATGACAGATTTACACAAGGATTGTTACGAATTCTAATTAAAGGCATACTTGAGGAAGCTCCATGAGGAAGCAGGTATTTCAGCTTCTGATATATATAACAATACAAATCAAGCCCAGTTCTATGCTACTCAACAGTAAGCCTAAAATTTTTTTACCACCAAGTACCTCTACTAAAAATGAAGAGATAAACAATTATACATGTGACACATATGTGAAGCTACATTTGAAAATATTCTTACGATGTTACTAGCTCGTAAAAGAGCGAACCTCGTACAATTTCATTTTCCTTTGAAAGACATGGTCATGAAGTTTGAAAATACTGGAACGTGTGTCAGGGATTGCTTAAACACTAACAATCCCTATGATGCTGAAAGCAGAAACTTGTAAGAACACAATAATTTGTTTACGCAGTGTAAACCTCAAACAAGAGGAAACATCACTGCGAGGCACAAGCCAAGAAGAACTTTAATCCACTATAAGAAGATTACAACTGTGTGATTACACTTGCAGACTCGTCTAGTCTATCAATCACTCTCTAATCTTCTCTCACGGGAATCACTTTCTTAAAGGATTGAACTACACAAATCAAACCTTAAGTCTATTCACTCAAACATGGAACAGTGAAAGAACTAGAACTCAACATGCTCACGTTAGAGATACACAACTAATCTCTTTTTCTTGATTCCCAAGGCATGCAAAGGTCTTGTGCACGGCAGCTCTTAAATAAAGAGTCAAAACTCCCCCTTACTTTAGAATCCTAACCCTAATGGACTTCCTACTAGGAAACATCTTAATGAAAGAATTTGTCCATTAGGATCCGAAAGATATGATTCCCTTTTATGTAGGAATGCCAAAATACTAACAATCTCCCCCTTTGGCATTCCTACACAAAACACAAGTCCACAAACCACAGATTAATGATTTCCACAAGAGAGCATAGATGATTTCTAAAAGAGAACATAGGCAAAGGTACAGATCTTAAATAAGGTACATAATCCCAAGACTGAAAGTAGACATAGAGTCACATAAGAAACAGGAGTACTAAGTAACTGAAGTACTCTCCCCCTTTTTGTCTAGGAATGACAAAGGATCAGTCCAAATAAGCAAGAAGGATTCCAGAAGGAAAACACCTATAACCATGACCAACATCCACGCAGAAAGGCTTGATATGAAGATGGAAAGGAAACTCATCATCAGCAGTAGCAGGAGCAGTAGTAGAACCAGGTGGAGACACCACAGGAGGAGATGTGGCAGCAGGAACCCAAGTGGAGGAAGGTGGAGCAGAAGATGCAATGTAGGTGTTGAGCAAACTTTCAAGGCCAGTAATCCGAGAATCCAGGTCTGCATATAGAGTATCAAACTTGTCTTCCATCCATTTCATCAACATAGTAGTCTCAACAGACACACCACCATCCAATGCCTGACTTGATCCTCTAACAAGAGTGGAGGGAGTAACTGGATTGAGAGGAGGGCCAAGTACATCACCATCCTGATAGTCAACACCAAAGGAACTGCACAGCAAGGTGATAATAGATGGAAACACTAAGGTACCTTGAGAATTGCGTTGGTCAACAATGGCAGCATAACGAATGGCAGCATAAATGAAAAACTCAGGGGGAAGATAAGGACCCTTGTGACTATGAATAGCATAAATCTTGGCACCAATCTCCCTGGTAATCTTGCTGGTCTGTGAAGTGGGATGCAAAAGAGATCGAACCAGAAAGCCCAGCAGCCGAAACCATTCATCCATGTGTCCACTGGAGAGAAATGCTGGAGGAATTCGAGGAATGTTGGCATACATCTTGTCCAACAATATGGACATATCACAAGCAGAGAGAAATTGAGTGGCTTCAGCAACTGCGCCTTCAGAAGGTAAAGGAAGATGCAGTATATGACGAATCACAGTAGGGGAAACTAGAATGTAGGAACCCCGAACAAACACCCCACCAGAGGAAGTAAACAAATCCATAGTCTCAGGCAATGATCTTGGAAAGTTAGCATAAAATTCATGCACAATAGATAAATTTGGCCGAGGTAGGGATTGCAGACCCTCCTGCCATCCCAAGCGTGCAACTAAGGTGACGAATAATTGTGGCAGTGAAGAGAAATCAAATGAACGCTCAAACACACAAGGACGATTGCACGTAATGTTCATGTATAAGGTACGAGCAGTAGAATTGACAAAGCAAGTCAAGGGTGGAGCACGCTTACAAACTGTCGATTTGGACTGTTTCTTGACTGAAGGAAGGTTTCGTGAACCAATTGAAGGCTTGAGCCGCTTGGCAGGAGGCTTTGAAGGCTTCGAGGGAGTCTTGCGCTTTTGAGAGCACCCAACAGCAGGGCTGTGAGTGGCAGCTGAATCTGCTGACGAGGAAGAGGCAGCAGTGCGAGCTGGGAAAACCTGATGGAGAGTGCGACTGCGATATGCCTGATTGAGAACGGCCTCTAATGGAGACTCCATGGGAGAAGAAGGTGTTGCACCAGCATTGAGGGGTGGCGGAGATGATGGTCCACTATGAGTAGACAAAGGTCCACTATGAGTGGACGAGTTGATAGGAGAGTCTAAAATCAAGAACTTGAGGAGCTGCAGCAGAGGAGGGAGGACCGGATGGAGGTCCGAGACGACGAAGATGACCAGATCGACGCGGAGGAGTAACCTTGAGTCCAGAGTTACGCATTTTGGGAGCCATGATCAACAAAATCGGATCTGAATCTGAAAAAGAAAACAGAAAGAACCAGACGGACGAAGAGAAAAACAAAGAAATAGACAAGAAGCTAGATTTTTTTTTTAACAACACTCCGAAAAAGCAACAATATAAAATCCAGGAGCTGAAAAAGTAAGATTGTGTATGCTTATGATTAACAAACCAAATATGAAATCACACAAAACCAAGAGAAGTTCCCACACGTATATCTGAGAACAGAGGCGAAGCTTTTAGACAAAGAATAACCATAACACATCATGGGAGCAAAACAAGGTATAAGTTCACCAAAAGTCATGTGCTCAACAATTTAACAATGAGGAATTTTCAGTCATCTCAATGGATGAGTGAGGAGAGTGATTTGTTAGAGACAGTGGGACACACAACAACCAGTAAGTCCCAAGTAACAGTATATTTGTAACAAATTCTCCTTATATCTCCTTATATTTGTAACAATTCTCCTTATATCTCCATATTTGTATATTTTTTTTTTTCGAACTCTTGACTTTTGTCAAGAATTACTTCATCAACTATCACCGGGGTGACCAAACCATTCCCTTTTCTGCTCAATCCTTATATCGTTTATCACGACCAAGGCCTGATTACTTTAGGAATAGCCTGGCCATCAAACCATTCCCTTTTCTGCCTAATCCCTATATCGTTCATCACGACCAGGGCCTAGTTACTTTGGGAATAGTCTGACCATCAAACCATTCCCGTTTCTGCCTAATCCCTATATCGTTCATCACGACCAGGGCGTAGTTACTTTGAGAATAGTTTGAACAACCTCCAAAATGCATTTATTTTAAAACTGGAGCCAACAAAATAAAATATACAATACTTGAGACATTTAAGATTGTGCTTACCCCAAATGAGTCTTCCAAAAGAGAGAGCAATGGTTAAGTGAGTACAATGTGAGAGATTCATGACTATTCTTCAGAAAAATTGACAGAGCACACACTTTTAATGACCAAACAACTTGTAATACGCACACTCAAGAGATTAAGAGATTCATCTTTGTCAATCTAAGTTCAACTGATTTCTACAGAGTAGTGTGGGATACTTAACCTGTATGCAATCCCAGTAACATGAAAACAATTGAGCCGGGGAGAAAAATAAAAATTACGAAGCTACTATGAAATAACACAGAATGAATGCAAGCGGTGCAGTGTGTGCTCTTACATTTCAGCGCTTGAGACATATACCAATTGCATTTCTAAGAGTCTCAAATCTTTCAGTATCCAGTGGTTTTGTAAAGATATCAGCCAATTGATGTTCAGTAGATACAAAGGATACTTCTAAAATATCTTTTTCAACTAGATCACGTATAAAGTGATATCTTAGATCAATATGTTTTGTACGTGAGTGTTGAACAGGATTTTTTGAAATATTTATCGCACTTGTGTTATCACAGAAAATACTTAACTTGCCTTGAGTGAAACCATAATCCTGTAGCATTTGTTTCATCCAGAGCATCTGGGTGCAGCAACTGCCGGCAGCTACATATTCAGCCTCTGCAGTTGACAAGGATATGCAATTTTGCTTTTTACTATGCCATGCCACCATGTTGTTTCCCACAAAGAAGCAGCCACCGGATGTGCTTCTTCTATCTTTCATATTGCCTCCCCAATCAGCGTCTGAATAACTTGCAATTTCAACATTTGTATCAAAAGTGAAGAAGATACCACAAGCAGATGTACATGAAACATATCGAATTATGCGCTTCACAGCCTCTTGATATGATTCCTTAGGATTTGCCTGAAATCGAGCACACACACCTACACTGTAGGAGATATCTGGTCTACTAGCAGTAAGATACAAGAGACTTCCAATCATACTTCTGTAAAGCTTTTGATCAACAGACTTACCATCAAGATCCTCACTGAGCTTGGTGGTTGTACTCATGGGATTTGTCACGAGTTTAGGAGAATCAAGACCAAATTTTTTAACAAGATTTTCAGCATATTTAGTTTGAGACAAAAACATGCCATCAGTTAGTTGACGAACTTGAAGCCCAAGAAAGTAATTTAATTCCCCACACATGCTCATTTCAAATTCACTTTCCATGATTCTAGTGAATTCAGTAACATAAGATTCAGAAGTTGAACCAAAAACGATATCATCTACATAAACCTGAGCAATCATGACATGTGTTTGATCCTTTTTTACAAACAAAGTTTTATCAATAGAGCCTCTAACATACCCTTTGCTTACCAGGAAGTTGGATAGATGTTCATACCAAGCTCTTGGAGCTTGTTTAAGCCCATACAAAGCCTTTTTGAGTCTGTAGACATGACTGGGATTGTGAGGGTCTTGAAATCCCAGTGGCTGTTCAACGTACACTTCTTCTTGCAAGACTCCATTTAAAAAAGCACTTTTCACATCCAGTTGATATAATTTAAAACGAAGATGACAAGCAATAGCAAGCAAGAGTCTAACAGATTCAAGTCTAGCTACAGGTGCAAAAGTTTCATCAAAATCAATTCCTTCAACTTGAGTATATCCCTGCGCCACAAGCCTGGCTTTGTTTCTAGTGATATTACCGAATTCATCATGTTTGTTTCGAAAAATCCATTTAGTACCTATCACATTGCAATTACTAGGCCTAGGCACAAGATACCAGACATCATTTCTAGTGAATTGATTCAGTTCATCTTGCATAGCATTAATCCAATCATCATCAAGCAAAGCTTCTTTCACATTTTTTGGTTCAATAAGAGAAACAAAACCAAAATGACTAATGACGTGTACATCCTTTTTGTTATCATTCAAAAAACATGCAAGAACAGAATTTCTACTTACCTCACTTACGACTTGTCTCCGCGTCCTGATTCCATCATCCATGTTGCCAATGATATCTTGAGATGAATGATCTTTTTGAACTTGCTTGAACCCAGTTCTTACATTAGGTTGAGTATCAAAGATGGGATCATTAACTTCGTCAACTTCCTCTTCATTTACTTCCACATTCATCTTCCTTTTTGAGAATCCATCTTCTTCTTCAATGACATTTCCTGTTCTTATGAAAGAATCGTCAATAGACACATTATAAGATTCCATAACAGACATGGTTCTTTTATTATACACCCTATAGGCTTTACTGTTCAGGGAGTAGCCTAAGAAGATGCCTTTGTCACTTCTGGAGTCAAATTTAGCAAGATATTCTCTATCTCTGTAAATGTAGCAAGGGCTTCCAAAAGTACGAAAGTAACTTACATTGGGTTTCTTACCTTTCCATAATTCATATGGAGTTTTGTTACTACCTGGACGAAGAAATGTTCGATTTATTGTGTAGCAGGCAGTGCTTATGGCTTCTGCCCAGAAGTTCAGACTAAGTCCAGCAGAGTGAAGCATTACTCTTCCCATGTCAAGTAGAACCCTATTCTTCCTTTCCACAATGCCATTTTGTTGTGGAGTTATAGGAGCTGAAAACTCATGAGAGATACCAAGTTCACTAAAAAAATCAGAAAACCTGACATTCTTAAACTCAGTTCCATTATCAGTTCTTACTCGTACAATTGACAAATGTAAAAATTGTTTTTCATTTATTACCTTTTTGAAAAGACCTTTGCAGCTTTCAAATGTATCACTTCTTTCTCTAAGAAAGTTTACCCAGGTAAAACGAGAAAAATCATCCACAACCACTAAGATATATTTCTTACCTCCAATGGTCTCAGTTGAAGAAGGTCCAACAAGATCCATGTGAATCAACTCCAAGGGACGAGAGGTAGTCAAAGAATTTAGTGAACTGTAAGCACCACGAGTTTGCTTACCTATTTTGCAGCCTTCACACATGACAGTAGATTTTTCACTCATAGCAGGCATTCCACGCACCCTTTCCTTTTTAGAAAGTTTCACTAAGTCCTGGAAGTTTATGTGACCCAAGCGTCTGTGCCATAATTCAAGGTTGACATCGGATGATCTGGTGTTCAAACAAGTCTGCACATTTATATTAGCATGAACATGATAGCAGTTATCCTTGGATCTTAATCCTCCCATGACATTTTTTCCATTATTATCAAGAACTATACATCTCAGTTTGTTGAAGTTTACATTCTCATAATCATCAGTGAGTTGACTTACACTTATGAGATTTGCTTGAAGACCTTCGACAAGTAAGACATTTTGAAGATTTGGAATACCTGGAGTATTTATAGTGCCCTTACCCATTACCGGTGCTTTTCTTCCATCTCCAAATGTGACTGTTCCGCTGGTGAATTCGTCTGAGAGAGTAGTGAACCAGCCTTTGTTTCCAGTCATGTGTCTTGAACATCCACTGTCTACATACCAAATATCTTCCCTTCTTTCGGATAAGGCTGTTAGGGCAACAAGACATGTAGCATCTTCGTGACCAATTTGACACCTGTAGGAAGAAAACAAACACGTTTCGTCAACTGATTCCGGAAATGCATGACACTTACTAAACTTAGCTGAATAACACTTATGTGATCCTTTCTTGACCCAAGTCTGCTTGGTCTTTGATTCCAGACTTTCTGGGATTGAAACCATCTTTGCAATCCTATTTAAAATGTTTAAGTGTTCCTTTAATTCTGCTTGTAATAAAGAAGCAGAGTTAATTTCAGACCCACGTGTTTCATTGTGCATTTTTCTTCGCATCAAATTACAACGAGGACGAATATGTCCAGGTTTTCCACAAAAATGACATGTAGGAGTGAAAGGTGTTTGTCTGAGAACATACCTGGACTGATGAGCATTCAGCTTTGTATCTTTACTTACCTGAGGGGATTGATAGTATGTCATCGATCCCAGTTCTGAACCAGAGTTGATTTCAGGTTTTGACATACGTATATTGTCATTCTTTTCTTCAAGTACGGGATTATGTTCCTTCACAAATTGTGTAACACCTGTGTGAGCATTCTCATATCCGAGACCTTTTCTGTTACATGAAGTTCTACCAAGCCCAATCATTTTTGACACCTTTTCTGAGCTAATTTCAAATTTGCTGAATTTTGTCCTTGCCTCTGTAAGCTCAACCTGCAGTTTCTCATTCTCTTGTGTTAATAAGACATTTAAATTTGTTTGAGCTTTGAGCTCAACTTGCAAGGTTTTCAATCTATCATTAAGCTCATTCTTACCGCCACTATCCACATGAGATGTAGCTATATGCTGCAACAATTGAATTTTCTCAAGCAAATTTGTCCTCTCAGTTTTCCAAGATTTTAAATTTGATTCAAGACTTACCTCAACTCTCCTTTTCTCTTTGCTGATAAGTTTGATGTCTTCTTCCAAAGCAAGATTTTTCTTCTGTACACTTTTTGTAGCATTGTACAGTTTCAAATATTTATTATTTGCTTCTTCATCAGAATGATCTTCATCACTTTCTGAATCATCTGAAGTTTCTGGATTGAGAGAAGTTGTTAATGCAAGATCATTTACCTCATGGTCATCGAAGAACTCCTCATCACTATCATCCCACGTGGATGTCAAAGCTTTGCTATCCTTGAAAGTTTGTTTCCTGTTTGCACACTCAGCAGCCATATGACCAAAACCACCACACTCAAAGCATTTTATTTTTTCTGAGAAATTTTTCTTTTGAGTAAATCTAGAAGGTTTGTCAGTTATTTTTTCAGAGTTGAAAACTTTCCTTTGATTAGAGAAATTTTTTGAAGGACCAGAAACATTTTTATTTTTCAAAAATTTTTTAAATTCTTTTGTAAGCAAAGCTAAGTCGATTACCTCATCTTCATCACTTTCCTTCTTCTTAATAGAGGAAAAAGCAACACTTTTTACCTTTTTATCTGGTCTGATTCTCATTTCAAAGGTCTTGAGGTTGCCTACCAGTTCATCAAGAGGATAAACATCTAGGTCTTGAGCTTCCTCAATTGCTGTTTGCTTAGCATGAAACTTTGAAGGAAGAGATCTGAGAAACTTCTTGACGATTCTGTGATCTTCAATCGGATCACCAAGACTTTGACATTGACTAGATATCCTTAATAGACGAGCATGAAAATCATCTACTAGTTCATCTTCTCCCATAGTCAGGTTTTCAAACTCTTGAGTTAGCCTCTGCAACTTTTGTGAGCGTATACCTTTTTATTACCTTCATAAGTAGCTTCTAATAGATCCCATGCCTTCTTCGCAGTGTCACAGTGACTGATACGAGTTCTTTCTCTTTTGTTTAAGGCCGTGAACAAGCTGTTTCTTGCCTTAAAGTCACAATTCCGATCATGTACTTCCGCTTCAGTCCATTCGTGCCTAGGCTTTAGTATTGTTGCGACAGAGGTTCCTTCCATCTTCTTCTCATTAGCTTTAGTTGGATGTTCCCAACCTATCTCAACAATGTTCCACATGTTCTCATATTGAGAATACAAGAAAGCTCGCATCATGATCTTCCATTCAAGATAATCTTCACCATTGAAAAGCGGAGGACAGTTGATCGATCCAGCAGCTCTATCACGTTCCATCCTGATCTACTAGAAACTTCTAGAACCGGCTCTGATACCAATTGAAAATACTGGAACGTGTGTCAGGGATTGCTTAAACACTAACAATCCCTATGATGCTGAAAGCAGAAACTTGTAAGAACACAATAATTTGTTTACGCAGTGTAAACCTCAAACAAGAGGAAACATCACTGCGAGGCACAAGCCCAGAAGAACTTTAATCCACTATAAGAAGATTACAACTGTGTGATTACACTTGCAGACTCGTCTAGTCTATCAATCACTCTCTAATCTTCTCTCACGGGAATCACTTTCTTAAAGGATTGAACTACACAAATCAAACCTTAAGTCTATTCACTCAAACATGGAACAGTGAAAGAACTAGAACTCAACATGCTCACATTAGAGATACACAACTAATCTCTTTTTCTTGATTCCCAAGGCATGCAAAGGTCTTGTGCACGGCAGCTCTTAAATAGAGAGTCAAAACTCCCCCTTACTTTAGAATCCTAACCCTAATGGACTTCCTACTAGGAAACATCTTAATGAAAGAATTTGTCCATTAGGATCCGAAAGATATGATTCCCTTTTATGTAGGAATGCCAAAATACTAACAAAGTTGCGCTCAAGTATGTTGTTTAGGTAATGAGGGAGATTCACTATGATCAATGGGAGAGGGAAAACATTAGACATTGTGTCCCATGAAATAGGAATGGGCGGGGTGCGGTGCAATACGGTTTAAGGCTGAAACCACAGTGCAGACTGCATTTTCGGTGTTTTAATTTTGCAAACTACAACTGCTTTTAAATAATGTAAACTACATTTTCAGTGCAGCTCGGTACTGTTTGCTTTAAACGGCATTACATAGTACTTAGATTACAGACAGGATCATCCAAATCATTCAAATGAGTACTTAGATTACAGTCTTCAGTTGGTCTTTCACTTGTTTGAACAACTTTCTCCTTCTTCTGGAATAAGAAGAAGAGATAGAACTGGTGGAGGAGCTACCAGTGGAGGTGGAAGACTCGGTGAAAGGGTGGTTCCACTGGCTCTGGTGCATGGAGAAACCGAGGATGAGGGTGTGAAGGACAACATACCATTCAATGAGTTCATTCAATGATCTGTAAATACAAAAACCCTAAATCAATTTTCAAACCCTAATTCATTGACAAAACAAATAATCCAAGTACCTCAGCCATTTAGAGTCAGAACTCTATATTCAGAATTGTAAAGCAAAGTTATCCAAAGTTTTAATCTTTCTAAAGTTTATGAAGTTTCTGCAACAACTCAATTCCCAATAAAAGTAGAACCCAAAACTTACAGAGAACAAGTTAAGAAGATGATCACGACGGCGTAGGGGAGGTGAGGTCTTCGTTGGTGAGCTTGGCAAAGGGGTTGGTGGAGATGTGAGAGAGGAGGATGCATATGGTGAACTAGTGAGTGGTGATGGAAGAACGCAATAGCTAGAGACGAGAGACCTATAGGCTATAGCTTCGATATGGTGACACTTTGCATCTCTCAATTTCTCATAATTTAGATTTGGGAGAGGTAGAGTGAGGCAGTGAAGGGGAGAAGAAAGTCGAGAAAGAAATGTGGCTAGGTTAAGCGGATTTGGACCGATTCATTTTACCTTTATATATATATATATACCCAGATATTGTAATTATATAATATATAAATATAAAAGCGGGTTGGTGCAGTAAATGAGCAAAACGACGTCGTTTTGCCTAAATTCGGTTAACTGCATCTAGTATTTTGGTGTGGTGCGGGGGGTGGCTGCATTTCGGGCTCAATGTGCCCACTCCTACCATGAAAGATTTTCATCCTTGGTTCGTCGTCTGTCCATGAAGGCCGGTTTCCTAGGTAGTTTTTCTGTCAACTGAACTTTGCATGTTAACATTGCTACAATGTCTGACATGGGGGGTCTCAGATTTGCATGAGGCTGAAGGCATAAGAATGCCACATTGATTGCTTGCATAACATCCTTTTCCTCAAATCCATCTTCGTGCAGTTTTGGATCGAGTAGATCAATTACCTCTGATCTCTCGTACAACTTCCACGCCTGAAATTTTGTAAGTGAAAATTAGTGCCAAGATTTCAAACATTTCTAAGAAAATCACTAATTGCTGAAAGAGAAAAAGCTTACATTTCAGGCAGGTATTGCATTACTGATGCTAGCTTAAGATCTGTGTTTTTCCTGCCACTAATTATTTCAAGCACAAGAACTCCAAAACTATATATATCCGCCTTTTCGGACAGTTCTCCTCTGATAGCATATTCAGGTGCTGTATATCCTCTGAGGAAACAGGTAAGGGGAGTTGCTTAAAAGAGAACAACCAAAGTTTCTGAAAGGAAATAATACTCCTCTAGTACTGATTTTTTGAGGTTCCACTTGCTTTTTTGAGGCAACATCAACTACTGATTTTGCGAAGGCAGCCATAAAATTCCCATATCAGTCTCTAACAACTCCTCTAGTACCTCCGATAGGTTGTTGAGGTAAGTAACTGCCATCCATATTGATCTTGCATTGACACAATTTATGTTTGCCGGTTTCCACTTTGATCTCACTACCGCAGCTCGTTTGGGATCAGGTTTTCTTGCTACTTGGAATTCCTGGAGCTAAGAGAATGCACCAAACACAATGTCATTGGTTGTTTGTGACTTATTATGCCACAACATTGTTTCGATTTCTCCATATAGCATGTAGGATCATCAATACCTTATCAAAAATGTCTTGGGTTAGGGTAAGTGCAACATCCAGCATCCACCATTTGAAGGTAGTAGGTTGCTCTAAACTCTGTTCCAGGTTGAAGGGTGCCCCCAAAAGGATTTTCCGTGCTTCAGGACACTGATATAATACATGCATGGTTGTTTCAAAACGATGTGGGAACAAAAGACAACTGAGGTCACCTTGAAAACCCTTTGTCTCTAATCTATCTTTAGTAGGTAGAATGCTACTACATGCTCGCCAGATTGTGTGTTGAACCTTGTGTGGAACCTAAGCTATCCATAAGTTTTTCCAGAGCTCTTTACAGGGGTCACCTTGTGATGATGAAGCAAGAAAATTTCCTATAACAGATGCCCTTGCTAACCAGTAAGACTTGACAGAAAACATACCCCTCTTTTCCGGACTCCAATAGAGTCGATCTGCTCTTGGTCTACGACTCAATGGAATACGTAGGATATTATCAGCCACTGCAGGTAGGAAGGTTTCACGAATTACTTGTGATTTCCATGTTCAAGTTTCTGCATCAATAAGTTCACAAACTCTTTGAAGCATACACCTAAGTGGCTTTTGGATCATGTATTGGGGACAACCCAGAATCTACTTGTCCGACCATATGGCTATACTATCCCCAGTACCAATTTGTTTCTTAAGACCTCCCATCAGAATAGGTCTCCCAGCAACAATGCTTCTCCTCGAGAATGAGGGTGACTCACCAATATCTGCTTCTAAGAAATAACAATTAGGATGGTATCTGGCTTTATACACTCGAGCAATTATAGTATGTGGCTTGGTGAGTAGTCTCCATCCCTGCTTAGCAAGCATTGCTAAGTTATATGCATGTAAGTGTTTAAAGCCAAGTTCACCTTCATGTTTAGTAAGACACGGCCGTTCCCAACAATAAATTTTCGTTTTGTCAATAGCATCTCCCCAAAAGAAAGAAGTGCACAGTTGGTGCAGGTCATCACACAGCCCTTTAGGAAGTAAATAACATTGCATAGTATATAAAGGCATTGTTTGAGCAACAGCTTTAAAAATACCTCCTTCCCTGCGTAACTTAAAATCTTTGAATTCCAACCGAGTTTCTTCTCCATCTTCTGTCTAAGATAAGCAAAGACGACTGTTTTAGACCTTCCTACCCGCATAGGCAACCCTAAGTATTTTTCGTGCTCATCTACACACTTAACCTCTAAAATATCCGATAGTGTCGCCTTTGTCTCTGTCAGAACATTATTGCTGAAAACCACACTGGATTTAGAGTAGTTAATCTTTTGACCAGATGCCAACTAATAAACATTCAGTAGTCTCTTGCATTGATAGCACTCCACCTGATCGGCAGTTCCATAGATGATATTGTCATCTGCAAAGAAAAGATGATTAAGTGTAGGGGCTTGTGGACACAAAGTTATCCCTTGTACCTCATTATTGTTAATACCTTTGGTTATTAGTGCCAAAAGGCCTTCACTGCACAAAATAAAGAGGTATGGAGAGAGGAGATCTCCTTGCCTGATGCCTCTTGTAGGTCTGATGCGAATAGTTTCCTCTCCTTGAACACTATAGAGTAGGACACTGTCTGGATGCACCTCATCACAATTTGAATCCACTGTTCTGCAAAGCCTAACTTTGTTAAGATGGCTTGTAAAAACGGCCATTCAAGCCTATCATAGGCTTTACTGATGTCAAGCTTCATGAAAAAAAAACCCTTGTTGTTGTCTTAACTGATGCATAAAGTGTGCCTCCTCCTTTGCCACCAATGTATTATCTGAAATTAACCTTCCCCGCACATACGCACTTTGAATAGGAGAGATAATGTCAGGAATGTCACGCCCCGGCCCAGGTAAAGTGTGCCTCCTCCTTTGCCACCAATGTATTATCTGAAATTAACCTTTCCCGCACATACGCACTTTGAAGAGGAGAGATAATGTCAGGAATGTCACGCCCCGGCCCAGGTTTACTTTCCTAAACTCAGGATAGGACGTGTGAGACCCATCCTAAAAGAGATTTACTTGTAATCCCCTTTGAGAAGAGATAACCATTTTTCTTAAACCATTTTCAACAGTCCAAACGATACCGGAATAGACCTCACAACCGGAGG
>OX637586.1:16177727-16358503 GCA_951800085.1 Comarum palustre
CTCGTCCTCAGATTCCTCCTGGATATTTAGATATGATTTTCCGAAGTTGATGTAGGATTTCTGTTCGCGGGAGAGATTTCTGCTCGCGAATAAGATTTCATTCGCGGGAGAGTTTCATTCGCGAGACTGACCTCCGGTTTAGTTTTTCTTTGTGATCTTTTTAATAACATGTGAGTTGAATAACGATTTAGTATGCATGTTAGGGTTGTAAAAGAAGTTAAAGAATCTGTATTTGTGTGTTTAACAATTGTTAAGTTAGTTAATCCTCTCCCGAGCAGATAATCGAACTTTAGGTTAGCTTGATTGCAACAGGTTAGCTATTAGGGGGGTGTTTCATGTGCCGTGGTATTCTAGGTCGAGTTGAGCGCTGAGACAGTTCGGTCCTAGGTGCTACAAGGGATGGTAGGGTGAGAGATTTTCATGTGGAATAGGATGAGTGACGCCATACCTAGGAAACATGTCTCCAACGACTCGTGGACGGTAAGTGTTGCTTGATTAGATTGAGCGCTGAGACAGTTTAGTCAAGTAGTCACATAGTTTAGGGTTGAGCGCTGAGACAACTTTAAACACTTGAGAAGTCTTAAGGGTTGGAACTAATTTGCAATTGTGAAAACATAAATAAGATAATTTAACCTTTCATAAAACTATTTGCATGCTAATCGGAGTTTACTTGTTATGTTCTTGAAACGATAAAGTGACCAATCTTGTACATATTTGTTCTTGTTTTATTTTTCTGTTTTGTTTATTGCCGAAACTCATATAAACCCCCCATATTATTCTTTATGTATATATTTGTTTATATTGTGTGAATATTTCTAACGATCTGTTTTGCAGAAATAAGTTCTTCCCTAGTGTCCCCGGTCTAGAACGATCCCTACTTACCAAAGTACAATGATAGGGTTTAAATTGATTAACATGTCATGTTATGACACGTCAATTTTTGGCGCCGTTGCCGGGGATGCTAAAAAGGATTTATTAATGTATTTATGTATATTTGTAACTAACAATTTCTGTTTTGTAGGTACAATGCCGAGTTTGGCATGCTATGCCGAGCTCACTTGTATATGTTGCCGACACTTTTGTGCTTACATGTCATTGAATTCGAAACTTATGCCATGACATGATGTTGCCGAAATGTTTATGCTAAGTTTCGAATTCTATCTAAGTTTTTGACAATGCTCACTTGATCTTTGTTCAATTGTGCCAGATTTGTTTTGCAGGTTCCCATAAATGACCAGTTCTGACGAGAAATTGTTTGGTGACGTTGGACGCAAGGAAGCCAAACCTGGTCATGACGCCGAGCACAATGTTAACACAAAGTGAAGCAGAGCACGTTTCAAGGAGAAACAAAGGAGCTCATGAGAAGATGACGTCACAAAGGAGAAAAGTCTAGGCTGATAGACTATAAACATTAAGCGCTGCATGAGAGGCAACTCATTTCAACCGTAGCTGTGGAGGAGCCATCAACGAGAGTTTGCATTTTTCTAATCCCTTCACTTTTATGGTTGACTTATTTATGTGTTTATTATGTGACTTAGACACATGCTTAGGAAATTATGACATTATTTTGGGTTTACATCGAGGACAATGTAATTTTCTAAGTGTGGGGTAGAGGTTACATAGTAACATATTTTTGTTTGGTGTGTTTTTTTTAAATTTTCCGAAACTTTTTAATTTTTGTCGAAATTTTTAAATTTTTGTTTTAAATATTTTTATTTGTTTTTGAGTCTTAGGATATACCCTTAAAAGTCTATGATGAACTATATCTTTGAATGCATGATTGACGGTTTAACATTTATCTTAAAAAATTGCGAGTTTCATGGATATTGTAAATTAGTATGAATATTTGAGACTTGATTGATAATGAAGTATGCATGTTTGATTAATTTGTTTCCATAAAAACCTTTGTGAGATTTTGAGCCTAAAATACTTTCTTTTTGAGTGATTAAATTCCATATCCTTTGAAAATTCACTTAAAGCCTCATTATTTTCATTATTCAATAACTATGTGCTATAGCTGTTTAATGGACTCTAGAATTTACTAGAACTTATTTATGTGATTTTCAAAGCATTATAATCATAAATTGTTTGATTTTGAATATGATTGAAATTAATCTCAATTAGGATCACCACCAAAGCCAAAATAAGCCTTTGCCCATTTTTGTGCCCGTCGTGGGACTCCTTAGTAAAACCCCTTTGAGCCTACATTAAGCCTTTTCTTTCATCACCTTTAAACAGTTTCCTGAACCTAGAATAGTTATCTTTCACCTTATTTTCAAGACTTGGCGAAATACTGTTGATGAAGCTGTGCAAAGATGTTAAAGAACAAGTGTGGGGTAGAGTTGAAGTGTGGGGTGGTACACCATTGTTTTGTAAAGTATATATGCCAAAAAAAGAAAAAATATGTTGTCCGAAATTGGTTGAAAAAGAAAAAAATTTTGCCGAAACTAAAGGAAAAAAAAGAGAAGAAAAGAAAAGAAAAATAAAAGTTTCGGCTAAAGAAAAAGAAAGAAAGAAAAAAATGTTTCGGAAAAGAAAAATATTTCTAAGGCATGAGTTATATGGTGTTTACATGATTTGGAGTTGATATTATTTGAGGGTCCAAAGTTGTATATTTGACTCTTGTCCACTGCATGAAGAATAGACATAAGGAGGATGAAGCTTAAATTTGCTAAGTCTTGATTTCTTACTATCACCACTTATCCAAAAATTCCTACCTTATGAAACCAAGCCCCGCTACAACCCTTGAGATTATCTCATGATTCTTAAGATGACTAAACTTGATTTGTGGAGAATTTCATATAAGTAAGCATATGGTTTTGGTCCATTATTGCACTTAGTTATTAAATGAGGTTTTTCCAAGAAAAATGTTTTTCAAAAGAGCCTTTATTTCTTGAAATATGCAAGTTATTCGTTATTTCTCATCTTTTCTCTTGCATATACTTATGAGTGAAAACCATTCTTCGAGTAAAAAAGAAAAGAAAGAGAGTGTACCTTGGAAAGGAGGATCAAAATTTCATTCATGTATTACTTATGATTTTCGAAACTTCTCACTTTTTCATGCTATAATACAAGTTTATGAACTTTTGCAATTGTGCTTTCACTTGAATGTTTAAACTTGAGATTATGCATACTTAAGAATCTGAGACAAAAATTTCTTAAGGGTATTAGAGTTGTTTTCGTTTTTGTTTTTGTTTTTCTCTTTCAGTTAGAGTCAGTTTGCTAAGGGACTAGCAAAGCATAAGTGTGGGGTAGTTTGATAAGTGCGTTTTACGCTATGTTTTTAATATGTTTTTACCCTCATTTGTACCTTGTTTATTCCTTAGTAAGGTTGTTTTTACTTATATTGAGTCAAAAGGGTTTTTCTGTAGAGTAATGGTTAATATGTGTCTTTATACAGAAATTTGTGCTTAAGTGTTGTAAATTCGATTTGGAACAAACACTTGGTTATTTCTCTTATGATTCACCGTACCTTTACATTGTCATTTTTGATGGATTTTGTTTAATGTGTAGATGACATGTAAATGAGCATATGAGAACAAGAATCATGAAGATTGGACTCATGGAGGACAACAAGAGAGGCCATGGAAAAGAAGAAACTCCGAAACATAAGATTTTGATCCGAGCAGAAATTTCCAGAAACCATAACTCAACTTCAAAGATTTCCTGAAGACGATCCAGGAGGAACCAGTGAACGTTCCATATATGGATGGAAAGCTGTGGATGTCTAGTTTCTAAATCTTTTGGAATCGCAGCAATCCGAGTTCTGAGGAAGAAGTTATGCCGGAAACAATGGCCGGAGGTCAGTCTCGCGAATGAAACTCTCCCGCGAATGAAATCTTATTCGCGAGCAGAAATCTCTCCCGCGAACAGAAATCCTACATCAACTTCAGAAAATCATATCTAAATATCCAGGAGGAATCTGAGGACGAGCCATATATCATTGGAAATCTACGGAAGTCTAGTTTTCAGATCTTCTTGAATCAAAGCATTTGGAGTTCAGATGAAGGAGTTATGATCAAAACAATGGACGGAGGTCAAGCTGCAAAACTGGGCAGTTTCTGCCTAAGTTGTCACACGAGTTTGGGAGGATGTTTCTTCACCAAAATTCTTCCCAAGCATGTCAAAGGACTTAAGAAGAGCTTAATGAAGTCATGGGAAGCTGCATTAAAGAAGAAGATTTGAAGAATGCATCATGGCAGCCGAAACAACCAAGTATGGAGCTTTTCCGGTCAAACCGGGAAAGTCTGTCCTTGCCGAGTTTGTCCATGATTTCGGCTGCCTATGAGCCCAAGAACTTGTGTATAAGGCCTACATGGATCCAATAACATGTAGAGGAGTCCATGAAATCAGAAATCCAAGGTCCAAGTCGAAATCTTTGTCCAAAGATAAAAAGAGGAAACCAAGCCCAACAAGGAAGGTGTCTCCTTGAAGCTCCTGAATTCTCTAGGGTTTCTCTTCAATATTTCTGTATAAATAGGGGCTGTATAGCTCGTGTTTAGGGGTCCTTTATCAGTTTTAAGTTGTATAGTATAGCCAAACTCTACCCAAAAACCCTCACACAGCCAAAACACAAAGCTGCCGCCGAACACCCCTTGCAGCCGCATCAATCATCCCTTGCCGCCAACCATCCTTGCCTTAGCCGAACCTTTTAGGTAGGATTTGGTATGGATTTCTCCATGTCTTTGTGTATTGTTACTGTGTTTATTGTTCTTCATAAATATTATTTTTGGATTTTTGGTCTTATACAATTTCGGATGTTGTTAAGTTTTTCTTTGTGATCTTTTTAATAACATGTGAGTTGAATAACGATTTAGTATGCATGTTAGGGTTGTAAAAGAAGTTAAAGAATCTGTATTTGTGTGTTTAACAATTGTTAAGTTAGTTAATCCTCTCCCGAGCAGATAATCGAACTTTAGGTTAGCTTGATTGCAACAGGTTAGCTATTAGGGGGTGTTTCATGTGCCGTGGTATTCTAGGTCGAGTTGAGCGCTGAGACAGTTCGGTCCTAGGTGCTACAAGGGATGGTAGGGTGAGAGATTTTCATGTGGAATAGGATGAGTGACGCCATACCTAGGAAACATGTCTCTAACGACTCGTGGACGGTAAGTGTTGCTTGATTAGATTGAGCGCTGAGACAGTTTAGTCAAGTAGTCACATAGTTTAGGGTTGAGCGCTGAGACAACTTTAAACACTTGAGAAGTCTTAAGGGTTGGAACTAATTTGCAATTGTGAAAACATAAATAAGATAATTTAACCTTTCATAAAACTATTTGCATGCTAATCGGAGTTTACTTGTTATGTTCTTGAAACGATAAAGTGACCAATCTTGTACATATTTGTTCTTGTTTTATTTTTCTGTTTTGTTTATTGCCGAAACTCATATAAACCCCCCATATTATTCTTTATGTATATATTTGTTTATATTGTGTGAATATTTCTAACGATCTGTTTTGCAGAAATAAGTTCTTCCCTAGTGTCCCCGGTCTAGAACGATCCCTACTTACCAAAGTACAATGATAGGGTTTAAATTGATTAACATGTCATATTTTGACACGTCAGAAGAGATGGCCTGGGCTTGTGAATCGCTGCCCACAACTAGAGCCCAACATTTCTTTCAATTCCGGACTCCATCACTCTCAGGAAACCGAGAGACATAATCTGTCTAAAACTACGATAAAGGTCGGGCGTACGAGTTTGAGTCGGAGATGAAGTCTCGGAGTCCTGCTCTATATATGGACACGCTTTTCTCCTCTTCCTTCATGCAGTTGCAATTAGGTAATTTTTTCCATCTTAATGAGTTTCTTCTTCTTTTCACAGAAACTTCTTTTTTTCTGATAGCTGAATCCTATCGTTGCTTTATCGTCAGTGCTTCTTGTCAAAGCTTGGAGTGATTTAGAGTTGGTGTTTTGGCAGCCCACTTTGGTTCCACGACTGGGCCTATTGGTAAGCACCGATAGCCACCATTATGTGTTAAACTGAAGACTTTGTCCTTTTATGCAGTAGGATTATGCAAGATGAACGTGTCAATTTTGGTTGATCATTTTGTTTGGTCACTCCACCTCTTGGACTCTTGTTTTGTCTTTGCATGCTTTTGACTCCATAATCTGATAATACTATTTTGATTGAGTGAGTTTACAATCCAGGAGGTTCCATTTGTTTTCCACTGTGATATGCCTCGTGTGATCCATGTCTTCAGATTTCATTTTATACTCCTGGACATATGCTTTGTGTGATGCATATCTTAATTACTCCCTTCATGCTTGTATGTGATCTTCCTAACTTCAAATCCTCCTGTGTTCATTGTCTTCATGGATCCATGCAGGGAAACATCACTTTGCACTTGCAACATCCGTAGACAGGAGTCATTTTTGCTTGTGGTGCCATCTGGTGAGTTTTGCCAGACCTCTAGACTTCATATTTTTGAGTTCCTTCCCATACGTTTTTTTTTTGCTTTAAATTCTGACTCCTTCCTTCTGCCTCCAATTTCAGCCACCTCCTCTTGCTTTCAAACAGCAAATACTCCAGAGCTCGTGATAATCTTCCAAACATCAAGGGTAAGTTACTGCTTCTCCATTACTGGCATGTTGGCTTGAAATTGGTCTTTTTGTGGCTTATTCTGCAAATGATGCCTCATCATTCTACAGTGAGGAGTTAGGACTGCAGACACCTTCCGGCAGAAACCTGCAAAAAAAAGAGAGAAAAAGAAAGAAAGAGAGCTCCACCTTTCTGTTCCTTTTGCTGGTGATGAAGAAAACCCTTTTTCTGCTCTTCTCTTCTTCTCCTCCGGGAGTCCTGCCTTTTTTCTTCTCCCAACCCTCTCACACTATGTCTGCTTTTATAGTGTTAAAGGGATTGAATTGTAACAAGAATTTGAAACTTTCAAACTCTGCTTATCTCCTGTATTTTGGTGGTGGAGATGATTATACATTGTAACTACTTTGACCATGGAATGGCTAATGCTGATCTCTTCTTTATTTGACTGCGTCTCCTCTTTTTTTTTTTTTTTTTTAACAGTGCCCCCTCAAACTTTGTATTTGCAAATTGCTTTTCACATATAAAGTTTGACACGTTGACTTTCCTGTTTTATGTCCGAATAAATCCTGATGTCATCTTTGGGGACTTATTGCAGGAAATGGATACACATGGCTTTATTTGTGCTGAGAGGGCCGTCAACAAAAGAGGTCAAGTAATCTCAACCGGACCAACATATAAGAGGTCTTCATCATTGAATTCTGTGCAAATTGATGTACCGGTAAAAGACATGGTGTCGTGGGTCAGTCAAGTGGAGGTGCAGTCTGGATATCTCACCTTCTGTCATGATTCTGAAGATCAAGCGATAAAAACTAGCCGGACTTTTGGTGCTAAATTTACAGCTTATACCCTTGAGAAGGTTAACAATGGAGAAGACGGGGATTCCTTTGCTCATCAGGAAAACTTTTATCCTCTCTTGTATAAGATGCTCAACCAAAAAGAAGACTGGGGAAATCGACTCTTCCTTCGTGGTCGTGCGTCTTTTGAGCTTGGAGTGATGGAATGGACAGAATCAATTTTAGATAAGTTCAAAGGAAAGTTGGACCAAGCAGGGATATATGGTGCCGTTGGTGTTTCTCGTTTCCCTTATCATATCTGTAATAACACATTGAAAGCTTTTTGTGAACTTTGGAGTCCCTTGACTAATACTTTACACCATGGGACCGGTGAAATGAGTATATCTCTGTGCGACTTGATTATTGTTGGTGGCTTGCCAATTTTGGGTGTCCCATATGAAGAGTTTATTCCTATGAACCAAGAATTGCAACGTACCACTTCGTCTACTCTTGCTGAGCTTCTGTTTATACACTCTGAGTTGTGTGTTTCTTTTGGCAAAAACTTCGTTTTCTGGGAGCAATGGCTTGCACATTTTTATCGGGGACGCCTATTATATGTGGCTTTTGGAGAATCTTCATCTCATGTTGACCGAATGCAGCACGACAAATTTATCACCAGGAAATTAACTCCACAAATCTCGAAGGAGGTAGAGCTAGCTGCCTTTTTAGCATTTTGGCTGAGCAGATTTGTCTTACCCTCACATCGCTCACAGATTAGACCTGAAACTTTTTATATGGCTTGCTTGATGGCTAAAGGAAATAGAGTTTCCCTTGCGCCAGCAGTGTTGGGCCACATTTATCATGGTCTTGGTGAGATAGTAACTGATCCAAGAGCACCCAAAGAATCACGAGGCTGTCTTCCTGTTCATTACGTGATTGGTTGGTTGGGAGAGCATTTCAACTGTTTTTATAGGCGCCGAGCTGCCAGTGACTTCCCTACTGATTACCCTCTTTTGGCGAGATATGCAGGGATTGATGGTGAGTCCTTAGACATTACATCTGCTAGGATTGCTTTCAGAACTGATGCATCTGCTGATTATCGCCCTACTCCTTTCATGGAGCAGAATGGCCGTTTTTATCTTGACAACAAGACTTTATCTGAAAAGAAATTTGAATTCCTTCTCTGCATACGTTCTGCCCTACTACCAGTGAGGATGGGAGATGATCTCTGGTTGGAGCCATATTACCCAAACAGGTTTGCGCGTCAATTTGGTTTTGATCAGGGAGTTCCGTCAAACAACCTATTGTTTTCTGTTGAGAAAAGAAGACAGTGTTGCATTGAAGATTTGGCAAGAGCGCAACGTACTCTTCTAAGAGCTGCGACTGGTTCCCGTTTTTACATTGCTCGTTCCACTTACCATGGTACTTGTACTTGGAGGTATTGTCGATGGTGGATGAGAGCATGGAGGTATTGTCGATGGTGGATGAGAGCATGTGCCCCCTACTTGGGCCGCTCCGTATCCAATGTTTATTTGACTTTGAAGAAGCAACCATTAGGGAAGAAGAACCATGTTTTTGTGATAAAATCCCTGAGAAATACTTCTCCAAATTTGCGAAAAGAAGTGTTGTGTCCTGATGCTGAAAGAGAGAATCCACCTTCCCGCTTCGGGGTACCATCCACTGTTAGAAACGTGAAGAGGAAAAGGAAAGATACAAGAGCGACATTGGACAGCCCAAGGCAGAGGGTTTTAGAACAAGCCAATGACAAAGTTCACGTGGAGTTTGGTGATGTCACTGATGATAATGTTGGCTCTCTCCCGGAGGAGCATGTTTCATGCAACATTGATGAGGTGGTAGTTTCAGAGAAAACAACTGAGTTGAGGGACTCAGAACCAGAACAAAGCCCAAATTCGAACCCAACAAAAAAGAATTCATTTTCTGGTGCTAATTCGGACTCCCACAGTAGAGCAACTGACTTGGTTGATCTAGATTCCGGTGCATCACCTGATTCTCATGAGGAAGCCATTCCAATGTCCATGCATCAGATTTTTGGCCCTGAAGTGAAAGAAAGTCGCCGAGATTTCATCTTATCTGAGATGCGGGAAGTTTTAGGGAGATTGTCCACTGCCAAATCTCCTCAAGAGGTCATTGCTAATCAGAAGGATATTGAAGCAACTATTAATCTCTTGACGCCTATGATTGAGGCAATAGGTACTGGTAAGATTGAATTTAATTGGTTTACCAATGCTATTAACCAGATTTTCAAACTGGCACCTCAGCTCGCACAGAAGATGGACAGCCTTGAGGAAAGCATTGATGTTGACCTACTTAAAGATTTATCCCGCCAACAAGAGAAATGTGAAGCTACAAAACGACGTCTTGAAATGCAACTGTCATCCAAAAAAGAAGAACTCGCAGATTTAGTATCAACTGAGTGTAGCATAATTGAAGCAGAGAGGCAGGCAACTGAGGCAGTGGTGCGAGCTAAACTTTTGCGAAATTCATTTGAAACTGCTAGAAAGAGCCTTGAGGGAAAGGTGAACAATTTGATGAAGTCTTCCGAGTAACAAGACAAGTTAGAGGGCGAGCTGCGCCAGAAGAGAATTGAGGCTCATGGAGATAAACTTCAAGAATTTGAGCAAGTTAAAGCCACTTTGAAGTCTGAGCAGAAGCAATATGCCAAGCTAATCAACTCTTTGAAGTCATTTGATGACCAACCAAGCTAGTGGAGGACCTTCTTTACTGACATTCATCATTTTTTTTATCAACTCATGTTTGCTTGAATAATTGCTTTTTTTTTAGATTTGGTAACTGCTGCATAAATTGAGCTGCAGCCCCCTTTTTTGTTTGTTTTGTTATATTGCTCAGAATAAAGACTTGTTATGTTGTCAGACTGATCTTGATATCACCAAATTATCCACTTTCCGTATAGTCTTCAATGTTTGGTCACCGCCAATCCACATGTTACCATTTCATGTATCAACCCCATTTTATCATATACATAATTAAGGTTGAAGTGTACTTCAAATGCGTGTATAACACCAAAGGTGTTGTGATGCAATGTAGACTTCAAACATTTCAACTTGAACATGATATCTTCATCTTGATCTATGTTCGGTTTCAAACGCCGACTTCAAACTGTAGCTTGCAATGTAACAAGTTTCGTTCAGTGGTCATATAGCAGACATCCAATGACCAATAACTTGATGAATCAATCTTTTGTACCTGTTTATAGTCAGATAAAAAAAGATTAATTTGAAAATATGACCGAATCCGGTTTTGTACCAGACTGCCTACGTATCCTATGAAGGAATCAGGTCAAACGTAGTTCCCCTGACTGAATCAGGAAAGTGGTTTGTTTTCAAATTTTGCAGCTGCGCCTAATTTAAATTAAGCTGCCTACGTACCCTGTGAAAGGATCAAGCCACACGTAGTTCACCTGATTTGATTCAGGAATGATGATTTTTGGGTTGGGTGGCTGCATCTAGTTGTTTTAAAACTAGACTAACTACGTACCCCTTTTGAGGGATCAAGCCGTCGTAGTTCGGGAAGATTTGTGCTCTAACTTTTGCCTGGGCCGCCTTCCCGGCTTTTCAACCCAGCGAGCTTTTTTTTTTTTTTTTTTTTTTTTGTCGGCTCTAACTTTTGCCTGGACCGCCCTTTCAGGTTTTCAGCCCAGCACGCCCCTTCATGCGTGGAACTTCTTAACGAACTTTCCATTTACACATGAGTAGATACGATCTCCGTCGGCATTTGATAGCTCGTATGCCCCCTTGCTAAAGACCTTGGTGATGACATAAGGTCCTTCCCATTTTGGCTCGAACTTTCCTTTTGACTTTCTGGTGACGATGATGGGCCTTCGTAAGGTTAGGACCAAGTCTTCGACTTTGAATGATCTGAACTTCACCTTTTTGTTAAAGGCTCCTGCCACCTGTGCTTGATAAATCTCGAGCCTTTGTTGGACAGCAAGTCGTTTTTCATCAAGTGTCTCAAGTTCCGCAAGCCTCACCCTTGCATTTTCATCTGGATTTGTTATATGGGTGGCTATTCTTAGTGATGGTAACTGAATCTCAAGTGGTAACACTGCTTCGGATCCATAAACCAAACTATATGGTGTGCACCCTGTCGCCGTTCAGACTGTAGTCCTATAGGCCCATAATGCCTCGGGTAAGCGTTCATGCCAATCTCTCTTATTCCTTGAGACCATTTTCTTTAAAATGCCGCCGAGAACCTTGTTGAAAGCTTCAGCTTGTCCATTCGCTGTGGGGTTATAACTTGACGAAAATGCATGTTGTATGTTGTATTTTTCACACAATTGAACCATGGCCTTACATCTGAAGTAGGTGGCATTGTCAGATATAATCTTTGAGGGGACACCGAAGCGGTAGATGATATGTCTTCGGATAAAGTTGGCTACATCTTCGGCCTTGACCGATTTAAGAGGGACAACTTCTGACCATTTGGAGAAACTATCAGTTCCAGCCAGTATGTATTGGTCTTGCTTTGACGATTTTGGGCTTATGGAACCCATGACGTCAAATACCCAAGTATCAAACGGATATGACAGCACAGAGGGATGGAGAGGCAGGGGAGGTTGGTGTATGAAATCCCCATGTATCTGGCATGCTTTACAGGCGCGAGCAAATTTTATTGCGTCTTGTACCATGGTGGGCCAATAATATCCTATCCTTCTTAATTGAGCTGCGAGTTTTGGACCTGCTTGATGAGCTCCGCAGATGCCCGAGTGAGTGTCCCTAAGAGCATGTGCTGCTTCTTCTTTTGATAGACACCTTAAAAGTATCCCATCAAAGGACCTTCTATACAAAGTATCATTTATATAAGTAAAACGAAGAGCTGTTCGTCTTATGTACACTCTTTTCTTCAAATCGCTAGGCAACTTCCCATTCCGGCAGTACTCAATCATATGCTCTCTCCAATCTGATTCCTCGTCAATTTCAAATACGGAGACCGCACATGTTTCTTGAAGTTTTTCTATCTGTTCGAGAGCGGGTGGTAATAACCGTCGTTCACCAACAGTAACCTGTATGTCTCTTTCATCGGGAAGCGTTAACGATGCTGCTAGTTTAGCCAATGCGTCTGCTTTGTCATTCTCAGATCTGGGAATGTGGCTTACATATACTTCGTGAAACTGTGCCATAAGGTGCTTGACTCTTTGATGGTATGGCACAAGGTTTTCATTCTTGACAGCATACTCGTCGTTCACTTGCCTCACAATGAGTTGAGAATCCCCATACGCTTGCAAAGTGTCGATCTTCATCTCTAGTGCTATCTCAAGCCCAATGATCAAAGCTTCATATTCCGCAACATTATTTGAACATATGGTCATGAGGGAGAATGAATATGGGATCAAGCCTCCAGATGGCGTAATGAATATGATCCCTGCCCCTGCACCTCTCGTTCTAGCAGCTCCATCGAAATACAGCTGCCATGTGGCTGCTTCTGTAGAGAACACATTCTCATCTGGTAGGTCTTGGGACAATTCCATATAGTCGGGCACCGGATGTGCTGCTAGGAAGTCAGCGAGTACTTGTCCTTTGACTGCTTTTTGAGACACGAATTTGATGTCGAACTCTGACAGGAATAAAGACCATTTTGCAAGACGTCCGGATAACACTGGTTTTGACATTAAGTATCTAAGCGGGTCTGCTTTAGAAATCAATGTAATGCTATGGGCAAGCATGTAGTGTCGCAGTTTCTGGGTAGCGAATACCAAAGCTAAACACACCTTCTCGATAGGGGTGTAATTGTGTTCTGCCCCCACAAGTGTTCTGCTTAGATAATATAGGGCATTCTCTTTCTCCTCATCGTTATTTTGTGCAAGCATTGCCCCTAAAAAGCGCTCAAGCGCTGCAATGTAGAGGATTAAAGGTTTTCCTTTGATGGGTGCCATTAACACTGGTGGGTTAAGTAGGTACTCTTTGATACTGTCGAGAGCATTTTGACAAGCTTGATCCCATTCAAATGGAACATCCTTCTTCATTAGTCTTGCGAAGGGTTGACATCTTCCAGAAAGGTTAGAAATAAACCTTCTTATGTATGCTAGTCTTCCTTGTAAGCCTCTTAGTTCCCGTAAATTTTGAGGGGGCGGCATTTCTCTAATTGCCTTTATTTTTGTGGGATCAATTTCAATTCCTCGATATCTGACGACGAAGCCAAGGAACGTTCCCGATGTTACCCCAAATGCACATTTAAACGGGTTCATCTTCAGCTGATATTTTCGAAGCCTTTCAAAAACTATTCTCAAATCAGCTAGGTGGTGTTGTCTTTTTCTTGTTTTGACCACCAAATCATCGACGTAACACTCAACGGTGTTATGCAACAAATCGTAGAAAACGAATGTCATTCCTCTTTGATAAGTTGCCCCCGCATTTTTCAAGCCGAATGCCATCACTGTATAGCAGTATACCCCTCTTGGCGTACGGAAGGCCGTGAGTTCCTCGTCCTCGGGTGCCATCTTTATTTGGTTGTAACCCGAGAACCCATCCATAAAGGATAGGGCACCATACCCTGTCGTAGCGTCGACCAATAATTCTGTTATCGGAAGTGGGAACTCATCTTTTGGGCAAGCGTCATTGAGATCCCTATAGTCAACGCATATGCGGATTTGTCCATTCTTCTTTTGGACAGGAACGATGCTAGACAACCATGTAGGGTACTTTACTTCTCGAATGAAACCGACATCAATAAGTTTGTCAATCTCAGACTCAATTTGAACAGCGAGTTCCGAGCGGAAGCGTCGTGGAGCTTGTTTCACCCAAGGTTTTTCTTTTGAGACAGCTAACTTGTGAACCGCAACCTTAGGGTCCAAACCAGGCATGTCTTGATACCCCCAGGCGAAAACATCTTTATATTCATGGAGTAGGGACTTGTAGTCCTCCAATTCTTCGGTGGTCAATAAGGCACTCACAAATATCGGTTTTGGCTCTTCCGTTGTCCCGAGATTGATTTCTTGAAGGTCATCGATAGTTGCTTGGCCCCCATCTTCTATTTGTGGTGGAGCGGGTTCGGCCGTATCAACAAACTCTTCATCTTGATCTTCATTTGGTTGTTCTTCATCTACCGAAACACAATTTACTGAGAACGAAGAACTTATCTCGTTATTTGTGCTACCTCCCATGGTCTTTTTGAAGATCACTTTCACAAGTCGCTTCTTTTGCCACTTTTGAGTTGATTGTGACTTTTTGGAGTGAGGTGGGGAATTCTTACTCAAACGACTAAGAGCTGAGACTCGTGGTTGGTCGTTGACCGCCATGCGTCGAAAAACCGACACCCTTGGTGGAAATTTGGTTCCAAGTCGTTGAAAGACAGAAACACGTGATGACGCATTCGCAAAGATTGCTTTCTCATAATCTGTAAAGATATCAGAGTCAGGCTCGGGAACTCGTACTTTAAGCATCCCATCCATATGATGAACCGCGACTTTAAGTGACTTGTTTTTCAGATTCCTCTTAAGTCTTTTGGGATTGACTTTCAATAAGACAGATGGTGGACTTTTGAATGATACAATTCGACTATACTGGCCTTTATTCCTTCCAAACACGGTGGAAATCACCAAATTATCTTCAGGAATAGACTGGTCAACTTTTCGAAGTGGCTTAGTATAGTTAATCATGAGTGCATCCATTGTATCCTTGACTTGGGTGAGCGCTTTTTGTCCAGGCTCACGTTGGTCTTTCTTTACATATTTGAAAATCACCTTTGGCTTCGGTGCCTTTGAAACTGAAGAGTCTTCATTTTTTTGGGTTGACACGGATTGACTTGCTACTTTAACTTGGACTGGTCTTATTGGCTTGGTAGCCTCAAGTTTCTGTGAGACCACACCATCTTTTTGCGACTTCCTTGTCTTTGATGGCTGTGAAGCAGTCACGGCCGGGGATATATAAAATTTGGCATCTGAGTAGTTAACCTCCTCTCCTTTGAAAGGATCCACGTCTGCCAAAACCTTCTTTACCACGCCATTTGCCCTAAATTTAAAACATTGGTGCAGTGTCGAAGGAACAACTCCATATGTATGAAGCCATGGACGTCCCAGCAGGACGTTAAAAGATGTGGGAGCGTCAATCACATGAAATAGCGCATCCGAGTATAGTTCTCCGATCTCCATTTGGAGCGTAATAGTGCCAACGGGTCTTTGTCCAGATTGATTGTAGGCTTGAATTGTCAACTGAGATGGAGACAATTGCTTTGGATTCCTCCCCATCATGCGGAGTGTTTTGAGTGGCAAAAGATTTACAGCCGAACCTCCGTCCAAGAGTATCCGATTGAGAGAAGTGTCTCCCACCAAGCCTTTGACATAGAGTGGTCTGTTGTGGTATTCAGACCCTAGTAAGAGATCATCCTCGCAAAACATTATGCAATCTTTGCAGCTGACACAAACCCTTGAAGTAGTCATGTCTACTTCGGAAATCTCATCTTTGTATGCATCCGGACACGTCAGAGCTTCAATGAGTGCCGCTCGGAGTTCCCTTGACATTTGTAATGCTTCAAAGACACTTAACATTGCTGGAATACGCTTCAAATGAGCCAAAACATTGTACTTGCATTTCTGTGATGACTCTTTTTCCTTATTTTTGGTTCGTTCAGGTATGGAGTTTGATGTTGAACCCTTCGAGGTCTTATCTATGGCGTTCCCTGCAGTGGTTCTTAGTTTCAACTTCTTAGGATTTTCAATTGGTGTGCCTGCTTCTTTTTCTTTATCGGCACTTGGAATACTCAAACCAGAGCGTAGTATTATTTCATTGACCACAGGTTCCGAGTGATCCTCCACATCAGACTCGGAATCGTCGTGGATCCCAATAGTGACCATGCAACACTCCATCGTCTCTTCCACCTTTTGTCCATCTTCAAGAAGTTCCTTGGGTAAAAATTCTCGAAGGGTGACTGGTACTCGAGGTGGTTGTTCATATTCTCCTTCTTGGGGGGACTTGCTTTTCTTAGGCACTCTCTTTTTCTGCTTCTTGCTTTTCAGAGATGGCCTTCCCCCAATTTTAACACCGGTTGGAGTAGAGGACTTTGTATAGAGAGGGCGACGTTGGACCTTCTTTGTTATTGTCGTCCATCCATCAGTCGATCCTTCCGGATTTTCCCATACGTCAAAACCTGGTGCATGAACTGTTTGGTACAAGCGTAACACATCCGGGTGTTCATTGTCCGTTTGGAAAGCAACCTTTGTAACACCCTTAGGTAGCATTACTGCGGGAGTTCCTACTACAAGACTCTCTTCAACCACGCTTATCAAGGCTGTTGTGTCAATCTCGATTTCTTGGTTGTTAATCATTTCCTGAATCTTGTCTTTGAGGACATAGCAATCTTTTAGTGTGTGACCGAGTAAGCGATGATACCTGCAGTAATTGGGGTCATTGGACTTATTTACCTCAGCTGGGCGCTTTGGCTCAGGGAGCTTTATGCTTTTTGCAGCGAGCAACTCACTAAAGATTGAGTCCACATCGTCATCGTCAAACGAATACTTGACTTGTTTTCTTTCTTTCAACGTGAGCCTCCGTAGTCGATCATCTCTTGCCCTATTGTCATGGCCGTTGTTGGTCTTATTACCTTCATTCTTCCTTTCTGTCTTAACGAAGGTGGCCAACGACTCACTTTTATTGACTGTAGGTTTCTGTCTGGTGTCGTTTTTCTTTTCTCCGACTTGAAACTTCGAAGCTACTGTCTTTTGGCGAGCCATTTGTCTTTCTACATTGCTAGCCTTTGAGACCAATGCATCAAAAGTTTGTGGTTCTGCAGTGCCCACGAACGTTGCAATTTCAGGTAGAAGGTTATTGGCACACATTTGAACTGCAGATTGTTCGGTCAACTTTTCCGGGCACTGTAGATTCAAACTTCTCCACCTTGTGATGAAGTCATTAGCATTTTCCCCGACCCTTTGTCTTGAATCAGCTAGATCAATGATCGACACCTTCTTCTTAGAACTAACAAATTGAGCCAGGAATGCTCTTTGCATGTCATCCCATGTAATTATGGACCCTTCTTGAAGCTGAGTATACCATGTAAATGCAGAACCCTTGAGGGACTGGACGAACTGTCGTACTAGAAAGGCGTCCAGTTGAGATGTTTCCCCACAGGCCGAGTAAAAATGGGCTAGATGCTCATGGGGTGAGCCATTTAAACCATCGAACTTATCAAATGGCGGTCTCTGGTACCCCTTCGGGAATGGGATAATGTCATAGTGAGGAGGGTATGGTTTGCGGTACCCGATCACAGGCGGGTTCAAGGACATCTGAAACTCTTTGATTCCTTCCGCAATCATTGTCCTAATGTCGCTTGGAGAGATATTGTTTGAACTACTTGATGTATCGGGTTTTTCTTTCCTCAATTCATCCATGTATTGTTCGAACGTATCTTTTGGTTTGTCCTTTTTCTGCATCATTTGGGCCATTTGTGCAACTAGAGCTCTTACTTCGGCTTCTTTCTCCGCCAATTTTCTAGCTGCCTCTGCTTCTATTTCGGCCCGCTTCCTGGCTTCTTCTTCTTGCTTTCGAGCTGCCTCTGATTCCAGCTGAGCTAACCTCTTCAATAGGTCTTGCATTTGTTCTTTCGGTGTTTGCGATCCTGCCATCAGCACTTCTTCGCTATCCACTCTTTTTCCTTTCTCGCTTCTGGAATTCAGTTGGGCAGCTTCGATTGTTGAAGTCTGGGATGACTCCTCCATGACTTTAGCTTCGTATTGAAACACTTTTTCTATTACAGATGGCTCAAAGGCCGGGTTGTCGCTCCATACAACTTTTTCAACTTCTAGTTCGGTACAGGCTATTGAGGTCTCTTTGGAAGTGCTTTTCCTTGCTATACCACGAGTGATTGGTCCTGGATATGAGTCACTTCCAAAAACCGGGTATTGCTTGTTTTTTGTTCCCTTTTTCCTTCCTCCGTGTCTTGATGGTGCGTCGAGAGCTTTGATCACATTCTCAGTTATTTGTTTTGGATCCATCATGACTTGTTGGGAAGAAGTGGTAGATATTGGGGACATGGATTCTTCAGCTTCATGGTCCTCATCAGTAGAGGTTACCATTACACTTGCAGTGGGTAGCCAAACCCGAATAGCACCAACCATGAAATAAGCCGGGGAACTAGGAACGGGAGCTTCAGGAGTCTTGGCGAACTCTGCCTAGATGGCCTCAATTGTATTGGCCCGTGCATCCTTTTTCCTTTGTGCTCTGGCGGCTCTCTTTCTTTGGTTCCTCACCGCATTCTTTGAGGGTGTCTTGACAATCTGAGTCTTGATAATCTTGACAATTTTCGTGTCATGACTTGCCCTGACCATGGACTTTTCTGTACCGTAAGTGAGCGACGCATTACCAAGAACAAAAGACACACGATGTCCGGTCTTCTCAGTGTTGCCGGCAACTGTTGGAAGCTTGTGAAAAAACACAGTCACTTGTGGTGCCATATCTGTTTCCTATAACACCCACAAAATACATTAGTAACTTCAAAAGGAGATGAAAGGGAAAATAGTTCCCACAGACGGCGCCAAAAACTATGTTGAGCAAAAATGGTAAATTAATATACTCAACATAATCTCGTTCTATCTCATTGAGGGAGGTAGAACTTTTATTATGTTAAGTTCGAACTATCCAAGATAAAAATATCTCTTAATTACATCCCCTTATTTCAAGAGGAAAACCCTTTGATTCCGAATGAAAATACCAACTAGAGGGGTGTTTGGGTTTGTTTGTTTTTGTGGCTGCACCCGGAATTTTGAATGGGTTGCCTACGTACCCTCGGGGAAGGGATCAAGCCATTCGTAGTTCAAGATCCCCAACAAGTGAATGACTTATTGGAGGGCTTTGATTTTTAAATGAGAGTAGTGTTTGGGATTTGTATCTGAAGATATATGTGCCATGGAGTGAGGCTTCAGAAGATCCGATGATTTATTTGAAGTTATGGTTGCATCCAGATTTAAATCTAGACTGCCTACATACCCAGTAAAGGGATCAAACCGATGTAGTTCACATTTGATTTTTTTTGGTGATTTGAGAATTTGACTAAAGTCATTTGGACTGGCCGTATTTGACAGGTGGTGTCAGGGATTCTGTTTAGAATGGTGGTTGTATCTAGTGGGTCGCTAGATTGCCTACGTACCCCTTTTGAGGGGATCAAACCGACCGTAGTTCATTGGTTTGTATTTGCGGTTTTGTACCGACTTTGAGATTTGACGGATGTACACATATTTTCGAATCCATCAATTGAATTTCTTGTTGACACTCAATTTGGTAGAGTGACTGCTGATTTGATTTGGGCACCCGTCGTGCCGAATTTTACAGTGGGCCTTGAGACTTGAAGTGGGCTTTTTACACTGCTGTATTTGGACTTGCATTGTCTTTTGTGGGCTTATTTCCCTTTCATTTGTGAGAGGCCCATAAATTTTCCTTGGAGGCATTTTATTTGATTTGGGCACCCATCGTATTTTGTTGTTGGGCCTTGGAATTTAAACCGGGCTTTTGTGCTGCTGTCTTTAGCAAAGTGGGCCTGTTTCCATTTTGTTTGCAAGAGGCCCGCATATCTTTGATTTGGGCCTTGAGACTTGGATTGGGCTTTATACTGAAAAGTTAGTGGAGTTGGGCTTGTTTTCTTTTTGAAGGCCCATAATGAAGATAACCGGAGCCCAATGTCTTTTTTTTTTGTTGAAACTGTTATTAGGCTCTTTTTTTTCGACAAAGCCCATTTGAAGGTCCAACCCGGAAGCCCAGTTAATTTTGGAGGCCAAGGTTCGGTGGCCCAATCCGGAGCAATTGGAGGCCCATGTCCATCTTTTTTTTGACCTTTTCTCCTTTCCTCTCCTGTTCTTCTTCGCTTCTTTTCTTTCTTTCTTCAGTTTCTTCTTTCTTCTGTTCCTTAACTTCTTCTTCTTCTTCTTCTTCTTCTTCTCGGTTTCTTCTTCTTCTTCTCGGTTTCTTCTTTTGTCTGCTCTTCTTCTCGACTGCCTCTCACCATTTCTTTCTTTCTTTCTCCATTTCGTCTGTTCTTCTCTCAGATCTGTTGGATCTTAAAACAGATCAGAGAAAGAGGCAGCCTTCGAGTCCCTCCCTCCCTGTCTCTTTGCTTTCTGCCTGGAGAGAGTCCGGAGTTTCGAAGAGGCGCAGTTGGGCTGCTCCTTCCTTGGATCCTCGATCCCATGCCTTTCTCCGATTCGTCGCCCTGGTTCTGGATTAGCATGGAGATGAGATATCGAGGAGGCGGAGATCGGGCTGCCATAAGTCCTCTGCGTCTTCAGGTGTGGGCACGGAATGGCGTCCGCAAGGCCCCTGGAGTTTATGGTTCGGGGCTTCACACTGACCGGGTAAGAACAGCGCATCTTCTCCTTCTCCAATTCTTCTTTTTCCTGTCTTAATTTCGCAAGCCTTGTTGGTCCCCAATTTTTCCTGTTTTATCATTGTGCAGGATGGGTCTGGAGATGAGTTCGAGTTGGAGACGGATTGTGAACTCGGTTTGGAAGTTTCGAATGCGCCAAGCAGGTGAGAACTCACTCACAAGCTGAGAACTTATGCTTTCTGTCAATGTATCGATTTTTTTCTTGAGATTGGTTGAGATTTCCAATTTGTTTAAGAGGCCAACACCCTGTGTTCATTCTGCATTCGCGTCTTTTGTCTTGCAGACTCGGTTGTGCAGTCAATAACCTTGATTTGGACACCCGAGCTAGTGGAAGAGATGGCCTGGGCTTGTGAATCGCTGCCCACAACTAGAGCCCAACATTTCTTTCAATTCCGGACTCCATCACTCTCAGGAAACCGAGAGACATAATCTGTCTAAAACTACGATAAAGATCGGGCGTACGAGTTTGAGTCGGAGATGAAGTCTCGGAGTCCTGCTCTATATATGGACACGCTTTTCTCCTCTTCCTTCATGCAGTTGCAATTAGGTAATTTTTTCCATCTTAATGAGTTTCTTCTTCTTTTCACAGAAACTTCTTTTTTTCTGATAGCTGAATCCTATCGTTGCTTTATCGTCAGTGCTTCTTGTCAAAGCTTGGAGTGATTTAGAGTTGGTGTTTTGGCAGCCCACTTTGGTTCCACGACTGGGCCTATTGGTAAGCACCGATAGCCACCATTATGTGTTAAACTGAAGACTTTGTCCTTTTATGCAGTAGGATTATGCAAGATGAACGTGTCAATTTTGGTTGATCATTTTGTTTGGTCACTCCACCTCTTGGACTCTTGTTTTGTCTGTGCATGCTTTTGACTCCATAATCTGATAATACTATTTTGATTGAGTGAGTTTACAATCCAGGAGGTTCCATTTGTTTTCCACTGTGATATGCCTCGTGTGATCCATGTCTTCAGATTTCATTTTATACTCCTGGACATATGCTTTGTGTGATGCATATCTTAATTACTCCCTTCGTGCTTGTATGTGATCTTCCTAACTTCAAATACTCCTGTGTTCATTGTCTTCATGGATCCATGCAGGGAAACATCACTTTGCACTTGCAACATCCGTAGACAGGAGTCATTTTTGCTTGTGGTGCCATCTGGTGAGTTTTGCCAGACCTCTAGACTTCATATTTTTGAGTTCCTTCCCATACGTTTTTTTTTTTGCTTTAAATTCTGACTCCCTCCTTCTGCCTCCAATTTCAGCCACCTCCTCTTGCTTTCAAACAGCAAATACTCCAGAGCTCGTGATAATCTTCCAAACATCAAGGGTAAGTTTCTGCTTCTCCATTACTGGCATGTTGGCTTGAAATTGGTCTTTTTGTGGCTTATTCTGCAAATGATGCCTCATCATTCTACAGTGAGGAGTTAGGACTGCAGACACCTTCCGGCAGAAACCTGCAAAAAAAAGAGAGAAAAAGAAAGAAAGAGAGCTCCACCTTTCTGTTCCTTTTGCTGGTGATGAAGAAAACCCTTTTTCTGCTCTTCTCTTCTTCTCCTCCGGGAGTCCTGCCTTTTTTCTTCTCCCAACCCTCTCACACTATGTCTGCTTTTATAGTGTTAAAGGGATTGAATTGTAACAAGAATTTGAAACTTTCAAACTCTGCTTATCTCCTGTATTTTGGTGGTGGAGATGATTATACATTGTAACTACTTTGACCATGGAATGGCTAATGCTGATCTCTTCTTTATTTGACTGCGTCTCCTCTTTTTTTTTTTTTTTTTTTTAACATATATATAAAAATGGATTAATTACAAATGGGAAAAGGGGAGTGCTACGTTCACACGCAGCTGAGTGTGGATTAGCCACACGTAGCCACGTGGTGGTTTCCTATTTGCAAGGGCAGCAACACAGTTGATATGCTTTATTCTCATCAGCAGCAAATTTTCTATGTCCAATATACCCTCGTTTAACCATCGGAAGGAACTAAGAATCACGCCGAATTGGATCTCTTGACGGCGAGAAGTTGAAAGAGGCAAAGGGATATATAAAGGAGGATCGGGTAGGAAAATCCATGTTCTTATGGACGGTTGGGTTGGCCGGGAATGGATTGAGGATCGACATGGTCTTTCTCCATATTTGATCTAGTGGCTCACATTTGATCTAGTGGCTCACATTTATTTGATGTGAGGCCATCGACGATGATGTCGACTAGATTTTTAGTTCATTCAAAGGCGACATCAGCTAGATCTGTTCGGACGACGACATCATGCTCGACCTCGGTGACGTCGTCGGATTCGAAGCTCCGATGAGGTTCCCTTCCAATGCAACATCAGATTCCAACCGTTGAAGTCATAATATTTTTCTTTAATTATTAATTTTATTTGGTTGCACACTAATTAAGATCCGCAAACACCGATATTACCATTATAGGAGAGTTTAGATAATCATTTGTGAAAGGTGTAACTAAGCAGATTTGGAATTAGGGGTCATTGTTACTTTTTTGTAATGTAATCTAGAGTCGTCTGTCCGATCAGAAATAATGAAGCAATGTATTTGATTAAAAAAGTCCAAATCAACGACCGGTTCCCTTTGATGCCACATAATATTCTTAAAACTACATCATAAGACCAAAAAATAAAAAAACAAAAAAAACCCAACGTAACAAAACTGGGTTGGATTTTGCATAATAATCACTAATCAGACTTGCAACCCTACTAATCAAACATATTTGTTATTTGAGTAACAACCAACAAGTCTTGTAAGCTCCAACATCAACATGTATTGTGCCCAGTTTAGATATATATGAACCTTTCTGATTAATTAGCTCTTTTAACATCCGTTCCAGATATTATAAAGGGTATTTGTCTTGGTATGGAAAACGTGTTGCGCGGGTAGACGTGACTTGCACGGTCTCGAAATAGGCGCGTGAGGGATTGGCTTTAATGAGATCACAGAGTGAGTAAGCCGAGTAGTACAAAAATTGACACCTAGACTGACAACGGTATTGTGCTTATATTTACGTAAACTGCCACTGTGCCTCTCTCGATGTTTGCGAATATGATGCACAATTATTCAGGAACTCGGCCGTTGGATTCAAACAGTGTACAGATCGGACGATCCACATTGCTGTTTCTCTCCAACGCACTCCAGTTCTCCCTTTCAGTCTGTAGATTGAGACTCTGCATGCGAAGAAGTCAAGCCCATAAATGCAGGGTTGAAAAATACCGGCTGCTTTGCATAATTTACATAATTGCTTGATTTTATTTTTGTTATAGTTTCTAGCTCTGTTCGAAAAATCGGCCTAGGCGCTGGAAGGTGGCAGGCCGACCCGTTTTTGTAAAAAACCGCCTAGGCCCCGCCGTGCTATCGGCAATTCTTCCCAGGTACGTTTTTTGTCCATTATATTCAGCTGCATATGTATTTGGTAAAGAAAAATATATATGTTGCACTGGGGACCCAGCCCGATTATATATGTTGTAATATATACTAGACACTTTTATTGTAATATATGCTAGACACTTTTATTTTGTGGTAGTAGTACTTGATTGTCTTTGCATGTTTGAGTTTATATGTATGTTTTTATGATAAGTTTTCGTTTTAGAGTTGTTTGGAAGCTCTTGTATTATTATTTGATTGTTGATGGATCAATTTGGTTGTTGGTAAATGTTTATTTGAGTATTATATAGAATTAAAATTATATTATAAATATATATATTTTTAAAAAAGGTAAAACCGCTTAGGCCCCGCCTAAGCCCCGCCTAGGCGCTCTGGGCGCTAGAAGGTGGCTGACCGCCCGACTAGCGCCTAGCGTTTTTTTGAACACTGGTTTCTAGAGGAACATGATAATGTATTAAGATAAAATATTTCACATTTTCTTTTAGGAAACCATAACGAGAGAGAGAGATAATATTTCACAAGTGAGAGGAGTCACCATCCTGTCCGATGGCGTCGTCGTCATACATGCCTTTAATAATCCCTGCGGGGGCTCTTTATAAGCCGGATTCACTATTGTGGCGGCGAGCTTGGCCACGAGAGAGGCCAAACCGATGGCCATGTTTTGAATCCAAGCAAGGGCTTGGGGCGCGGAGGTGATAGCCTTGTCGCAGAGGTGGCGGCTTGGGTAAGTAATGTGCCATCATCGAATCCATCCCATTCAGCGGGGTTGCTGGAGGGGGGTTGACCGGGGCTTTAGACGGAGGCTGTGTTGTCGCCTTTCTGGTTTGCAATTTGGGCTTGGTTATGAGCTTGGGGTTGGGTCCATTTTGTGGGTCTTTCTTGTATTTCAAATATGGGCCCAACCTATATTATTTTTTTGTTAAATTTAATTTTGTTTATTTGCATTTAAAATTTAGTTTTATCACCAAAAATACCTTATCATGGTATGGTAGGGCATGAAGAGCCTAGTGTCGGTCTAGGAACCTTGTGTAGCGTAGCTGCTCTAAATGGGCGGTACATGATCATTTGCTGTACATAATCATTTGCTTAATCAAATGATCAGAACCACCTAGCATCATGATAAAAGGAAATGTCGTTAGATTTATAATTGTGTGACAATATAGTAGGAAAATTGTATTATTAGACATTAAGATATGTAATTGTGATACATGTCTTCTCATATTTCTATTACATGACAATTGTGACAAATCAAATAGAGCAGTACTCTTTGTTGGATGATGGTTGTTAGAATATATGTATGTTGTAGATATTTTTAATATTATTTCAGGTCTTTATAATTAGGAGGTTTAGACTTTAAATCCCCATGTATTCGACTGTATCATTAATGAAGGCTTGAAGACAACCACACCCACACCATCCCTTTATTAAAAAAATGCAGGCGTAGAGGTTTTCTTCTTTCATCAAAATGTTGGAGAGCAACATGAAAATAATGCAAAATGTTGGAGAACAACATGAAAATAATCCACCACAACGGATTACGTAAAAATCGAGTTATGCAAAATAACCTGAAAAACCCTAAGCTATCTAGCAAACTCAAACATGGATCGTCTTGGTCAATAAACAGTTACTGTTATAATCATCTAACTTATTTAAACTAGTTTTTGAACCCGCAACAATGCTGCGGGTTTTATTTCTGCATACTCTAACAGATAATGAATCAAACTATAGTCTGTTATTAATAATGGGACGACACATATACATAAGCTTTTAAAATATAATACATTTCTGTTGAAGGAAAATCACATTTATGTGTGCCTTTGTCAAATCCATAATTGAAGAGAGAAAATCACGAGATTAGCAATCAATCAGAGTAATTGTATCAATCTATTTTCAATCAGAATTATGATCATTATGTAATTTATTCTTTCCTTGTAACTTCACCTCTATATAAAGAGGAGTTTCAATGAGAATGTGTAGACCATTTCTGATTTATTTTTATACATTATCAGACACTATGCTCTAATTTCAATTTTTCTTTTTGAGTTTTTTGGCCACAGAAAAAAACCATAAAAAAAATATCTGTCTCTCATCTCGAGCTGGTACCACCGCATAGCCACCCTTGATCTTGTGCACCCCAGTGCACCCATACCCCATCTCACCTCCGACCTCGGTTCTTTTTTCTTTTTACTATTTACTGCCATAATTAATTGTTGCAAAATTAATTTTTACTATTATTTGTTTTAAACAAATTAAGTGGAATTATTTGCTATGAAATATCCTGCATATTTTAAATTAGCAATGATGCAATATATTTGCCATTGATAATGACTAATGAGCATGTTATATTTCCAATCTTATTTTTAAACATATGTTAATATGTGATTCGAAGCATTTCTATGTGATAAAATTATTTATATTTATTGTGACATGCGATAGTGGTACATGCTTAATTTTATTAAATAATTATTTTTAAATGATTATTTTATTAGCATGTTATAAATTATGTTGTTATGGAAAAGTAACTTCGTAGCATCACAATAACATACCTCCAACTATGATGAAGTATTTTCATAAAAGCATCAAAAAATATGACCGTTATTAATATTGGTCGATCTTGAAATTTAATTCATATCTTGGAAAATTGTTTTTATTTTAATGTTTTTATGCTCACAAGGAATTGAGTACCCCCAATGAGTTCTGGATGTAGAAATCATACTACACCATAAGTAAAATCATTCATCGACATCATTGATAAATGACCATCTCAAAATATGATAATTGATGTCTCAATGCTTTCCAAGACTGTTATTGTCAGGACCCACCCCGGGTTAAACCCCTTTAACCCGAAGTAAATCCTGCGGGGACCACCTCAAGGGAATTTCTTACCGAAACCCCCTTGAAATGGCCAACCCTTCCTACAAAACTATCTAAACCGGGTTAGTCAGAGCAGTCTACAAAGATGGTTACCCCAAAGAATTTCAAACAGCAACGGAATGATCGACTATGCCTCAACTCTCGTACGCGCACGACCTCCTCTCAAGAACCCTGCATCACTGGGCATTTAAAAACGAAAGGCCCAGGGGAGAAACATTGGAAAACTGTTAGAGTGAGTGGACGAAAATCAAATATAAAAACTCTATTTCCTTTAATGCTCTCCCAAACATTGAATGATTTAAATAACATTTATGCATGCCCACAATTACTAAATTTCCACAAATGCAGGATAAGATAAACAAGTAAAGAATATGGGAAGAGAAATGTTCACAAACATAATAAGTCTGACCTCTCAGACTAGGGTCGGAGCTAAGAGCTCTGGTTGCGCCCTCACGCTATGCTAGCTATATAAAATGGTAATGGACAACCCTTATAATATCCACCTGACCTCTCAGGCGTGTCTGTCCTCTCAGACCAGGGTCGGAGCTAAGAGCTCTGGGTAAAATGGTAATGGACAACCCTTATAATATCCACCTGACCTCTCAGGTGTGTCTGTCCTCTCAGATCAGGGTCGGAGCTAAGAGCTCTAGGTAAAATGGTAATGGACAACCCTTATAATATCCACCTGACCTCTCAGGTGTGTCTGTCCTCTTAGACCAGGGTCGGAGCTAAGAGCTCTAGGTAAAATGGTAATGGACAACCCTCATAATATCCACCTGACCTCTCAGGTGTGTCTGTCCTCTCAGACCAGGCTCGGAGCTAAGAGCTCTAGGTAAAATGGTAATGGACAACCCTCATAGTGCACTACGTAGTTTGCCTGACCTCTCAGGCTAGGGTCGGAGCTAAGAGCTCTAGTAGCGCCCTCACGCTACTCTAGCTAGCATATTCATTGACAACCCTTATAACAAAAATTCATAACCATACTTTACTCAATTACTCTTCCCAAAACAATAAGTAACACCATTCCTCGTCTTATATGCATAAATCCACGTAAAACATTCATGAACCCGAGGAAAATATAATTCTCGAAACCATCATAAAACCCTGCAATGAAATCAATGATTAAGGCATGCATTCATTTAAAAATAATATGTCCACTCACAGTACTATTGCGACCTTCTTCCCGCTCGGAAAGCTCCTCGAGCGAAACTCTCGAACTAACCGTGTAGTCGAGACCGTCTCACGTACGACCAGAGACTGTACCAACAAATCATCATATTAGTCATTTACAGTGGACTTGGTCTTCTCCTAGTTTGACCAGGAAATCCTATTTGACCATGTGTTGACCAAGTTCCTTTCTTTTTAACAGCTTTTCAAACATTACACTTATTCCCGATTATCGACTCTTAACTCAATTTACCAGAAGTCCGACTCAGTTTCCAAACTTTCCTTTATCACTTTAACTTGACGTTAGGGTGTCACGTATTAGTTCGTTGAATTACTATGGACACCCAACGTGTCACATTAATCAGTACATTTAACCTTGAGTTGATTTACCGATTTAACATCTCATAAATGGAAACCTTCCAAAAAGGGAAAGTTTCCCAAAATGGAAATTTCCTACTTACGTCCAATTTTCCGTAATATCCCGATTACGATTCAACTGACACTTCTCGACTCAAAGCTTAATTAGAATTCGATTCCTACCTCTTCGGCATTCTGCCGGTTTACTGTATTCCCGAAGCAGTCACCGGATTCCGGCAACTTGCCGGAATCCTCTGCCGGATTTCGGTCAACTTGCCGGAATTTCGCCATAATCTCCTCGTTTTCCTCGTTTACCAAGTTACGACAACATGCAGGAAAACAACATCAGTAGCAGATCAACAACCAAAGACAGCAACTAATCCAACACAGCAACACAAACTCACAGTAGCTGAAAACCAGGAATCTGCCTCACCTCTGATCTTCACCAAAACTCCAACTCTGCTCAGCTGCCTCGCCATGCAGCCCTGCCACCTCCCTCTATATCTCTGCTCCACTGCCTCGAGCACAGTAGCATCTCCTTGCTCAAACTCACTGCAGATTTCTCCATAACCTCACCATCTGCCTCCAAGCTCTTCCCAAGCATCACACCGGTGTCCACGACTCGCCAGAACACCTAGAATAGGTCACCGGAGTTGTTAGACTCGAAACCCAGAAAACCTGAAACAGTAACAGTGAGTAATGAGGTTTCTGTTAAGGCTCCGATTGAATGATCAAGACTAAGGAAAAGGAAGAGGAAGAAGAGAGAAGACGAACCATACCTTCCACGCGCCGAACCGCCGCCTGGAACGCCGGAAATCCGGCGTTGACCGTCGAGCCAGTGGGGTTCGATCTCTCCTCTCAGTGGTTGTTTAGGGATTCTAAGGGTAGGGTTAGGTAGAGGAGGAAGAGAGGAGAATTCTGGAGGTGGTCCGCCGGCCCGGGGTGGCCGGAGTCGCCGGCCCAGGCGGAGTACAGTGGAGACGAAGGCGGAGCTCGGGGAGCTCGAGAAGAGAGTTGACCGAAGTGGGATTTTTGACTTCGGTCAAAAGTCTCACTTCTATTTATACTGAAACGGACGGCCGAGATTTAATCTGAAAAAGATCCAACGGTCAAGATCAAAAGAAGGTGAAAAGTAAAAGGTAAAAGGTAAACTGATTTACTGGAATGGTAATTTAAAAGTTACCGGAAACTTCAAAAATCCATAGAAAATAAACCGAAGCTCCGAAAAATAATCCGAAAATACCGGGAGACTCGTGACGACACGTACTACAACATCGAGTCATAAATTCAGGTATTTGGAGTACTTTTAAAAACTCGAAAATTAACTCGAGCGATAACTTATCGAATTACCGATCGCAATTAAAAGTCCTCGGTAACTCGTGAATCTCTGTGAAAGGTAACTTTTATTAACTTCAAAAGATTCGGGGTGTGACAGTTATATAGGCATAATGTTGTAATGCCTCATCATTTCAATTAGACTATTATCTAGTCTTAAAGTTTATTTGTATAATGATTTGTTGAATTAAATTTCCAAGATTTAGACATTCGTTTGGAAATTGTTGGCCTATTAATTTTGAATTATATTATGAAACATTAATTCTATTCGATTTTATCTATGGTTCGAAATAACACTATAAAAATGCAAAACAATACATATAACCAATAAAAAAAGGTTATAAAATGATAAACATATCATTACCTAAATCGATATACTTTAAAGGATAAGAGTTATATTTTTTAAATACTGCCATATACTTTAAGAAACGTATAAAGGAGAACCTTGTGCTTAATTTATAACACCATTGTGACTACGATGATGATACAATTTCATCAAATAAAACAACGATGGACCTACCCGATCATTCTTGCTAAAATGACATCATAATCAAAGTCCAAAAACTTTATATGCACCAAGAGATAATCAAACATTGTCAAAGTTTAAGAGACATTAGTGCCAGCGCTAACATATGCAAACTCACTATACAACATGATTATTATGAACTTATCACTCTAGAAATGCGGACCATTCAAGTACTTATACTTCTAGGGAACGTTTTGGCATTGGTCACATGTCGAATAAATGTTCATAAGCAATGCTGCAAAACTCTTAGCAACACAATAAGTGTAAAGGCTCACCACCCTGATGATAAAGTCTATAGGAATTGATAACGCTAAGAGTTAGCATCACAAGGACTTGATGATTATTGCATAAGAATCAATGGATAGCATCTTGAACCCTATAAACATATACAAAATGGCTTCGTATATGCCATCATGTATATGTATTGGTAATGCACACCAACCTTTATACATTTATTTGGGGTTATGCAATATTGTACGCAAACTTACTTATTCGTTCTTAGACCCATTGCTAGACAACCATTCATTGCGTGCTAGTTGGTAACTGGACATACGCTTGAGATTTACGCATAATTGGTTGTGCAGCATATGTGCCTATTACGCTTTCACAACGCATCAAAAAAGGGATCTTAGAAACGAATATGTATTTTAGTTAGATATGCACCTCCAACCACCGCCATTTGAAACTCTTACAGGCGATTTTACCGCTCGATTTGTCAATTGTCACTTTGATGAGACAGTATTCCCGTCGTTAGGGGGAGATAAGAAAAAAGATTTTCTAAGAAAACGACAAGAATTGTCGTGATTACCCACTATGTCTCATCCTGATCTCCAGATAATTCATATCTAAAAACGTAATAATTTTGATGCTTGATGCGTTTAAAGATATTGATACGATAGCAACAACAAAGGGAGAAACTGTATCATTTTGCATACGTTTTTGGAACTCACGCCTTTTAAAGGGATTTTCTTCTATCAACTGATGTCCTCCCTTGTTGGTCAGAAGTTTTTTCTCAATCTTATACAAGTAAGAAGGTTGATTCGTGGTCACAAATTTCAAGATCGTACCTAGCACGCAGATTTTAATCCACCTGATTTACCTTTGACTGATCATATTTTTCTGTTAACTTCCATACTGCAAATTGCACCAAATTTCACTAAGATTTTTGACTGAATCCAACAAATTTCATCTTTGGCATTTGAATAAATTCAGCTATAGAAATTTACAGATAACTTCTTGCATGTGTTTCAGCTTTGCAAACAGATTGACAAATATTTGAATGAACCAGATATTTCATAACTAAATTTTTAAGGATTTTAATGCAGATAGACAGATTATATTATACCGAAAATTGGGAAAAAAATAATACATTTACCCAGCAATTGAAGGTTTTAATCTTGAGAAATAACTTATTAATATCAATTGAACTTTTTGCTCTAACTCAAAACAAATTACTTTATTTCCTTCAAAATAAAGCAAATGCAAACATGAGGCAAACCAAACATCCTAACTATTGTTTGTTTGTTCTTCTTTGTTTGGCTTTTCATGCATTTCATTTACTACTTTGCATGAGCAATTGTAACAGTCTTCATTATCTCAATACATAACATATACCTTCATCATTTCAAAATTTCAAATGCAAATAGGAAAATAAAATTCATTAACTCTTCAAAGGTTTCCTAACACCAAAAACATGTAGAAAAAAGAGTACTTGATTTTAAATCCTCATTTCACTGTAAGCAATTCAGAATAATCAGGTTTTTCTCAGATATAAGCCAACAATTATTCTTTCTTCAAACACATTATTGTATCAAAAATGGCTAACACTATCATGAAATATTATATCATTCCAATTGCATAATGAATTCATCTATTCAAAACTTTAGCATACTATCGAAGCAATTGAGCTCATACTTACATCCATCAACTCTAGTTTCCAGCAATCTTGCATTCAGGTGGAATGTAATAGCAACCAAATAAATCAGAACCTTGAAACTCATGAAAACAAAGAACAAATCAAGAACCCTAAACCCCCAAAATCGATCTCTCTGTTTGATTCTTCCTCTCCTAACGAGTTTGTGCTTCCCAAAGGTAAACCAATCTCTCTTATTTCGCTCCTCACATTCTTGAGCTTCGATTTCCCTATTTGGAACCCAATCTCACATCTCTGTCCATTTTAGGTTTTTGATTTTCCTGGCGAGCCCTTCTCCTTCTGTTCTCGGCAACAGCGACGTCGCCACAGCAAAGTGGAGAAGCCCTAGGCGCTGCTTAGGCTAGCAACAATGTCATAAAGCATGAGGCTTCGAGTTCAGTCTTCAGCAGAAGGAGAAAAGGATCGGATGAAGACTCAGATTCTCAAGGTAAGGAGGTTTCTGTGTTGAGGTTCCTGATTATGGTTTTGGTGTTTTGGTGTTATTAGTGTTTATTGGAATTTTGGTTTAACTGAGGAGATGAAGCTACTGGTGGAGCTTAGGAGGTGAAGCTGCAGCTTTAAAGGTTTTAGTTGAAGCCGGCAACAGCAACTAGGAGTCTTGGCGGCAGGTCTGGAGCTCGGCATGGAGCTGGACTTTGGGAGCTTGTGTTCAAGGCCACATGTCTCAACAAAGTCCTGTATTGGTAGAAGGTAACGACTTGTTCCGATTTGGAATTTGAGTTGTGAATAAATGGATTGGAGATAATTTTGTGTTCTGCATGTTAATTTTGGTTGGAAGTAGTTTAACTATTGTTATGGAGATTGGTTGATTTGATGATAAAATTATTATTGCATGTCGAGAACTTGGAGTTTGGAGAAAACAAGGAGACTATTGCTGTTTTTCTAGAAATACGCAGAAATCCGGCTAATCAGCAGAAGGTTCCGGCAGAATACCGAAGAGGTAGAAATCGGTTTCCCTCGTTTATTTTGGAGCAGTAGAGCTTTCTTTAAATATTAAATTGGAAATATGAAAAAAACGGAAGTAGGAAGTTTCCATTTTGGGAAACTTTCCATATTTAGAAAGTTTCCATTTTTTTGTAAAGTTGACCGGTAAAAAGAAAAGTCAACCAGGGTTAATCAGTTAAATGAAGTAAAAATGAAAAATTACTATATTTGGAAACTATCTATTTTATTAAAGCTTTCCAATTAAGGAAACCCTCTTGATGTACGTAGTAGTTTCTGAAGATTCCGAATTAACGTGTTTTGAAATGTTCGTGTTAACGAAATTATAATACGTGGTTAAACGAAATCAATGATTACTTAAACAGATTGTCAAACGTTAATGTGGGTGTCCTTAGTAGTATGTTCACGAAACATTAAGCGACACCTAAGTGTTTAATGTTTAGTATGAAGTAAAGTAAAATGACTCGGATTGTTTAATCGGAAGTTAAGTTGAACACATCGAAAAAACGTTAATTGATTAACCCTTAATCAAATGGTCAATTCTTGGTCAACTCAGAAAAAAGGTCGGTTAACCTTTGGTCAACCCTAGTCAAACCAGGAAACGGTAAAGTCAACGATATTTCTAGAGACTTGTTTTAACATTTCTACAATTATTGAAAGATTTCGAGTATGACTCGAGAAAGTAGATGCTTTAAGGAGTGAGTCAAAACCCTGAGTCCCTTCTTTCCTATCTTCATAAAGCTATATATTTTCCGGATTGCAACTTTTGGGAAGCTCAGCTTGGTAACGCCCCGTCTTATGCATGACACAATATTATTGATGGGAGAGATGTTTTGAGGCAGGGTATCCGCAGATTAATTGTTGATGGATCTTAGACAAATATTTGGTGTGATCCATGGGTAGAGGGGGAGCATTTGGAGGCATACCAGGACCAGCATTTCCACCTTGTTTTTGAGTTGATGAGTGGTCAAGGTACATGGAATATTCCTCTTTTGAATGAACTATTTCCTCTCCATATCATCCAAAAATTGTAGCACTACCCCTCAGCTCCCAAGCTCATTTTGATCGGTGGTGTTGGGGTGGGCAGAGAAGAAGGACAAGTTTACAGTAAAATCGGCCTACCATGTGGCTCGACAGAGAGTTTTGGAGGAAAGTGATATTAGCCCAAACCCTAGTTCATAGCTCTGGCAAGCACATGTGTCATCAAAAGTGAAGATTTGTGTGTGGCATGCAGCATCCAATATCCTCCTTTCTCGAAATAGGCTTAATGAAAGAAGAATTGACAATGATACACAATGTTCCCTTTTGTGATGAAAAAGTGGAATCATCCCTACATCCCTTACGTGATTGTATCCATGCATAGTCTTCAGGAGCTAGACTCATATTGTGACTGATAATAGTGCCTTGAATGTGGTGGACTGGTTAGTTCTAAACCAAACTCAATACCCCTCTACCTTTGTTGCACTATTAATGTCTGTGTGGGCAATTTGGAAGAATCGTAATGCTCAAGTATAGAACAAGGAAGTCAAGCAAGCTACTGAAATTGTTCCGATGACTCTAGGGTGGTGGGAAGAGTATAAGGTTGTTCATGTCAGGCTGTGAGATGGAAGAAGCCTCCACCAGGGTATATTAAACTGAATGTTGATGCAGCATTTGAGATTCATTCTGGTATTACCGGTTTAGGTGGAGTCTTTCGAGACCACTCTGGCCAATGTCTTGGAGTCTTCTTAAAATACATCGCAGTTGCTTATTCTGCCCGTCATGGAGAGTTACTTGCTGTATTAGAGGGTCTTCGATGGGCAGCAGAAAAGTTGCTAACCCCACTCATTGTTGAAACAGATTGTCAAGGTATTGTTACTACCCTACACGATGACTCTCGACTCTTCAGAGCTTGGGAGCTTGGGAACTTGTTTTCCGATGCTAAAGCCAGTTTAGCACAGTTACCCTCTTTCAAAGTCTCCTTTATTCCTCGGTCTGCAAATGGTGCTGCTCATGTTATGGCTCAATTAGCTAGGACTAGCGGTACATGTTTCTCTACTGCTGCTGCTTCTAGTGTGGAGGTTTGCATTTCATCCGAATGTAATGATTAATGATCAATGAAGTTATTCATTCTCATAAAAAAACTTTTCATGTAAAAAAATAAAAATTTGAAATATATTAACTTATTAGTAAAAAAAATCCTAATTTTTGTTAGTATGAAATATCATTAACTTGACAGTTTATGTATTAAAAATATATAAATATATTAATAATTTGTCATGTCCAAATCATGTCGTATCCTCCCCGATCGGATTCTCTTGAATTTGATCGATCCCAACTTGTTCCTCTCTTTTGGAGATCGAACGGTTGCGACTCTGTTCTTACAGATGTATCTCAACTCGAGGTTTGCTTGATATTCCACCGAGTGATGCCTCACGGATTCTCACTTAACCCCTTCTCTATGATACTTTAGATTCTATGTTCTTAGCAGGTTTGGTTCGTTCTAGTTGAGGTGAGGGCTGCTTTGATCTTTTGGAATTTGATGGTTAGAGCCTTGAACTTGTATGGATCCTTCTGTTTTATATTTGGTTATGTTGTACACCTCTGTTTTACATTTGGTTATGTTCTTTGTTCTGGGCAATCTGTATGCCTTGTGTTTCATCTGTAATCCTAGAGGCTTTGTGCCTCGGTGTAAATTTACGGTTTGAATAAAGTTTTGTTATAATTGTCAAAAAAAAAACAATAGCATTGTGAATAAAAAACTGCAACGCACATACCATAGACCATTCGTTTCTTATTTCAGTACAAGAAATGAAATTGCAAGGATAATTCTCTAATACAACCCAAATTATTATCTCTAATACAACCTAACGCAGTGAAAGTTATGGGTTGAATAGGTGAAAACAGTAGACAAGCGTCAAACCGAAATATAGGATAATAATGAGAATAATCTCTGGGTTTTGAAATATATTGAATTGTTGAATGCCTAATACAACATAGAGGGTGCCTATTTATAGGCTCTAACTCAAGACTAAATCCTTTTTAGAATAAGACTAAGAAATAACAAAACCTATTAAAACTAGAAATTCCTATTGAATCATAAATCATAATCCTAAAAATAATAGAAAACTTATACTTGCTTACGACGTTGACTTTCCAACTGCTCTTCGAACTCCTCTGCCAGCTACATCACAACCCAAATTAGCAAAGGCAAAAGAAATGAAACTACAACGCACATACCAGTCTATATGTACACCTGTACCCTAATTCTTTTTTGGTTACTGAATACGCACAATTGTGCTGTTTCAATAGATTCACTCATATGCTATACGTTTATAACAACCCTATAGCACCTTTTCACTAAAAGAAAAACAAACAAACCCTATAGCATGTAAGCCATCACCAAGGTGTAAGAGGGATGAAACATAAGAATGTCTTTAGATCAGTCCCATGGCATCCCAGAATCCCAGATACTACCCCCAAAGAGCAACGGCCTGTCTACTCCGATTAGCAAAACACCTACATTAGGTTGAAGTTTGAATACCTAAGTCACTTTGTGCACCTAGAGACTCTAGGCACCCCGTTAATGTGGGCACTAGAGACAATAATGAAAGAAGGCAGATAGTGAGTTCGACTCACATTATTGTAACACAATTATGCATTTGATTTAAGTCACATTTTGACCAATTTCATACTCGGTCTCCATGAATTTCATCATCCTACTCCACTCTCTCGGGAAAGAGTCTAAAGTAGGGCACTTCACAACAATCAGAGCTAACAAGCTCGCACACTAACTCATGTGTGCTCAAGTCCCGCCTGAAGGACAAAATTTCGGCCCAAAATCCTACATGCATCTCATAGTGTTTCTATAATCAATTTCAATATTACACCAATCAGCTCAACATCTTTCATACCTCATGAGTGGGTTTCCCTCGAAGAGATACCTCGATCTCTTTTACCAAAATTCAACCACTACTCAAGCAAACGATCACGAGCAACCCGAAACGGCTCCAACTATACCCATGGAAACCCGGAGTACCTCACTCCTAAATCGTATAAACCATCCATAACCAGCGTGGACATGTCAGCCTCCAAAGCTAAGGTTGAACTCCTCCGACGCGGAAAGCTTTAGAGTGAGTGGACCAAAAATCAATGCCAATAATAATGGTTTAAAATCATAAATTCAAATTTCATTTTAATTTTCCGAAAACAATCCAGGCTTTACGCCCAAAACAAATAATTTCCCGGCCCATGACCAAACACAAATCTAATCCCTGCATGCAGCCAATATAAAACAAATCGTGGTCTATAGCCAAATATAAATCAACTCGTGACCTGCAGCCGTATAAAACAAATCCTGGCCTGCAGCCGTATAAAACAAATCATAGACTGCAGCCGTATAAAATCAAATCGGGAAAAACATTTCGTAAATGATCGATCACACATAACAGGGTCAGAGCTAAGAGCTCTAGCGTACCTCTCAGTGAGGACGCAATCCCGTGCTAACACCACCATCTCCCTCAATGGAAGAGAAGTGCAATGTGTGGCGCGCTTCCACTCCGCCGAACGAAGAGCGCTGCCTGCTAGCTAATAACAAATAATACATCTGACGACCCATCATGACAGTGAGCCCCGCAGGCTAGGGTCGGAGCTAAGAGCTCTGAAGTCTCATCCACTGTCTAGTGAGAACGCAAACCTCGCATAACATCCACACTCCGTAAGAACACACATATCCCGCGCTTCCACTCTGCCGAACGAGGAGCGCCGGGTAGGCGCGCTTTACTCCGCTGAACGAGGAGCGCCGCCCGCTAGCTACAATCATCCAACGACCCTTTATGGTGAAATTTAAAACAAATTCCTGATATTTTCATAAATCCAGGCCCGAAGCCATTTTAAAATCCAGGCCCGAAGCCTTTTTAAAATCCAAGAAAATGCCAAAAATACTTTAAATCCCAGTAATACGCCAAACAATCAATCCCAGTAAAACATCGGGTCTGATTCCATTTTTACGACGGGACTCTCCGTCAAAAACTATTCAAAATCCAAGTGAAAACAAGCGAGCTGAAATCCATAAATCAAATGGAAATAAACGAATAAAACCCCTCCACTGGGGTGCTCGCAAAACCAAGGAATCGAAAATGTACAAAAATTCAAAAAATCATTCATTCTGGGAACATTTAAAACCATTTAATTAATAAATCATGGCATGTCTTTCTTTAAAACAAATTAAGGTCCACTCATTATACTAACCACGCATCTCCTGCTCCAGGTACGGTACTCAAAACGTCCTCATACTTGGTAACGTCTCTCTTGTCCGAAAGCGGTTCCCTAGCCGCCGCAAAATATTCCTCCTCGAGCTTTATGGACCCACCACGCGTCTGCTGCGCCACTATGATACTTTACGTAATCTGATTCTCTTGACCACATCCAGCACCTCAATCACCGGATCATTCTTGAGCCTCCTCGAATATAATTACGCAACACCAACGTGTTGATATAAGTGGTCATACCTACTCTTTTAACCCATCAATCAAATGTAGGATGCGAAACGACTATCGAATAGTCTAACAGTCTAATTTTTTCTAGTTGATCAGAAAAAGTCACTGATTGACTTCAGGGTTGACCAAGTCACTCCTGGGTTGACCAGGAGATTGACCAAAACTTTCCAACTAATCGACAAAGTTCAAACCCTCAAAATCTCGAAAATTGTCGATTTATAAATTCAAACAATATTAAGCCTATTTACGACAAATACTGAAATTCGAATTTACTTTCCAAATCTGGCTCGTTACTAAACTTACGAACCTCTCAACTTTTCGATCCAACGAAAAGTCTATATCGATATCTAAATACAATTGATGTCGCAAACACTAACGTTACATTTAACCTTACTAACTTCAACCACTGGTCGCAACCCTTGGCCACCACACACACTAACAAGTATAGTAACTTGTTCCACTTGGAAACTAAATAATACATTTAAATATTTCTAAGGATTCTAATCACCCAATCCTTAGGTTCGAGATTTGAATCTAGGCTCTGATACCAGTTGTCACGCCTCGATCCAAGTTTACCTTTCTAAACCTGGGTTAGGACGTGCGGGACCCATCCCAAGAGAGATTTACTCGAAATCCCCCTTGAGAAAGGATAACCCTCTTTCCAAACCAAATTCAAACAGTCCAAACGATACCGGAATAGACCTCACCGCCGGAGGTTATTCCGATTTCCGCATTTGGATCTCAAACCAATCATTTAGAGGACCTAGGGTTTTAATAATATTTGTGACTGCACCCGAATCCCGGTCAGCCTGCCTACGTACCATGTACTCAGGGATCAAGCCACACATAGCTCTTATTTAAGTAACGCCCTAACAGGGAAAATCCCGTTTTTCTAATTATCGGTCAATTTACTTTTATGGATAGCATACGCCTATTGCATATCCGGAATTTAACCTCTCCGCTGAGGTATCCACCAACGAACGATCCATCGGGATTATCCCAAACATACCATCAAGCTTTTAAGAAACAACCACAGAAATATAAACATCCACACATAAATATATAATATAATGGCATTCACGTAAATAATAAATCCATCAAGGATATAAAAGTCAATCTAATCCCAAATGACACTCTTGTAATTAGCCAAAACTTCCAGGGGCATCATAGTCATTCTAGCCTTAATGGCGGTTCGTAATTAATCTGAACTATCAGGGGCATTTTAGGAATTTTAGCCATAGTGGTTGTCCCTGTAAATAAACAAAACAGCCAAGGGTAGTATGGTATTTTTAACCTCAGTGGCAGTCCCGTAAATATACAAATTTGTAAGGGGTATTTATGGAATTTCTATTTTAGTGGTAGACTTGTAAATATACAAATCTGTTAAGGGTATTTATGGAATTTTAACCCTAGTGACATCCCTGTAATTACCCCAAACTGCCAGGGGCAGTTTTGACATTTTACACCACGGTAAAACAGTAAAAAGGAAATTTTATCGCTGTAAAAACCAGGGTTTTTACCCTTGATTTTCCCGATCGGCTGGTTCGCCGGAAAACCAGGTTTTTTCCGGCCATCTAGCTTCCAATACCTGTAATTTCATCTTATACAACCGGATTGACCCAATCGGATCTCCGGCAATCCTCCTCCTCCGGCGAGGCGTTCAAGGCTTCCTCCTAAATTCTCCTAGCTTCTGGACACCCTCTGCAGCTGCAAGGAGCTTCCTGCGCTCTCCTCCGACCTGGTTCAACACCCAGTCAACTGGGCAGTTTTTCTCGACACCTCCTCTCCCCTGCTGGGCGGCGGCCGCGATAACGCTGGCTCGGCTGGGGGTCGGATTGTGGTCACCGGGGCTTGGCGAGGGGGTGGCGGCGGTGGGGCACCACTCGCGGCGGTGAGGCTCCGCCAAGGGAGGAAGAGAGAGAGAGAGAGTAAAGGATCGAGGGGGAGGAGAGAGGGGGCGAAACTGTTCGGTCAACCCCCTTCAAATAATTGAAATCAACGGCCTAGATTTGATCTCACGAAATCAACGGCCCAGATCAACCAATAAATAGTTACCGTGAAATTTAAATAAATATTTTGCTATCTACTTTTACCGCACGGTAACAACACTTTATCCCGCATAACATTCGCATACGAACTCCGATTAAAGCGTAGGACATACCCACGAGTTTGTATTAACGTCCTCTACATTAATTCTATTTTCCCCTAGAACCGAGAATATCTCGATGTTAAACTCGAATATTAATTCTGGGAAAATGAACAGCGCGGTTACAACCCTCTGTAACCCACCTAATCCCGATAAAAAGGTAAATTTCGGGATGGGGTGTTACAATCTACCGACCGTCAGATATCATCATTATGTTGAAACATGTGTGTGGGTAAATTTTCAGCTTGATCAGATAACGTTATGGACTCGATCCAGACGGTCAATTCCGTGAGCCAAACCCCTAAACGCAAAGAAATGGTAATTTGACCGTCTAAATTACGTATTTTTCCAGGACCTTCAACTGCAAATAGTTTCAAATCGATGAGACACAACTAGTGGTATAAAAATTTTATTTTATTTATTTAACTATAGTCGACGAAAAATTGAGGTATTTGTCGGCTATAGTATAGGGTTTAGGGGTTAGGGTTTATGGTTTAGCCGACGACATATTAGGATATTCATCGACCAAGATAGTTTTACCCGATGAAATACATCTTATTTTGTCGGTTAAGATAGTTTTAGCCGATGAAAAATGATATAATTCGTCGGCTAAAAATATCATAGCCGACGAAATACGGCCTATTTAGTCGGCTAAAACTAAAAAATACATAAAAAACTGGATGTTTAATGTAACCATACCAATTTCCTGTTCATATATCACAAAAATTAAACAAAATTATTAATTCAACAGCTTGTAGCATATAAAGCACACATCAATTTGTATTACAAATTCAAACTAAGAAGGCTCGTAATTGGAATCATCCGATGAGTCTTCTTCCTTGTCAGAATTAATTTCTGGCAATCTATGCATTTCCTCATCACAAGTGTCTTCGTCTATTTCTTGATTTGGATCAACATCAATAAGCCTTGCGTCTAAATAACGAATTCGAACCAAACGACCCGCTTTAAAAATATTAAGGCGAATTGTAGAGTCAGGAATACCTATTGCGCTGGGCTCTTGATATGCAACTTCTTCTTCCTCGTCTTCGCCCTCTTCAAGAGTAGCCGCCTAGTAAATGTTTCGAGGGTGCACAAGGTTGACTACTTTCCACGCGTCATACTTAACAAGGTTATCAAGATAAAACACTTGTTTTACCGATGTGGCAAAAACAAACGGGTCATCTTCGTAATAGCTTGTAACAGTGTTCACCAATAAAATCCCGTACTGATCGATCTTCATGCCCTGCGGGCTGTTAGTATCAAACTATCTACACTTGAAGAAGAGGTGCACTGTCATGCCTTGCCCATAAACGAGTTCCACCACTGAATCGAGAACACCGTAATAGTCAACTCCATTCCGCCCACCATGCTCCATCACCCCAAAATTTTGTGTTTTCCGTCTGTTGTGTATCTGTTCACATATAAATTGCACGCCATTTACTTTTCACATCGGATAAACTCTTGACATTATCGGCTTCATAGCTAGAAGTCTTAGTTCGTACGACCAATTTGGGTGACCATCGAATTGAATATGTTTTATCTGCAACCAAATATTCAATGTATTGTAAATATGAATAATTATGCAATGAAAGAGTCATGAACAAAAATAAAGAATTACATACTCAGTTGCCAAAATAGTTCGCGAACTCCTTATTGTGGTAGTCGAGATTACCTTGAATGTCTGGCGGCGGTGGGGCACCACTCGTGGCAGTGAGGCTCCACCGAGGGAGGAAGAGAGAGAGAGTGAAGGATCGAGGGGGAGGAGAGAGAGAGGGTGAACTGTTCGGTCAACCCCCTTTAAATAATCGAAATCAACGGCCCAGATCAACCAATAAATAGTTACCGTGAACAATAAATAGATATTTTGCTATTTACTTTTACCGCACGGTAACAACACTTTATCTCGCATAACTTCGCATACGAACTCCAATTAAAGCGTAGGACATACCCACGAGTTCGTATTAACGTCATCTACAACTTTCCCGAAGTTTCCTCAAATTCTCGACTTATGGCAAAGTCATCTTTTACGGTAAGGTAATTAACATTTATTACTTCCGTAAATTGGATAAATTCATAACAAACAGCTCGTAGCTCCGGAAAATATTTTGGACATACTGAGGACTCGTACTAACATAATCTACCTCTTGGGACATTAATTCTATTTTCCTCCAGAACCGAGAATATCACGATGTTAAACTCGAATATTAATTCGAGGAAAATTAACTGCGCGGTTACAACCCTCTGTAACCCGCCTAATCCTGGTAAAAAGGTAAATTTCGGGACGGGGTGTTACAATCTACCGACCATCAGATATCATCATTATGTTGAAACACGTGTGTGGGTAAATTTTCAGCTTGATCCAACAACGTTAAGTACTCGATCCGGACGGTCAATACCGCGAGTCAAACCCCTAAACGCAAAGAAATGTTAATTTGACCGTCTAAATTACATATTTTGCCCGGACCTTCAACTGTAAATAGTTTCAAATCAATGAGACGCAACCAGTTGTATAAAAATTTTATGAAAAATAACCATCGGAGATAGGGCTACCTCTAGGGAGATAGAATGAAAAAATGAATTGACCGCAACTATCGGCACCAAAACTTTATCAGAATTACGTGATTTTTCAACCGTAGACATATTTCATCGTTCCGGTCATATCTTATTTCATGACTTTTTTCGTTTGAAGCATCTATGTATAGTTTGTTTTTTAAACGGTATATTTACTTAACATTTGGTAAACAAGTTATACATTAGTAGACATGTTGTGATTGTGATGATCAATCTTGTGAAACAAAAATCCGACCGTCAAATATCATCATTATGTTGAAACATGTGTGTGGGTAAATTTTCAGCTTGATCTGACAACGTTAAGTACTCAATCCGGATGGTCAATCCCGTGAGTGAAACCCCTAAATGCAAAGAAACGTTAATTTGACCGTCTAAATTACGTATTTTGTCTGGACCTTCAACTTCAAATAGTTTCAAATCGATGAGACGCAACCAGTGGTATAAAAATTTTAATAAAAATAACCATCGGAGATAAGGCTACCTCTAAGTAGATAGAATGAAAAAATGAATTGACCGCAACTATCGACACCGAAACATTTATCGAAATTATGTGATTTTTCAACCGCAGACATATTTCATCGTTCCAGTCATATCTTATTTCATGACTTTTGCGTTTGAAGCTTCTACGCATAGTTTGTTTTTGAAACGGAACATTTACTTAACACTTGGTAAACAAGTTATACATTAGTAGGCATGTTGTGATTGTGCTGATCAATCTTGTGAAACACAAATCCGACCGTCAGATATCATCATTATGTTGAAACATATGTGTGGGTAAATTTTCAGCTTGATCCGACAACGTTAAGGACTCGATCAGGCAGTCAATCCTGTGAGTCAAACCCCTAAACGCAAAGAAACGGTAATTTGACCGTCTAAATTACGTATTTTGCCCGGACCTTCAACAACAAATAGTTTCAAATCGATGAGAGACAACTAGTGGTATAAAAAATTTATTTTATTTATTTAACAATAGCCGACGAAAAGTTAGGGTATTCGTCAGCTATAGTATAGGGTTTATGGTTTAGCCGACGACATATTAGGGTATTCGTCGGCCAAGATAGTTTTAGTCAACAAAATACATCTTATTTCGTCGGCTAAGATAATTTTAGCCGATAAAAAATGATATAATTCGTCGGCTAAAAATATCTTAGCTGACGAAATACGGCCTATTTCGTCGGCTAAAACTGAAAAATACATAAAAAATCTGGCTGTTTAATGTAACCATACCAATTTCCGGTTCATATATCACCAAAATTAAATAGGAAATTGGTTGAACAGGAAAGACATCCATTTATACTGTCCAGACATGCAAGGTGACCTCGACTACCACAACAATGAGTTCGCGAACTATTTTGTCTTTCCAGTATTCAACATCTGGACAGTTAATCAATACCCACCAATAGGCTATGACTAGCTTATGTGGTTGCAACTTGTAGGAGTTTGACAAAATTCCATAAACTTCAACATCATTAGAGACTATGGAAATGTTGAACTTCGGTACATCAACCGGTATGGTTTGTGGAGTTTCCTTCAACGCTTCTAAATACAACTTCATGTAGGTGACGCACTCGTGCGTAATATATGCTTCAGCTATACGTCCTTCAGGCGCGGATTTATAAGCCACATAAGCTTTGTAGTCTCCAAGTTGCCTATAAATAAATTGTTGTAATCTGTTATGATTATATATTGAAGATGTAAATTATGAATTTAGGTGTAAAAAACATACCTTTCCATGGGATACATCCAAGTATAGTGTACTGGACCGGTAAGCAACAATTGCTCAGTGTTTCCGGATAAACTCGTGGCCCCTTTAGCGGGTTGCACGGTTCCAGAAATAGCGAACTTCCTTGTACTCCGAGTTTTCCTGTGTAAAGAACAAACACGTGAAAGGGGCGTCCCCGGGTTTACCGAGGGAAGCCACTCCGATGCTTAAGTCAGACACTGTCAGATAAGCAGAAAACTCAAGAGTAGTTAAGAAGTCTCGTCCTCTTACCGGGAGGTCCGCACCGGTATTTATAGTAGCATTAAAGGCAGTACTTTGTCCTTTTCCAATGTGGGAATAAACTCCCTTGCTTTTCCTCAACTTTACAATGAACTGGGCCCTGACAAAGGACCCAGAGTGGCTTCTCAAATCTGACTGGGCTTTTACCCTGTAAACAGTACTTCAAGCATAATAAACGATGCACATTTAACAATCGACCACACTTACGGGTTATTTCTTGAATTGTAACCCAGTAAAGGAGAAATATTAGGTTCCACCTATAAACAAGTCCCCCAAGTCCTCAGTCAAGGGGTACGCTTGGGTGGGGACTTGAAATCTTTTCTTTACCGGGTTACAAAGTTAGCATCCAGACCCGGTGTACCCAGTCCCCCAAGTCCGTACGCAAGGGTACCCCGCAGACACGTTCACTTTGAGAATTGAAAACGACGTCTCCGGGTTGTAGTGGGGGAAACTGAAAAGTTTTCAGTTTTGAAGTGGGGGAAACTGTAAAGTTTTTCGGTTTTGGGACGCGGCATGCATGACACGTGGCGATTTTTTCGGAAAACCGAAACGTCCCTTCAGTGCACGCCTTTAACTGTATAAATAGGGGTTGAGGGTGACAGTTTTGTCTCACCTTCGAAACCGATAACTTTTTCGTGCTTTTTGCTCTCGCTCTCTGTTGTCGCTGTGCTTGTTGGATTCCCAAACTCAAATCGATCTCAAAAGCCCTTCAAACCCTCACAAGTAAGGTACTGTTTCTTCTTCCGTTGTTTTTGAGTGTTTTTGACCGATTGTGTGTACTGTTTCTGGGTTCCAATCTGGGTTTCTGCGTTACTGTGTGTGAATTTATCCTTGTGGTAGCCGGGTTATCTGGGGTTCTGACGACGTTCCCGTGTTTTTGGTTTTGCAGATGACAAACCCCGCAATGGACACTCACGTCCCCGAGTTTGCCTCTGTAACCTTCACTGATGGGACCGCTCTCGACCCTCCCGGGTACTCACTGACCGCGGAGGAAATTGTGGAGCTAAGGAGCAACTGGAAGATCCCCGAGTCTGTGGAAATTCGGCCTTTAGAACCCGAGGATCAGTTCTTCGCTCCCGGGGATGGGTGGACGCTATGCCACGAGTACCAACTACGCTGCGGCTTGTCACTCCCGCTAAAGGTGGAGGTGCAGTACCTCCTGGCTGCGAGCAACTTCGCAATCGGGCAAGTTGGCCCGAATATGTGGAGGCAGCTACTAGGGTTGTGCGTTATGTACAAGGTGCTGAAGCAGCAGATGCCGACCTACCACGAGTTACACGCCATGTACCGGGCCGAGTACTCCCGGAAGGCGGGTTTCAGCGGGACCATCCAGCTGAAGTCCAAAGCGGTTTTCAAGAAGATCATCGAGGACCTGCCAACCTCCGTGAGCCGGACCTGGAGGGAAAAAAGTTTCTTGATAAGAAACTTTCAAGACCCGGGACACGCGCTTCAAGTACCGGGTGACTTCCAACCACTGATGAGTAAGTCCTCTCCCTCAGGGTTTCTCTTTTCTCCGTCCCGAGTTATACTTATGTTATTTGTGTTGCAGACGTCCCTGACATTCCTTTGGAGCCGGTGATGGAGAAGAGGATCCGGAGGATGCTATGGGCCTTCCGGGGTCAAGATGACCGGAGTTCGTACCGGCTTTGTAGGCTGTATGTGTACAGCAGGTGCCGGTTGATGGAGCTCCCAGGTTTGTCTCGTGTCCTTTCAAAATTTTGGTCGCATGCTCTTGTCTTAACGGGTTATGTCTTTTGTTGCAGCCCTTCTCCCGATGAAGTTCACGAAACGCAAGAACCCGGGAATATACGACGGCTTCGAGGACAAAGCTGTATGGGCCGGGATCCGGACCCAAGGGGCGGATGGTCTAGCATATGATATCGACCTGACGACAAAAGCGGCTTTCCTGCGCCCAGACGCCGAGCAAGGGGATGTTCAGCAGTTCCATGTTGACGCCTTGCACTACAACGAGGTCCCCGAGTACTTGGCTGAGGTTCTCGGGCCAGAGGTTTTCCAGGAGGGAGAGGAAGTTGAAGGGAATCCCTCGGAGGCGGATTATAACCCGCTATTTGAAGAACCGGGAAGGGGATCTTCCATCGCTGATGAAGAGACTGAAGAACCGGTGATGAGCGCGGTTCCCTCGTCTGTGCTCCCCGGTGAGGAGTTTACTGAAGAGGATGACGACGGGGGTGAAGAGGTTGGAGGGTTGGAAAGGGGGATAGGGAGTGAGAACCCGGAGGGGAGTGGCGGGAGTGACGAAGTTCACGAAGTGGAGCCCGTTCCCTCTCGCAAACGCACCCGGGAGGCATCCAGCTCGGGGAGGTCCGAGAGGAGGAAGAGAAGGAAGGAGAGGAAAGAGAGGAGGGAGAGAAAGCAGCACCGGGACACTACTGAAATAATGGAGGAGTTGGCGAGCGCTGGAATGGCGGACGTGGCCATCCAGAGGATGGTAGCGGACTTGAAGAACTGCGCCGCCGACTCCTATGTCCTGGAGCATGAGGACCCGTTGATTGTAGCCCGGAGGACGCAGGAGAAACTGATGCGGGTAAGTTTGTCTTCTTCCTTAACCCGTTTTTTTTTTGTTTCCTTGTACTAACCCGTTACTTGTTTTATGTAGGCTGTCAGGTTGTCGTACTTGGCAACTGACCGGCTCATAAACGAAGGCATCCCTGAGAGAGAGAGAGTGCACAGGGACGACCTCCGGGCCGCCCGGGACCAGGTGACGGCGAGCGAAGAATGCCTGGCTCGGGTCCGGGAAGACGCAAGCGCATCAGCCGTTGCGTCGTGTGCGGAGTTGGCGAAGGCAGAAGAACAAATAGCAGACTTGGTGGCCAAGAACTCGGAGTTGGAGAGAGTCATCGAGGGTCACCGGGAGGACCGGTGTGCTCAAGACGCCGCTATAGCCCAGCTGACCGAGCAAAACCAGGCGCTGCAGCAACAGGTTACTTCCTTGGAGCAACAAAAAGGAGATTTAATCCAGGCAGTTTCCCGGGCCAAGGACTCTGCTATCTCCGAGTTTCTGGCGAGTCCCGAGTTTGAATTGAAGATGCGGTCGGCAAGGGCTGAGGCTCAAGCCGAAATTGTTAGCGCCGGGATTCGCCAAGGCTGGCTCGACAAGGCTGGGTATGACGGTCACCAAGGTCATGTCAGACCCGACGAGGCTGCAGGCACCTCCCGGTCGACTCCTGCCATGGCTGCAAACCCTAGGGCTCCTGCGAACCCGGCTCGGAGTCCCCCGGTTCGTTCTTCAGCAGCCGGGAGAGGTATTTCCCGTGGTGGGATTGTGGGTGGTCCTCGAAACCGGCCACCTCTCCGTAGGGGTCAGTTCATCATACAGCCCCGGGGAGGACGTGGCGGGTCGAGCACTGGCGGGGGTAGCGGGTCAGCAGCGCCATGAATTGGAGCCCTAAGCTTTTTTGTTTTTGCTGTAATAGATTAGTTTACCTGTAGCGGTTCGCTACTTTTTGTAATTGATTTTTTTTTTGAAGTAATCAAATTTTTCCTTCGCATAACTCTTCCTGTGACAAAACACGGTAACCTGATACACAGTACAAAAATTTACATATAATGCCGGTTTGACATGTGATTAAATATAGTGCCGCTAGGATATATGGGTCTGTTAGGACTTCCATGGGCCGCTAAGGCCTTGCGGGGGAATGTATTTCTATAACACTTGTTCCCTGTAAAATAACAAGTTGAGTTGATGCGTATCTCACAAGTGTAGATAAAATTTACACATAGTGCCGGTCTGGCATGTTATAGTCATAAAATAACAATAGGCCCGGTAGGGCTGTACCGGTCCGTTATGGCTTCCTGTCGAATAACCCGGTATTTATGATGCATAATATACAAGTGTTGACAAAATGTATGCATATTGCCGGTGAGGCATGTTTAATAAAAAGTGCCGCTAGGGCTGTACGGGTCCGTTAGGACTTTCAAAGACTGAAATAAGGCCGTGAAAGGCTTGCAATATTTCAAGTTAAGGAGATTACCAGAGATTATCGGAGATTGGCGAGTTTGACAATGAAATAAGGCCGTTAAGGCCTGCAATATTTCACGTCATGTAGACCGGAGATTATCGGAGAATGCCGAGTTTGACAGTGAAATAAGGCCGTTAAGGCTTGCAATATTTCACGTCATGTAGACCGGAGATTATCGGAGATTATTGGAGAATGCCGAGTTTGACAGTGAAATAAGGCCGTTAAGGCTTGCAATATTTCACGTCATGTAGACCGGAGATTATCGGAGAATGCCGAGTTTGACAGTGAAATAAGGCCGTTAAGGCTTGCAATATTTCACGTCATGTAGACCGGAGATTATCGGAGATTATCGGAGAATGCCGAGTTTGACAGTGAAATAAGGCCGTTAAGGCTTGCAATATTTCACGTCATGTAGGCCGGAGATTATCGGAGAATGCCGGTTAAGGCATACAAGTAGGGCTGCTAAAGGCTGCATTCACTTCAACAAACTGTTTGATAAACATAACCCGGTAGGGGGTTTCATGCATTGTGGGCCTGAAAGGCTTTATAACAATAAATTTGGACATTCATAGATAACTTGGTACCTATTTGGGGAAGAGATGTAGATGTTGAGCGTTCCATGGTCGTGGAAGCGTAACTCCATCTGTACCCCTGATGTAAAACGTTGCCGGGCTCACGACTTCAACAATTTCATATGGACCCTCCCATGGAGCTTTGAACCCCGTTGGCTTAGGGATAACCTCCTTCATTACCCAATCCCCGAGTTTGAGTGGGCGCTTGATAACCCGGGAATTGTAATGTTTAGCCACTTTTTGCTTCTTGTTGATATTTCGGAGATGTGCACGCTCCCGGTGTTCCTCCAGGAGGTCCAAGTTAAGGCGGATGCCTTCATTGTTGGTTTCCCTATCAAACAGTTGTACCCGGTCACTCGGGACTTCCATCTCTACCGGGATCACTGCCTCAGAGCCAAAGGTCATAAGAAATGGGCTCTCCCCATTGGCTTCTGTTGGAGTTGTCCTAAGTGCCCACAAAACCTCTGGAAGTTTCTCGGCCCATAAACCCTTTGCGTCCTCCAGCTTTTTCTTCAGAACTTGCTTGATGAGCTTGTTAACAGCTTCAGTTTGTCCATTAGTCTGCAGGTGTGCAGGGGAGGCATATAGCACCTTTGTCCCATTGGAATGTAAGAATTCCCGGAACTCATCATTGTCAAACTGCGTCCCGTTATCTGTGATAAACGTCTCTGGGATTCCAAACCGGCAAAAGGCATTGTTCCAAAGGAATTTCTTAACATTTGCAGTTGTGATCCGTGCCAGGGGTTGAGCTTCTATCCACTTGGAATTATAGTCCACTGAGACAATGGCGTGTTTGAGCTGTCCCGGAGCTGTGGGTAGAGGCCCGATGAAATCAATCCCCCACATGCAAAATGGATATGGAGAAATGATTACTGATAGTGGGACCGATGGGGCACGGGGAAAGCTTGCAAATCGGTGACATTGAAGACAGGAATCTACGACGACTCTGGCATCGTGTTCCAGAGAAGGCCAGCAATATCCCATTCTTAGGGTTTTGAAAGCCAGGTTACGGGCTCTAAAGTGATTTCCACATACCCCGCTATGAAGCGACTGCAAAACCCGGTCTCCTTCCTCGGGTGTAATACACTTCAAATCAGGGAAAGTATGTCCTCGTCGATACAGTTTACCATCACGGATACTATACTGCGCAGCTCGAACCCGTAGTCGTTTGGCCGCTACCGGGTCCTCAGGTAGGGTTCCATGTTGGATGAAGTTAATGAACTCATCCATCCAAGATGGTGGCGGGTTTGCTTCCACTGCGAAAATCTCAGAAAAGGAGAGTGAGATGCTTGGTTTCTCCAATGTCTCGACTAGTAAGCCTTTAAACTCGGTATTGGAATCGTCCCCTGTTGCAATCCTAGCCAGAGTATCTGCTCTCACATTCTGCTGCCTCGGTATCTGAGTAACCTCAAAGGTGTCAAATTTTTCCAGCAAGAAAGCCGCTAACTTTTGATAGGACGAAAGATGTGCTTCCTTTGCCTGGAATCCGCCGTTAACCTGCTGCACTACCAGTTGTGAATCACTCAGTATGCGGAGATGCCGGGCGCCCATATCTTTAGCGAGTTGTAGTCCTTTGATTAAGGCTTCGTACTCAGCCGTGTTGTTTGATGCTTTGAAGTTAAAGCGTAGAGCATAATCAAACATGTTACCCTCCGGGTCTACCAATGTAATGCCTGCTCCACATTGCCTCTGATTGACTGATCCATCTACAAATATTTGCCAACTCTCCGGTTCAGCTTGTGTAGGAAGAGTTTCAGCAACTGATGAATCTGCTGGGATTAACTCGGCAATGAAGTCTGCTGCTGCCTGCCCTTTGATTGCCGTTCGCGGTTTAAAGTGCAAGTCATGCTCCCCCAACTCAATTGCCCACTTGACCAGTCTTCCTGAAGTCGCCGGCTTTTGCAGAACCTGCCGTAGTGGTTGGTTGGTGAGCACATGGATAGAATGTGCTTGAAAATAGGGTCTTAACTTCCTTGCTGCTACAACCAAGGCCAGAGCCAGTTTTTCAATATCTGGATAACGAGTTTCAGGATCATTGAATCCTTTTCTAGTATAGTAGACCGGCAGTTCTTCAGACTCTGGCTTTCTTATCAAGGCACAGCTGACAGCCATTTGAGATACCGCCAAGTATAGATAGAGTATTTCCCCCGGGTTAGGTCTGGATAAGGAAGGAACTGACGCCAAGTATTCCTTCAACTTTTCAAAAGCTTGATTGTGCTCTTCCTGCCATGTAATCCGCTCGCGGTGTTGACTCTTGAGAATTTTGAAGAAGGGGGCACATTTATCTGTTAACCTGGATATAAACCGGGATAAGGCTACCAGCCTGCCAGTAAGTTGCTGGACTTCATTCCTGGTTTTTGGCGGTTCCATGGCCAAGACGGCTTGAATTTTGTCGGGGTTTGCCTCAATTCCCCGAGCGCTGACCATAAACCCGAGAAACTTTCCTCCTGAAACACCGAACACACACTTCTCCGGGTTTAATCTCATTCCCTTGCTCAAGGCAATGTCGATAACGGTCTCCAAGTCATCGGGGTGTTTGCTTGTTTCCCGGCTTTTGACCAGCATATCATCTATATAAACCTCCATAGTTTCCCCGAGTTGGTTTGCAAACATGCCCACTACGAGGCGCTGGAACGTGGCTCCTGCATTCCGGAGTCCAAAAGGCATCACTTTGTAATAATACATCCCCTTGTCTGTTGTAAAAGATGTGTGCTGTTGATCCGCGGGATCCATCGGAACTTGGTTAAATCCCGAGTATGCACCTATAAAGCTCAACTGGGGGTGGCCCACGGTTGAATCCACCAGTTGATCAATCTTTGGAAGGGGAAAACTATCCTTCGGGCAAGCCTTATTCAGATCTGTGTAGTCGACGCACATCCTCCACTTTCCGTTTGCCTTCTTGACCATTACCACATTGGCCAACCAATCCGGGTATGTTGCATCTTCAATGAACCCGATGTCTTTAAGACGTTTAACTTCTGCTTGAATGGCCTTGTACTTCTCTGCGCAAAATGCACGACGCTTCTGTCTTACCGGTTTAACACCCGGGATAATATTGAGGGAATGCGTCATAACTTCTGGAGAAATCCCGGGCATGTCTGCATATGACCATGCAAACACCTTCTGTTTCCGGGTTAGCAGCTCAATCATCCGGGTTCTGACCTCTGGGTTAAGGCCTGTGCCAATGCAAATATTCCTCTCCGGGTATTCTTCTGAAATCTGAATCCATTCTGTTGCTTCGATTGGGGCTGGCCGGGGGAACTTGGCAGGATACTTCTGGCTCTTCTTTTGTGCCGTCTTACTGATGGGCAAAGAATCCGGGTCATCTCTAGGGTCATCGGGTTTGTCAAATGGGGAAAGAGAAAAACTGGCCGAAAACATCTCATGCTGGGACTGAGTTGTTGCTATCGCGTTGCATCTGACAGCGGCTTCTTGGTCTCCGTGAATTGTAACCTAGCCCCCGGGTGTAGGTACCTTCATAAGCAGCATATGACCCGCTATAAAACTTTGTAGGCCCCAAAGTGCGTCTCTCCCAAGTATGGCATTGTAGGATGATGGGCAGTCCACAATTATGAAAGGAACTACAATTCTTATGGATTGGTGCCCGGTCCCAACTGTAACCGTTAGCTGATAAGACCCCAACGGTTGAGTTGTCTCACCTGAAAAACTGATCAATGGCTCGTGGTTTCTATAGAGCTTGTCTCTTCCTCTTTTAAACCCCTTATAGCAACTGCTGAACATGACGCTGACAGTGGCTCCCGTGTCTATTAGAATCCTTCGAGTTCTCCAATGGTCAATCTGAAGAGTGATAATGAAAGGATCATTGTGATGCATTTTCAGCGTGTCTTCAGGCTGAGAAAATGACACGGTATCCCAAGGAACCAGCTCCTTGCGGCATTCCTGACGAAGCTGCATTATCTCTAACTCCGGGCCTCTTGGGCAGAGTCTTTTGGCCCGGTGACCGGACACTCCTTGGGTGCCACCCCCGTGAATCGTCATTATCTCCCCATATACTTCAATCAGGTTGACACCTGTAGCGGGTGACTTATACTGCTGTAACTTGCCGTTCTGGATCATGTATTCAATGGGGTTCCGAAGGGAAAAACACCGGTCGGTAGTGTGGCCAGACTCGTTGTGGTAGGCACAATGTTGCCCGTTGTCCGGCCCTGCCCTTTTGGGAAACTTCCTTTTTTGGAGCCGGGGGAATGTCATTCCTATGGCGGTTCCAAATTTCTTCATAGGAGGCAGTCAAATTGGTTAACACTTCATATCGCGGGACGTAAGGAGTTTTTGCTTCCTGGGCTGGAGGTCTCGGGTATGGAGCTTCTCTTGGCTTCTCCCTTGATCTGTTTGAACCTTTGCCGTAGTATCCCTGGCCACTCTTATTCTGCCCTTCCTTTCTCCATCCATCAGCTCGCTGGCTTGTGAATCCGGTATTCGTCCGGCGTTCCCCGAAGGTGTCATACTCGGCTTGAGCTTGCCGAGTTACTTCATTAATTAAATTATCGTAGCACCGAAACCGCTGCTTCCTGAGCTCCACCACAAAGCGGGTTGGCTTGAGCGCCTGTAGGAACGCCTCTGATGCCACTGACTCATCCAAGTGCCCACATTTGGAAGTCGTGGATAGCCAACGGGTTGCAAAGACTTTCAAGCTCTCATCATCCCTTTGCTGGACTTTGAATAATGAAGTGGTGCTTCGGTTGGCACTAGACAACAGGATAAACCGGGACAGGAACTTCTGTGTCAGCTGACCATAGGTTTCTATTGACAAAGCCGGTAACTTGAGGAACCAACTCAATGCCTCCTTGCTGAGTGTTTCCTGGAAAGCATGGCATGCTTGGGCATCTGTGAACCGGGTTGAATCCAATTGAGACTGGAACAACTCTAGGTGTGCATACGGGCACCCCGTTCCGGCATATCTCTTAATCTTAAATGGCTTTGCTTCCGGTGGCTTTTTGTCCGCTTGAACCCGGGTGGAGAATGGGCTTGCACGGGTAATAAAGGGTTGGTACTGCTGTGGTCCTGTTCCCGAGTTAAGACGCTGCTCCAGTTGGGTCACAGTTTGCGTCAACTGTAAGAGCAGCTGGGTCTGGGCATCGGCTGGGGGAAGTGGTTGATTTAACACCGGCTCTGGAGGTGGAGAAGGTCCTGTAAGATTGTGATTAAACAAAGGATTGGAGAGATGGATAATTTGTGGATTTGGGTTAGGGTGGGCAGTGGGTGGTAGAATAGCGGGTGGTATGTATGCACTGTCAAAAGTTCGCGGGTTTCCATAACCCGAAGGATTCCCTTCTGGGGTAATGATATCAGCAAGTCTGGCTGACGTCCCAACGGTATTCGCCCTTTGAGTTAGGGTTGCTTGAAGAAGCCCATGCTCGGCCTGGATAGTTGCTAATTGCTCCCTTACCGTCATTAACTCGGCATGTTCTCGAGTAGATTGCTCCTTCTGAGCGAGGAAATCCTTTTTCAAGAGCTCAAATGCTGCTGCTAAATCTGTTTGGCCAAACTGGGTCCCGGAGGTCCCCGGGTTATCATCCCCTGAGAAATTAAGCCTCCTAGTTGGATCTTGTTCTCCTGCCATTTCCACCGTCCTTATGAATATTAAGCGGGAGGTCCTTGAGTTCGACTCTCAACGAGAGCACCAATTGTTTCCGGGTAAACTCGTGGCCCCTTTAGCGGGTTGCACGGTTCCAGAAATAGCGAACTTCCTTGTACTCCGAGTTTTCCTGTGTAAAGAACAAACACGTCAAAGGGGCGTCCCCGGGTTTACCGAGGGAAGCCACTCCGATGCTTAAGTCAGACACTGTCAGATAAGCAGAAAACTCAAGAGTAGTTAAGAAGTCTCGTCCTCTTACCGGGAGGTCCGCGCCTATATTTATAGTAGCATTAAAGGCAGTACTTTGTCCTTTTCCAATGTGGGAATAAACTCCCTTGCTTTTCCTCAACTTTACAATGAACTGGGCCCTGACAAAGGACCCAGAGTGGCTTCTCAAATCTGACTGGGCTGTTACCCTGTAAACAGTACTTCAAGCATAATAAACGATGCACATTTAACAATCCACCACACTTACGGGTTATTTCTTGAATTGTAACCCGGTAAAGGAGAAATATTAGGTTCCACCTATAAACACTTAGGAAGATGGATCATCAGGTGCTGCATGATATCCTCTCAAATTTACACATGATATAAATAATGTCCTCTTGCATTTCTCGGAGGTTAAATTTTGTCACTTCCCGTGGGCATAACTTCTGGAAGAATCTTGACAACGCTACTAACTGCTCCACCACCTGATGGGGAAGGAACGGTCGAATGAAAATAGGGAAGAGACGTTGTAGCAGAATATGACAGTCATGACTCTTTAACCCATACATTTTATTGTTCCGAATGTTTACACACCGGGCTCTATTTCCTGTGTAGCCTGAAGAATACTTCACAGAACTCATCCACCAGAAAATTACGTTCTTCTGATCAGGCTTCACGGTGTAAGGAGCTTGAGGCATTTTTTTTCTTCCCTTCTTTCAAAGAAAAATGTCTTCGTATCTCCATTTTTTAAGATCAATGCGTGCATTTGGACCATCTTTCGTCTTCCCCTCCAAGTTCATCACTGTTCCCACCACACTGTCGCACACATTCTTTTCTATGTGCATCACATCTAGGTAGTCCCTGATCAACAACTTACTCTAGTATGGGAGTTCCCAGAATATGCTCTTATGTGTTCAAAATTTATATATATCGGGTCTGTCAGGTATTGCCGCCACAATATTGGGATGATTGCTGAGTTGCCCAAAATTATACTCATTAAGCACTGCTAAAATTTTTTCCCCCGTCCATCTTCTAGGAGGCACACCGTTTTCTACAGTCCCATCAAATGGCTTGTCATCGAACCACCATTTGTGATCATACGGAAGAAGAGTATGGTGACCCAATCTGTATATCTTGTTGCAATTGTCACATCCCGATCCTAGAATTATTTTATGGTTGGTTACTTTGGTCTTTAACCATTTAATGTAACTGTTTAACCGTATAATGATTGTGAAGTTGACTTTTCGTAAAGTCGAGAATTTAGGAAAACTTTCTTCATGAAAGTTGTAGAGGACGTCGATATGAGTTCAAACACATGTAGCACGCTCAAATCGAAGTTCGTATGAAGAAGTTATATGGGTTCAAAGTCAGGGGCATATGAGCAATTTCGTAAAATGGCTATAAATAGCCTAAAAACCAGAAAATCAAGCAGATTTTTTGCCGGAACTTCGCAGCGTCGCTGCCGCCGACTCAGGTCATCTCAGGCCGCCGCACTGGTCCCAAAAGGAGCGTCTCTGAGTCTTCATGGTTTATGAGAAATTTCAATTTGTACAGTAGGAGTTCTAGATTGGATTTCTCCCTCTTCAGGCCACCAATTTGTGAGTTCTTTATACAGTTAGAAAGAGTTTTAGGAGTACTACGCACCCCTAAAGTTTGGTGAATTTATTTGGAGTGTGAAGGGAGAATCGAATTTTTTAAGTTTTTAAAAATATTTCGGGTTTTTACTTTTTAGTTCGATTGACCTAGTTAGAGGACGAATTAGCCTTCGAGTTGAACTAGAAAGTTGTTCCAAATGATGAGGCGAAGCTACTGTTAAAATTTGGTGGCTATCGGAAGTCGTCGAAATTTCTGCCGGCTACGGCGGAGCTGGAGGCGGTGCCGCCACTTTTTCATCCCATTAAATAGTATAAAATGAGAGGAGTCTATGGTTTAAATGTGGTAATTTTTGGAGGAGTTTTGGTTATGTTTTGGAATTTTTCAAGTTTAATATTATCGGCGGATAATAAAATATTATTCCGGCAATCGTTTATTGCCGATTAAGGTTTGGAAAAAATTTTAAGGACTCCTAAGCTATTGATGAAGGTCGGGGTTTTTGTTGACTAAGTTTAAGGGTTTTGGCCGAGGGTATCGTTATTTCAATATTAAATAATTATTCGTTTGGCAAATTAAGATTTATTATTATTATTCGTTGAACAAGAGATGAAGAGTTCTCGCTTGAGAAGCGATCCGGTTTTCGTCAAGCTAAGGCCTAAGTCTGTGAGTGGACCTTTGTTTTGAATTAATGCATGTCGTGTTTTTATGCTAAACATGATTTTTATTAATTTAATGAGCCGGTGGGGCCGGGAAGGTGGGTTGCTCCCCTTCTATAAGCCTCTAAGTTATATCAGCTGAAATCTATGTTATATTGATTAAGTTTGGAATATTTGTTTTATGGCCATAGTTTTGAGGACGGTCGGGGAACCGTGCCTTATGCATGAGATGCATGTTTTAATTTATGAGGGAGGAGTCATATATTAATGACTTTTCGTATTTGTTTTCTTCGCCATGAATGATCGTTATATATATATATATATATATATATATATATATATATGTATATGTATATATATATATATGTATATTTCTTTATCAGTGCTAGCTAGCCATACTGGCCCTCACTTTAGAAGTGAAGAGGGGCAATAGTAGCCTTATTTGGTCCGACCCTAGCCTGAGAGACTCATTGTCATGGTGGAATCTCTCCACCATGAAGGGTCGTTCATTACTTAGTAGCCTCCGGAAGGCTCCGACCCTAGTCTGGGAGACTCTCCGTCATGGTGAAACCTCTTCCTCTATTTTTAATGTTGATTACAAGCCAATAAGATTAGCATTTTACGTTTTGGTTTCCGGAACGATTATTTGGGATTCTTTCCCGACGAGGCATGCATATGGATTTTCTAGAAATTCAAAGGGAGAACATAAATTGATTATTTTCACACGGTTGGATATTCTTTTGTCCACTCACTCTAACGTTGTATTTTTAAATGTTTTCCCCTGAGCCCTTCGTTTTCAAATGCCCAGTGTTGTAGGGTTGCTAAGAGGAGGTCATGCGTACTGAAGACGAGATATAGTCAAATTCTTCTGTTGTCGCTATTTAGTCTATTTAGGTATTGTTTCTACGTAGAATGCTCTGAATACTCCAGTATAGTGTTTAGTTGTATTCGATAGAGGAAGTGTTTTCGTTGAATTACCGGTTGGGTTGTCCATTTAAAAGGGGGGTTTCCGTTTAAAATTTCCCTTGAGATGGAACCCGCAGGGTTTACTTCGGGTTAAAGTGGTTAACCCGAGGTGGGTCCTGACAGTTGGTATCAGAGCCTTAGGTTATCGCTTCCTGTTACTACCTCATGTACTTGGTAGCATCGGCATTTTATGCTTGAGACGCTCTGTGTTATTAGGGATATGAGTTAGTAGTTTCTATTGTATTTATGGACCAGGTGGTTTCATAAATGTCTGCATATTCAAGACTGCCTTAGTACGCTGACCTCTTAGAGAGTTCCCGAAAGGAAAGGGTAAATAATTGGTGATTTCCTTTTGTGCGTTTATGGGACTAATTGAGATTTCGATTAGAGTTCTGAGTTGGAAACTCGAGTTGGGAACTAGTATTATTTCATGATGTTTGAGCATCTTATGCAAATGCCCAGAGAACGAAGCATATGATTCATGCCTAGGAGGCTGTCGTGAAAGTTGGTAAGGATGAAGTTGTAGAAGTCTAAGGCGAGGTCTTGGTATCCGAGTTGCGAGACTCTTAGAAGTGAAGAGTCGGAAATGATATTAAGAGTGTTTTAGTTCACGTATTAGAAAAGCAAGTTTTATATGTCTTTTCTTATGAGTTTCAAGTGTGTAAACGAGAAATTGAATTGAAATACGAGGTTGGAACTCCTTAATGAGATATTTATTTGGGCTATGGTGGAAATGTTAAGTTGGGCATCTGATGCCTATTGGTTGTGTTTTAATAACATACTCGTGTCCTAGAATAGTTGTTGTAGACCTTGAGTAAAAAAAAGAAAGTACTTGAGTTGGAGAATTCAGGTACTAATATAAGTGGCTCATGTGAATTGAAAGTCGAGAGAAAAATGTAAAATGTGTGGAAATGGTCAGGTAAAGTTGGATAGTGTGAGAAGCTAGAGAGTAAAGAATATAGGAGTAGATAGACGATATTTATGATTATTTTTTGGCTAAGAGAAGACATTGGAATTGTGTAAGTTGTCGAGCATCAATTATAATATTTTTATTTCTCAAGGTTTGGGTTGATTAAAAGTCGTCGGCCCTAGTGTTGTGGCCAAGGGGATGTTGTGGTTCAGATAAGAAATTTAGTATTTGAATCGTGCCACTAAATGGTTAGAATTTCAGAAATTATAAGACTATTAAGTAAGTTAAAGGATGCTAATTATGAGGCCATGGTGAGATCTCCAGGATAGTTAGAGTGGGAGGTGAGGCTCCTAGAGTTGTCGGGTGTTTTGGAAAGACGGTAATTATAGTCTTGAGTTATATGTGGTAGGTCGGAATTTAGATGGCAGTGGTCATTCCGACATGTTAAGAAGTTAAGAGTATATGAATGCCCTTAGATAATTAACTTTATTTCGTGACCAATCTGGCTGTTAACGACACTTGGTCCCATGGTGGTGATTAGCTGTGACATGTTGACGTGGGAATCTGCCCACTCATTAATTATTATTAAATTGATTATATTCTTGATCAAAGTATTGTGATGTAACATATGTAAGGATGCATAAATTATCCCCACTGCAGTAATGGGTAGTATCCTCAAATTTTGAGTCTGTGGAGTACGGACATCAGTGTCTGGAGGATAAGGATCTGATGTAATTTTATCGAAATCCTAAGAGGGATAAAGAATCGATAGTAATGATGTAATCAGGGGTCAATTAAGTAGTGACCCTACTTGATCTAGATTTCAATTTGGCGACAAATCGTAGACCCCTTGTGTATTGAGTGGTGGTAAGAGAGTCGTGAGAAGTTGTTTATTAAAATGATTGCATTTTGGTGGTTATGTTTTGCAGTGATTTTGGGAAAGGGGTTCCCTGATGATTCAGAATGTATTTCTTCTTTAGAGTTTATGAATGACAAGTAAATTACCAAAAGGGCGGCGTTCCCTATGACTATCATTGAGTGGTGAGACCACTTACTAATCTTGTTTTGACCTGAGACGTCATCACTTGTGTTCATCAGCCAGTATTAGGGTAATGAGCGGAAAGCATTCCGTGGATGTATGATATTTCCTACGGATTGGAACTGAGTTAGTAACAAGAATTACAAAGGTGTTGATTTCATAATTAAAAGATTTGAGATTTTGGATGTTTTGTTGGGTTCTCGAGGATGGAGCAGACTTGACTGTAATGCGGAAGACAAAGGCCATAGATAATTAAGTGGTGATTTTGTGTGAATTCAGATCTGACTATGTGATAAATCTTGAGCCACAAGTATTTATATGCAGCGAGAGAGCTGCGAAGTGTGGTTTATTAGATGTTGAGTATGAACTACGAGAGCAATGAATATGAGCTATTGGAACAGATGTTGACTCAAGAAGTGTTATGAGTCAAGGGTTATAAGAGATTTAATATTAAAGGTGGCAAATTTACCCCTATGTAGAGCAATGATCTTTTAGGGATTGTATTGGGGTGGGATCCCATACTAATCCAAGGATGACCTGTGAGGTCAATGTTATTTGCGGATGTGGTCATCAATCTGGGTTACCGAAATTGACCGAATCATGATGTTGACATATGGTCCTGGTTATGGTTTCAACTGGACTATTAATAAATGTTGGCGAGGTACATGACTTTTGAGTTTGAGGTTAGAAATTGGTTCCCTCTCGAGCAGGAGTTGAGAGTGTAAGTGCGTTTTGATTTCTGTCCTAGGTATCAAACTAGGGTAGTTGGTGAGCTTAATTTGTGGTGCTAGTTATTGCGAGAAAATTATTTGGTTTATGAAATGTGTCTCGATATTTATCGCACGGGTAGTGTAGAAGAATGAACATCTAAGTCTGTTTTCAGACGTCGCCGTTTTTGATGCTCAGTGCAACTAAATAAGTTGTGACTTTTATTGTTGTAGTTGTTCGTTGGAATTTTTATCGATAGGAAAGTAGTGGAACCTGAGAGGTGCACGAGGATTGAAAATATTTTTGCCCTCGAATTGTAAATTGTAGTGAGACTGGGTATTGTTGGGAATAGGAATAATAATGTGTGGTCCGGTTCAGGGTAGTTGTAAGGTGAACCAGGAGTGTGGTAACATTTGGTGGTATGTGAGGGCTCTTTAGAAGCGAAGGATGTTGATGTTCTCACTAGTTTGTCACATGGATGACATTTGGTCTGAGACACGAAATTTGATAATTGAATTGTGATGTAATTGTGCGTCACTCAAGGGTTGATGTAGAGGATGATGAGACTCGTGGCGTCTCGTCAAGCGAGTTAGGTGACTCGCTGATTCTCAATGTAAGTTATTTTAATGCCTCGATGTTATTGACTAGAATAGCAGAGAAACAGAAAGTATTATTGACTTCTCAAGATTGAATTAGTTGATTGTTGTTGTTTGAAGATGTCAACTAAGCCTTATGTGTATGGTTTTGTTAGAGAAGTGGGGATCCAGACTTATTTTATTAGAGTGGACGTTAGAAAGGGTTTAACGTAGTTTTGCGTTAAATTTTCTTTGAGGAGTAAATCTTTTGAGTACTTATGTCTACAAAATTGAATATTCTGGATGCAGTAATTGCAACTTTGATGTTATGCTTCGTATCTTTCGGATACTGTCTGGCGTATGCAAGTGAGACTATCCTAGCGGTCATGTGCAGAAAGAGAATTATTCCTTATCAGAGCTGTACAACGAAAAACGTGAACCATATCGTGTTATCGATTTCAAAGGAGAAGAGTTCACGATTTTCGATTTGGCTATGGTTTCTCCGTGGTTTAACGTGAGTCTTGGTTCGGTGAAGTGTTTTGCCAAATAGAGTTTTGGCTTCCTGCAATTTTGCAGGGTACAAATTCTCAATCGGTTCGACTGGAAGGTTAGGTGATCATTTTATTCATGTATAAATATAGGAGCTATAATGTGTTAACAATTGTCTTGGACGCCGAGTTATTGAATAGTTTAATGATGAGTTACTGCTTGACGTCATGAGGTTCGAACCAGGTGATGGTAGCGAACTTTGCCCTCATTCGGGTTAGTTGCTTCCAGCGAGTGGAAAGCAGTGAATAAGCCTATGGGTGATTATAATCTAGCTTAGGCAATATGGAGTTGTTGCTAAAGGTTGTTTTCGGAGCACGACAGAGTATGTAATATTTTCGTAGAAAACAGTAGTGATTTTTGCAATGATTACAGTCGGTGGATATTTGGTAGACAGTGTCGTATCCCACCTTGTAATGGGTTGGAGTATAGTAAGAATTCGGTGAGTCGGTTTGATCAATGATTCAAGGGAAGATCATTGTGATCAGAGGTAAGATTTTAGACGCGTTGGTGCAGACCTGAAGAGAGTGGTCGGTCGTCAGAAAATGATGGAGTATTATAGGTTAGCCACGTAGGGAGGAGTGCTACGTTGGATAAATGTAAAATGTGACAAGATTACATGAGTTTGTGAAATATGTTGGGTATTCTTGGACTTATATCAGATGTCTTATGTCACGTATGTTCACGTTACGTGAAGAAGTCTATTTCCTTAAATAATGTGTAGAAAGCCTTTCGGTTATTGAGATTTGGCTTATAAGGAGGAATCGATAAGGATTGTTGATCGTAAGGAGCATGTGGGTAGAGTTTTGACAATTTATTCGTTAGTCGATTCGAAAGAGTTTTAAGAAATAATTGATACTTGAGAAAAATAAGATTATTGTAAGTGATAGCATTTCTCACTGTGTTGGATCAGAAGAATAGAAATTTCGTGGAAGAAATTATTATAAGGTGGGGAGAATTGTCACATCCCGATCCTAGAATTATTTTACGGTTGGTTACTTTGGTCTTTAACCATTTAAAGTAAATGTTTAACCATATAATGACTGTAAAGTTGACGTTTCGTAAAGTCGAGAATTTGGGAAAAATTTCTTCATGAAAGTTGTAGAGGACGTCGATACGAGTTCGTACACATGTAGCACATGTAGCACGCTCAAATCGGAGTTCGTATGAAGAAGTTATAAGGGTTCGAAGTCAGGGGCATATGGGTAATTTCACAAAAATGGCTACAATTAGCCCAAAAACCAGAAAATCGGGTAGATTTTCTACCAGACCTTCGCGGCGTTGTCGCCGCTGACTCAGGCCACCTTCGCCGCACTGGTCCCAAAAGGAGCGCCTTTGAGTCTTCTTCAATTCTAGGTAAGTTTTTCGACCTATCTCTTCATGGTTTAGGAGAAATTTCAATTTGATTACCGAGTGTACAGTAGGAGTTCTAAATCAGATTTCTCCCTCCTCAAGCTACCAATTTGTGAGTTCTTTATATGGTTAGAAAGAGTTTTTGAAGTTTCAAATTTATGAAGTTTTTAAAAATATTTTGGGTTTTTACTTTTTAGTTCGATTGATCTGGTTAGAGGCCGAATTGGCCTTCAAGTTGAACTAGAAAGTTGTTTCGAAACTACTGTTAAAGTTTGGTGGCGATCGGAGGTCGCCAGAATTTCTGTCGGCCGCCGCCACTTTTTGGACAGCTTTTCATGCCCATAAAATAGTATAAAATGAGATGAGTCTATGGTTTAAATTTGGTAATTTTTGGAGGAGTTTTGGTTATGTTTTAGAATTTTTCAAGTTTAATATTATTGGCAGATAATAAAATATTATTCCGACCATCGTTTATTACCGATTAAGGTTTGGAAAATATTTTAAAGACTCCTAAGCTATTGATGAATGTCGGGGTTTTTGTTGACTAAGTTTAAGGGTTTTGGCCGAGGATATCGTTATTACCAATATTAAATAATTATTCGTTTGGAAAATTAAGATTTATTATTATTCGTTGAACATGAGATAAAGAGTTCTCGATTGAGAAGCGATCCAGTTTTCGTCAGGCTAAGGCCTAAGTCTGTGAGTGGACCTTTGTTTTGAATTAATGCATGTCGTGTTTTTATGCTAAACATGATTTTTATTAATTTAATGAGCCGATGGGGCCGGAAAGGTGGGTTGCTCCCCTTCTATAAGCCTCTAAATTATATCGGCTGAAATCTATGTTATATTGATTAAGTGGAATATTTGTTTTATGGCCATAGTTTTGGACTATTTGTCGTTGTAGTATAGTGGTAAGTATTCCCACCTGTCACGTGGGTGGTTCCGGGTTCGATCCCCGACAACGGCGCCAATTTTTGATGAGCGGATGACCGCCTAACAAATATACCCTATTCCCTACTCAGATATATCAATGTAGTACAGATAAATAGGGGTTATCGTCCATAAAGAATTGGTGAAACTAAGTCTTAAAACACTAAATGAACACAAATGACACAAATCTTACAGACTCGACTACTGAAAAGTAATCACACCACGAACGTAACCTAAACTAAACCAAAAGCTATGAAATTTTGACACAATTAACTAGACATATTGGCAGACTACCACACAAAATTTGAGGGTAATCGGAGGTGATTTGGTTACTGAAATAAATCGGACAAGCTACAGCTGTATGCAGAAAATAAATACTGAAAGTATCTATGCTTATGAATGCAAGTTGTTTAAACTATGTGATGAATGAGTTAAGAGGAATGCAATCCACCACCGCCATTCCGTCTCTCTAATGCATACTTAACCTAATGCACATATCCCATTAATCAAAGTTCCCAGGAAGAGTTGATCGTTACAACCACATCCTATTACCTAATCCTTGTGCCTATGCAAGTTTGCCATGGACCTCCGCTGCATCTATCCCTCTATGAACCTATAGTCATGGACCCTAAGGTTTACAAAGAAGAAAGCATTATGATCTAGAGAAGGTTTGAGAAGCTACAAGGGTTCATAGGTACACTATGGGCGTGTCCTGCTAAACCTAGGGTTTCAATCACCTGACGAAATAATCTATCGGTGTATCACTGTAGAAAATTCAGTGGAAGAAATTATCTTCAGTCGCCCGTATCTCATGACAATAGAGTCCTAGCATGCATACTAAGTTGTGCACCAAAGTAGACATACAAGAAATCATCACTGAACCACATAGAGAAAGAAACCTCATTCAAGATGAATATGCAAACTAGATTAAAGTATATGCGTCAAAAAGACTTCATGTACGGGGCTTCAAGCAACCCCTTAACAAGATGTTTAGCTACTGAAATTCATAATGAAATAACAAAACAACTCATAGAGTTTACAGATAGAGATTGGATGAAGAAGAGGGACTGCTCTCGGTTCGATGTCGAAGGACCGGTATGCTGCCGAAGCGTCTGGCGTGGTGCTGCACTGCTGCCTGTGAGGTGGCTGCACTGTAACTGCCGAGCCGGTCTGCTGCTGTCAGCGAGCTCTTAGTCCTCTCCCGAGCTCCCAAGGCCTTTGTCCCGAGACCAGCCCCTAGCCCTCCAGGCTCTCGGAACGACACTTCCACTACAAGGAGAAGGTGAAGTCTCCCTCTTAAAATTGATGTACATATTTTGCATTTCATAGTGTTTGTTTTGTCTTTTAAGTATTTCTATTTTTCTGTTTTTTGGTCAGTGTTCATTTAGGATTGCAGATTGATTTCAATCCTGAAGTTTATACATGAACAAGTCGATCTGAGATTACCTTTGTAGTTGTCATGGCTTTATCTACATAAGGGAGATAAATTTGCAGGCAAGTGTGTACCTTATTTGGACGGTTTTGTGAGCATGTACATATTTTTTTATCATGGGTATCATGTTCACTATTACACACAATCTTTGTTGTGGTGGTACGAAACTTCATTGATGTGGTTTTATGATAATGGGCTTCATAGAATTAAAAGAGTGAAAGTTTTGAGTACATGGAGCTAAACTAATTATTTCTAAAGTAAACATGCCTGGGTTCTGATGAACAATATCAGGTACTGGGTGAGAAACATGAATGGTTGTGCCACTCTGAAGAATATTTGATGATATACCAACTATTCCCAAAGTAAACATGTCTTGGTTAAGAACCAATACAAGGTACTAGGTGACCTAGAAATGGGAATGGTTGAGTACAAGTATGAACTTGAATACATGTGTGTTTCAAAGGAGATAAAGAGTTGGAAGGAAAAGTGAAAGTGTGCAATGTTCACACTGAGGGGATATAAGGATTAGAAGGAAAAGTGAAAGTATGCAATGTTCACACTGAGAGGATATAAGGATTAGAAAGAAAGAAAAAGTCTAAAGTGTTTTTTACTTAAATAGTTTCTTATCTCATAGCTCTGGTTGATCACTTTGTCCACACTAGACCCATGATGAAATCAAAAATTGTCATATGCTTGCAGGATTGTCTCAAATAGGTCACTCGTGAAGGTAGATGTGTTGGCGTTATGGAGATAAAACTATGTCTTGTACTTTGGTTAAATGCTTTGCTTCTTTCTTGCAATAAGCTTCGTTTGGATAATTAGATAACTATATCTGCATTGTGTGGTCTGTGTTTCATTTGGTTTTCTCATACCTCACTTGAGGGGGAGAGTTTGTCTCCCTAAGTATATTATGCATCATTTGAGGGGGAGAATGTTTCTTCTCCAAGTACTGTAATGTAAATCATGCATCTCCGAAGGGGGAGAGTTCTCTCTAGTTCTTGTTGGTACAACTATTAACATGTTTTACTGCTCATATCCTTTAAGGTTTGGTAAGTTGGTCTCGGGTTAAGGTTCTGTTAGGCTATTTCTTCTTTGTTATATTTCTTTACTCATTAAATAAACAAAACAAAAACAACAACATAAACAAAAAAATTATTGTTTGTTCGATGTGTATATATAAGGGTTTGTTGAGTGATTTTCAGCCCAGTGTTCTTATTCTTTGTCCACCGTGGGGCACATCACGCATACCGGAGGAGAACGGTCCTCCATCCATCTGATGCAGACCCTTTGGCTTCCTAAAAAAAGGAAGAGTGATCATGATCATTGTCTTGCCTTATTTATATTCTATGTTGTTGAACTTGTTAAATTAAATGTGATTTGTGTGTAAACTGGTTTTGTGTGTTAAAGAATTAAACTGTTTCATGAACACGTTGGTTTTGTATAGAAATGCCGAATGAGGAGATTGTTGGTATTGACATTCCTATACCACCTACAACAAAGTATCGATATGTATAAATTTGTTATATGATAAATTGTTGTTTAATTAATTTGCTGGTTTGGAAAGAATTATGGAAAGCAATACTATGTAATTGAATCCTAACTTGGTTAGGATCATATTATGTGATTCTGTGGGATGCTTCTTATGCGAGGATTCCTACTTTGTTGGGATATTCTTTCACATTAATTAGATAATATCATGGACTCTTATTATATGATTGTGACTTGATTAAGTTTCCTTGGTGGACAGAAACTAGGGTTCGACACAAGAGTATGAACCCTTACAAGAGAGGCGTTGTTTTCAGAAAAAGTGATCTTTGGATGCTTAGCAATTGAAAGAGCTTTTCCGCTGCCTTTGTTACTAATCAAACTGTTCCTTGTTTAGATGGATTTGTTATGTATGCATGTTAGCTTTTGTCTAGTTGATAGAAAGAGCAACGTTAGTATATCAAGGCTACTGTCTGTGCCTTGGAGTTAGGAGAAGAAGACCATACTCACAGTGGAGTTGGAATTTGTAATAGATTATGATTTACAAGTGTTGTAAAACTCTATAGCAAATTCAACGAGTAGCAATATTCTTCTGGGCTTGTGCCCCGCTGTGGTTTTTTCTCAAGTTGAGGTTTTTACACAACAAAAAATCTGGTGTTGATTTATTGTTTAAACTGCTGTCTGTTCATCGAGGATTGAAAGCTTGTTTCAATCCCTGTGCACGTTTCTGTAACTTCACTTTCTTGTCAGTTAGTTAGTTAATTGCTGTTTATCCAGTTAATTAGGTTTGTGACTAGTTAGTCTCAATGACCTACAACTAGGCATCATGTGGCTTCTCTTCTACCTTTCCTTGCTTGTATAAAGACCTAGCTGCTCCACTCTTGTAACCGAAAGGTTTATCAATATATATTTTCCATTTCTCGCCTCCTTCAGCTATCACTCCTAAGTTTTCAAATTCTTCAAGCTCTGCTATTCAGGAAATCAACGAGACCCAGTTTCAGGTTTCTGTTCTCAACTCGGACGTCCAGTTCTTGTCGAGTTTTTTGCCAATTGATGCGGTCCTTGCCGCTTGATTTCTCCCGCTATGGAATGGATTGCTCAGGTTCAATTCAACTCTCTTGTATATTATACTGACCATTTGATTATGTTAATTTTTTTTCAAAGCAAAAGTCTGTAATACATAAATTTTTGATGGTGTTCGAATGCATGCAATATGGGACTCGTTTGTAGAATTTTGGAATCCATTGTGCAACCTTGTTAGGGGATTGGACAATTAGTAAAAGCTTGAGACCATAGATTAAGACAGTTTCTCTCATCAGATAATAAGATAGAATTAACTCACTAAGAAATGTGTACACACAAACACTGAAAACTGCCAGTTTCAGTTAGATTGTTCGTTTGAATCGTTTGTATAACTTAGAGTTTCTATTACATGATGGGGATCCATTGAGGAACTTCTTGTTGAGGACTAGTTAAGGACTTTCTCCTTAATGGTTTATTATACCCACTTTTTAATCACATTTTTCCATCTCAACCGTTCAGTTTATAAGTCTATATAAGTAGATCACATCTACAAATTTTTAATCAAATTGGTGGTCGTCAAACCATCGAAATAGATCAAATCAATGAGTGGTCCAAATATATGTCAAACAGGAACTAGTCAAGTTTATAATCAATGAATCACATTTGTGAATACCTTAACGATTTTCAATTTGTATGAAAATTTTTAGAGATGATCTATTCATATGTATCTACAAACTAGACGGACGATGTTAACATAAAGTGCAAATCCTCCTCTTGTGCCGGGAAACGACTCATTATCCGGTAGCCAAAAGACATCTTAGGCTAGAGAAATCTTTATCAGACAAGTAATCTACACACTTACCTAAAGGCATATTGGTAATAGGCTCTCATAAGAGCAAAACAATACTTTTATGATAGACTCACCCTACCTCTATAAATATCCCTCTTAAGGGCTTATTTTTGGTAAGCCTCTATCCCCACCCTATTCACATATTATCTCTATCACCATGGATGACTTAGGCATCAAAGGGTCGAAGGCTGGTGCCCCTATCTTCCTTCTAATGTCGTTTGTTCATGAGTTGCACGTAACGGGTCCAGAAGATGAGGTCCTCCGTGTTTGGTATGATTCATCCCTATAGAATACACTCTGAAATAATCGGTGCTAGAAGGAGGGGCTTCTCGGTGGAAACACTCATATAGCTCAGTATGAGCATATTCATCAAATTGCCTAGATTTGCTTCTTTGTCAATTCTCTTTTACTGCCCATCAGCTTTCTCTTCCTCCTTGAGCTTCTCCCTGCTCTCCTAATCGAGGAGCTAGCCCCTTCAATTTTCACTACTTAAAGTTGAAAATCAAAGCAAATCTGCTTTTTGGGTTGGTTTTAAAAAAAATTCTGAGGAGAGAGAAAGTAGATTTAGATTTTTCTCTCTCCTCCCTCACAGATCATGGCACCATTGTGTGCCTCACCTCCACCACAATAAGAATTGACTTCCTGTGATGAGTTAAATCTGGCATCCCCGTCTTTCGATGACGCTGGATACAAGCTCACGCGCCGTCGCTCAAGGCACCCAAAACCTGTTATGGACACCCACTCTTCTCTGCCCATTCCATCCCTCTTCTCTCCAACGAATAGTCACATCACAAATTCAGAGCTTTGCACAACTGTTGAGAACCATCAAAATTTCAAACTCCTCCTCTCACATGCGAGACCTATCTTCTGAGAGAATGTGAAGGTGAGAAGCAACACGTAGACTTTCAACAGCGAAGTCTCGGTCCCAGGACCCCAGTCAGTAGCCTCTTCTAGGTCTCGGTACCGGCAGCCTCTCCCGAGTCTAATCTCTCTTCCTCCTAAGAAAACGGCCTCTCTCTTGTGACCCCACCATCCCTCATTGCCTCTCGGCACAGTTCCTCTCCAGGCACCAGAATACCAAGACCAACAAAACGGTCAATCCCAGCAGCGCTAGAAGCTTGTCAGCGAGCTCTTAGTCCTCTCCCGAGCTCCCAAGGCCTTTGTCCCGAGACCAGCCCCTAGCCCTCCAGGCTCTCGGAACGACACTTCCACTACAAGGATAAGGTGTTTAGCTGACGAAATTCTTTTTCGTCGGCCAAGTTAAATTTTCGTCGGCTAAATTTAATTTTCGTCGGCCAAATTTAATTTGCATTGGCTAAAATAATTTTTTCGTCGACTATAGTCTATGAACTTTAACCGACGAAATTTGAAAAGTTTGGCCGACAAAATTAGGGTATTTCATCGGCTAAAGTACATTTTACTTACAAAATTGCACTACAAATATTTTGGTGTCCGATTGACTATTGTGATACCAATATGAACTTTTTTGGCCATCCGAGTTCGTTTACGGCTTCAGAATGCAGTTTTTTCTAACCACTTAACACATGAAAACGCATATATCTACATCTATATGAGGTATTTTGGTCAAACCTTCAACACAAAAAACTCACACCATGATGATATGCAACTGGCCATCTAAAATTTTTGAGACATTTACCCCTCGATGATAGGACTCCCTATAGGGATAAATAATGGTAAATATTAGGCATGTTGTGAATCTGATGATCAAACTTGACAACCAAAAATCCGACCATCTGATATGATCATTATGTCGAAATATGTCTATGGTAAAAAATTCAACTTGATATGATAAATTTAAGGGCTTGATCCGAACAATCAATCATGTAAGTCAAACCCCTAAATTGCATTGACCACAACTATCGGCAACGAGACTTTACCAGAATTATGTGATTTTTCAACCGTATACTTATTTCACCATTCCGGTCATATCTTATTTCAAGATTTTTTTGCATTTGAAGTTTCTACGTAGAGTTTGTTTTTGAAACGGAACATTTACTTAAAACTTAGTAAACAAGTTATACAATATTAGTAGACATGATGTGATTCCGATGATCAGACTTGAGAAATAAAAATCTGACCGTTTGATATAATCATTATGTCGAAATATGTCTATAGGGAAAATTCTATTTGATCCTGTTTCCGGGTAAACTCGTGGTCCCTTTAATAGGTGGCACGGCTCCAGAAATAGCGTACTTCCTTGTATTCCGAGTTTTCCTGTGTGGAGAACAAACACGTCAAAGAGGCGTCCCCGGGTTTACCGAGGGGAGCCACTCCGATGCTTAAGTCAGATACTGTCAATTAAGCAGAAAACTCAAGAATAGTCAAGAAGTTGCGCGTCCTCTTACCGGGAGGCCCACGCTGGTATTTATGGTAGCATTAAAGGCAGCATGCCTTGTCCTTTTCCAATGTGGGAACAGTTTTCCTTGCTGTTCCTTATCTTTACGACGAACTGGGCCCTGACAAAGGACCCAGAGTGGCTTCTCACGCTTGACTGGGCTTTCACCCTGTAAACAATACTTCAAACACAATAAATAACGCACATTTAATAATTGACTAGACATTTGGAAGTTCTTTCTTGAATTGTAACCCGGTAAAGGTGAAATATTAGGTTCCACCTATAAACAAGTCCCCCAAGTCCTCAGTCAAGGGATACGCTTGGGTGGGGACTTAAAACCATTTCTTTACCGGGTTACAAAGTTAGCAATCAAACCCGGGGTACCCAGTCCCCCAAGTCCGTACGCAAGCGTAACCCGCAGGCACTTCTTGCGTTGAGAATTTAAAGCGACATCTCCGGGTTGTAGTGGGGGGAAACTGAAAAGTTTTTTTTTCGGTTTTGTGACGCGGCATGCGTGACACGTGTCGTTCCTCCCGAGAAACCGAAACGTCCCTTCAGTGCACGCCTTTAACTGTATAAATAGGGGGTGAGGGTGACAGTTTTGTCTCACCTTCAAACCCGATAACTTTTTTCGTGCCTTTTTTGCTTTTGCTCTCTCCTGTCGCTGTTTACTTTGATTCCTAGACTCAAAACTGTCTCAAAACCCCTTCAAACCTTCGTAAGTAAGGTATGGCTTCTCCTTCCCTTCTTTTAGTGTGTTTTGGGATGACTTTTGTACTGTTTATGGGTTCCCAAGAAGGTTTTTCTGGGTTTCTGCGTTATGCTGGGTGGTTTTTTAACTTGTGGTCGCCGGGTTATCTGGGTTTCTGTTGACATCCCCGTGTTTTTGGTTTTGCAGATGGCCAATGAAGCAATGGACACTCACGTCCCCGAGTCCAACTTTGTAACCTTCACCGATGGTACCGCTCTCGATCCTCCCGGGTACTCACTAACAGCGGAGGAGATCGTGGAATTGAGGAGCAATTGGAAGATCCCCGAGTCTGTTGAGATACGCCCTTTGGAACCCGAGGACCAATTATTCGCTCCCGGGGATGGGTGGACGCTGTGCCATGAGTACCAGCTGCGATGAGGCCTGTCACTGCCGCTGAAAATAGAGGTGCAGTGCCTCTTAGCTGTCAGCAACTTCGCTATCGGGCAAATTGGTCCGAACACGTGGAGGCAGCTACTCGGGTTGTGCGTTATGTACAAAGTACTGAGGCAGCAGATGCCGACATACCACGAGTTGCACGCCATGTACCGGGCCGAGTACTCCCGGAAGGCGGGTTTTAGCGGGACTATCCAACTGAAGTCCAAAGCGACCTTTAAGAAGATTGTCGAGGACCTGCCAACCTCCGTGAGCCGGACCTGGAGGGAGAAAAGTTTCTTGATAAGAAACTTTCAAGACCCGGGATACGCGCTTCAAGTACCGGTTGACTTCCAACCACTGATAAGTAAGTTCCTCTCTCTCCGGATTTTTTTTGCTGTCCCAGGTTATAATTATTTTCGTTGCAGGTATCCCCGATATTCCTCTGGAGCCGGTGATGGAGAAGAGGATCCGGAGGATGCTATGGGCCTTCCGTGGGCAAGATGACCGGAGTTCATACCAGCTTTGTAGGCTGTACGTGTACAACAGGTGCAGGTTAATGGAGCTACCAGGTTTGTCCGGTGTCCCGTGTCCTTTAAATTTTTGTTGTCATATGGCATGCTCTTTGTGTAACAGCCTTTGTGTTTGTGTTGTAGCTCTTCTTCCGATGGAGTTTACCAAGCGGAAGAACCCGGGGATATACGACGGCTTTGAAGATAAAGCTGTATGGGCCGGGATCCGGACACAAGCAGCGGATGGTCTACTGTACGACATCGATATGACCACGAAAGCGGCTTTTCTGCGCCCGGAAGCCGAGCAAGGGGAGCTTCAGCAGTTCCACGTTGATACCTTGCACTACAACGAGATCCCCGAGTACCTGGCTGAGGTTCTCGGAACAGAGGTGTACCAGAAGGAAGAGGAAATTGATGGGAATCCCACGGAGGTGGCGGAAGACCTGGCAGTCGAAGAACCGGTGAGTCAATTCTCCTTAGCAGATGAAGAGGAGATTGAAGAACCGGTGATGAGCACAGTTCCCTCATCTTTGCTCCCGGGTGAAGAGGAGTTGACTGAAGATGAGGCTGACGACGGGGGTGAAGAGGTTGAAAAGGCGGTTAGTGAGGAAAACCTTGAGGGGAGTGACGGGAGCGACGAAGTTCACGAAGTGGAACCCGTTCCCTCTCGCAAACGCACCCGGGAGGCATCCAGCTCGGCAAGGTCCGAGAGGAGGAAGAGGAGAAAGGAGAGGAGGGAGAGGAAGGAGAGGAAGCAGCACCGGGCTATCCACGAAATTATTGAAGAGTTGGCGAGCGGAGGGATGGCGGACGTGTCCGTCCAGAGGATGGTGGCGGACATGAAGAACTGTGCCGCTGACTCCTGCATCCTGGAGCACGAAGACCCGGTAATTGCCGCCCGGAGGACACAGGAGAAGCTGATGCGAGTAAGTGTTTTTCTTCATGTGACTTGTGTTTGGGTTTTGTCCTGTTTCTCGATACTAACCCGCTAAAAAAATTTTTGTAGGCGGTCAGGATGTCATACTTGGCAACTGATCGTCTAATCAATGAAGGTATCCCCGAGAGGGAGAGAGTCCTCAGGGATGACCTCCGGGCGGCCCGGGACCAGGTGACAGCGAGCGAAGAATGCCTGGCTCGGTTCTGGGAAGAGGCCAGCGCATCAGCGGTCGCGTCGTGGAAGGAGTTGGCCAAGGCCGAAGACCAAGTGGCAGAGTTGGTGGCCAAAAACTCGGAGCTTGAGAGGATCATCGAGGGTCACCGGGAGGACCGTTGTTCTCAAGATGCCGCTATTGCTCAGCTGACTCAACAGAATCAGGCGCTGCAGCAACAAGTGACTTCTCTGGAGCAGCAGAAAGGAGAGTTGGTTCAGGCAGTTTCCCGAGCCAAGGACACTGCTGTCTCCGAGTTTCTGGCGAGCCCCGAGTTTGACCTGAAGCTACGGACGGCAAGGGCTGAGGCTCGTGCCGAAATTGTTAGCGCCGGGATTCGCCAAGGCTGGCTCTACAAAGCGGGTTACGATGGTCACCAAGGTCATGTCAGACCCGATGAGGTTGCAGGCGGCTCCCGGTCGAATCCTTCTGTGGCTGCAAAGACTAGAGCTCCTTCAAACCCGGTTCGGAGTCCCCGGTTCCTGCTTCAGCAGCCCGGAGAGGTGCATCCCGTGGCGGGATTGTCGGGGGTCCTCAAAACCGGCCGCCACCGCGTAGAGGACAGTTTATCATACGGCCCCGGGGAGGTCGTGGCGGATCGAGCGCTGGCGGGGGAAGCGGGTCTGCAGCGCCATGAGCTGAAGCTTCTGAGGATTTATGTCCTTGCTTTTGTAGACTAGACTTTACTTGTAGCGGTTTGCTACTTTTTGTAATTGACCTCTTTGAAGTAATCAAGCTTTTCCTTCGCATAATTCTTCTCGTGAAATAACACGGTAACGTGATATATAATATCCAAGTGTTGACAATTTACATATATAATACCGGTTTTTGTATGTAAATAAAAATAGTGCCGCTAGGGTATACGGGTTCGTTAGGACTTCCATGGGCCGCTAGGGCCTTACGGGGGAATGTCTTTCTATAACACGATATTTTCCCCTGTAAAATAACACGTTAAACTGATGCATAATCTGCAAGTGTTGACAAAATTTACACAATGCCGGTTAGGCATGTAAATAACAATAGCGCCGCTAGGGCTTTACGGGTCCGTTAGGACTTTCAAAGACTGAAATAAGGCCGTGAAAGGCTTGCAATACTTCAAGTTACGGAGATTACCTTTGAGTGCTGGGTTTTGACAGTGAAATAAGGCCGTGAAGGCTTGCAATATTTCAAGTCATGGAGAGTACCGGAGATTATCGGAGATTACGGAGTTTTGACTGTGAAATAAGGCCGTGAAGGCTTGCAATATTTCACGTCATGGAGATTACCGGAGATTATCGGAGATTGCCGAGTGTTGACTGTGAAATAAGGCCGCGAAGGCTTGCAATATTTCACGTCATGGAGATTACCAGAGATTATCGGAGATTGCCGAGTTTTGACTGTGAAATAAGGCCGTTAAGGCTTGCAATATTTCACGTCATGGAGATTACCGGAGATTATCAGAGATTATCGGAGATTGCCGAGTTTTGACTGTGAAATAAGGCCGTTAAGGCTTGCAATATTTCACGTCATGAGGCCGTTAAGGCTTGCAATATTTCACGTCATGGAGATTACCGGAGATTATCGGAGATTGCCGAGTTTTGACTGTGAAATAAGGCCGTTAAGGCTTGCAATATTTCACGTCATGGAGATTACCGGAGATTATCGGAGATTGCCGAGTTTTGACTGTGAAATAAGGCCGTTAAGGCTTGCAATATTTCACGTCATGGAGATTACCGGAGATTATCAGAGATTGCCGTTTAAGGCATACAAGTAGGGCCGCTAAAGGCTGCATTCACTCAACAAACTGATTGATAAACATAACCCGGTAGGGTTTTATGCATGGTGGGCCTGAAAGGCTTTATATAGAACATCAAAACATAATAAATTTGGACATTCACAGATAACTTGGTACCTATTTGTGGAAGAGATGTAGATGTTGTGCGTTCCACGGTCGTGGAAGCGTGACTCCATCTGTACCCCTGATGTAAAACGTGGCCGGGCCAATGACTTCAACAATTTCATATGGGCCGTCCCATGGAGCTTTCAACCCCGTTGGCTTAGGGATAACTTCCTTCATTACCCAGTCCCCGAGCTTGAGTGGACGCTTGATAACCCGGGAATTGTAATGTTTGGCCACTTTTTGCTTCTTGTTGATATTTCAGAGATGTGCACGCTCCCGGCGTTCCTCCAGGAGGTCCAAGTTAAGGCGAATGCCCTCATTATTGGTTTCCCTGTCGAACAGTTGTACCCGGTCACTCGGGACTTCCATCTCTACCGGGATTACTGCCTCAGAGCCAAAAGTCATAAAAAATGGGCTCTCCCCATTGGCTTCTGTCGGAGTTGTTCTAAGTGCCCACAAAACCTCTGGAAGTTTCTCAGCCCATAAACCCTTTGCGTCCTCCAGCTTCTTCTTCAGAACTTGCTTGATTAGCTTGTTAACGGATTCCGTTTGTCCATTAGTCTGCGGGTGTGCAGGGGAGGCATATAGCACCTTTGTCCCATTGGAATGTAAGAACTCCCAGAACTCGTCATTGTCAAACTGTGTCCCGTTATCTGTGATAAACGTCTCTGGGATTCCAAACCGGCAAAAGACATTGTTCCAGAGGAATTTCTTAACATTTGCGGTTGTGATCCGAGCCAAGGATTGAGCTTCTATCCACTTGGTATTATAATCCACTGAGACAATGGCGTGTTTAAGCTGTCCCGGGGCTATGGGTAGAGGTCCAATGAAATCAATCCCCCACATGCAAAATGGATATGGAGAAATGATTACCGATAGCGGGACTGATGGGGCCCGGGGAAAAGCTGCAAACCGGTGACATTGAAGACAGGAATCTACCACGACTCTGGCATCGTGTTCCAGGGAAGGCCAGTAATATCCCATTCTGAGGGTTTTGAAAGCCAGGTTACGGGCTCCAAAGTGATTTCCACACACCCCGTTATGTAGTGACTGCAAAACCCGGTCGCCCTCCTCGGGTGTAATACACTTTAAATCATGGAAAGTATGTCCTCGTCGATATAGTTTCCCATCACGGATACTGTACTGTGCCGCTCGAACCCGTAGTCGTTTGGCTGCTACCGGGTCCTCAGGTAGGGTTCCGTGTTGGATGAAGTTAATAAATTCATTCATCCAAGATGGTGGCGGCGTTGCTTCCACTCCGAAAATCTCAGAAAAGGAGAGTGAGATACTTGGTTTCTCTAATGTCTCGACTAGTAGGCCTTTAAACTCGGCATCGGGATCTTCCCCTGTTGCAATCCTAGCCAGAGTATCTGCTCTTACATTCTGCTGCCTTGGTATCTGAGTAATCTCAAAGGTGTCGAATTTCTCAAGCAAGAAAGCCGCTAACTTTTGATAGGAGGAAAGATGTGCTTCCTTTGTCTGAAATTCGCCGTTGACCTGCTGCACCACCAGTTGAGAATCACTCAATATGTGGAGATGCCGGGTGCCCATGTCTTTAGCGAGTTGAAGCCCTTTGATTAAGGCTTCGTACTCGGCCGTGTTGTTTGATGCTTTGAAGTTAAAACGCAAAGCATAGTCAAACATGTTACCCTCCGGGTCCACCAATGCAACTCCTACTCCACACTGCCTCTGATTAACTGATCCATCTACGAATATCTGCCATCTCTCCGGGTCACCCTTTGTAGCGAGAGTTGCAGCAACTGAGGATTCTGCTGGAATTAACTCGGCAATAAAGTCTGCTGCTGTCTGCCCTTTGATTGCCGTTCGCGGTTTAAAGTGCAAGTCATGCTCCCCCAACTCAATTGCCCACTTGACCAATCTTCCTGAAGTCTTTGGCTTTTGCAGAACCTGCCGTAATGGTTGGTTGGTGAGCACATGGATTGAATGTGCCTGAAAGTAGGGTCTTAGCTTTCTTGCCGCTACAACCAAAGCCAAGGCAAGTTTCTCAATATCTGGATACCGAGTTTCGGGATCAGTGAATCCTTTTCCCGTGTAATAGACCGGCAGTTCGTCAGACTCCGGCTTTCTCACTAAGGTACAACTCACAGCTGTCTGAGACGCCGCTAGGTATAGATAGAGGACTTCTCCCTGGTTAGGTCTGGATAAGGAAGGAACCGATGCCAAGTATTCCTTTAACTTGTCGAAAGCTTGCTTGTGCTCCTCTTGCCATGTGATCTACTCCCGGTGTTGACTCTTGAGAATTTTGAAGAAGGGGGCACACCTATCTGTCAACCTGGATATAAACCGGGATAAGGCCACCAGCCTACCTGTGAGCTTCTGGACTTCATTTCTGGTCTTTGGCGGTTCCATAGCCAAAACCGCTTGAACCTTATCTGGGTTTGCCTCAATCCCCCGAGCGCTAACCATAAACCCGAGAAACTTGCCTCCTGAAACGCCAAAAACACACTTCTCCGGGTTTAATCTCATGCCCTTACTCAAGGCAATGTCAATAACGGTCTCCAGGTCATCCGGGTGTTTACTTGTTTCCCGGCTCTTCACCAACATATCATCTATATAAACCTCTATAGTATCCCCGAGTTGGGTCGCAAACATGCCCACTACCAGTCGTTGGAATGTGGCTGCTGCATTCCGGAGTCCAAAAGGCATCACCTTGTAGTAATACATCCCCTTGTCCGTTGTAAAAGATGTATACTGTTGATCGGCGGGGTTCATTGGAACTTGGTTAAACCCCGAGTATGCATCTATAAAGCTCAGCTGCGGGTGGCCCGCGGTTGAATCCACTAGTTGATCAATCTTGGGAAGGGGAAAGCTATCCTTTGGGCAAGCCTTATTCAGATCTGTGTAGTCGACGGACATCCTCCATTTTCCGTTTGCCTTCTTGGCCATCACAACATTGGCCAGCCAATCCGGGTATGTTGCATCTGCAATGAACCCGATGTCCTTAAGACGTTTGACTTCTGCTTGAATGGCCTTATATTTCTCTGCACAAAATGCACGTCGCTTCTGTCTTACCGGTTTAATACCCAGGATAATATTGAGGGAATGTGTCATAACCTCTGGAGAGATCCCGGGCATGTCTGCATATGACCATGCAAACACCCTCTGTTTCCGGGTTAGGAGCTTGATTATCCGGGTTCTGACCTCTGGGTCAAGGCCTGTGCCAATGCAAATCTTCCTCTCCGGGTATTCCTCGGAAATCTGAATCCATTCTGTTGCTTCAATTGGGGCTGGCCGGGGAAACTTAGCGGGATACTTCTGGCTCTTCTTTTGTGCCGTCTTACTGATGGGCAAGGAATCCGGGTCATCCCTGGGGTCATCGGGTTTGTCAAATGGGGATAGGGAAAAACCGGCTGAGAACATTTCATGCTGGGACTGAGCTGTTGCTATCGCGTTGCATCTGACAGCGGCTTCTTGGTCTCCGCGAATTGTAACCCAGCCCCCGGGTGTAGGCACCTTCATAAGCAGCATATGACCTGCTATGAAACTCTGTAAGCCCCAAAGGGCATCTCTCCCAAGTATGGCATTGTATGATGATGGGCAGTCCACAATTATGAAGGGAACTACAATTCTTGTGGACTGGTGCCCGGTTCCAACTGTGACCGTTAGCTGATCTGACCCCAACGGTTGAGTTGTTTCACCTGAAAAACTGATCAATGGCTCGTGGTTTCTATAGAGCTTATCTCTTCCTCTTTTAAACCCCTTATAGCAGCTGCTGAACATGACACTGACAGCGGCTCCGGTGTCTATTAGAACTCTCCGAGTTCGCCAATGGTCAATCTGAAGAGTAATTATGAAAGGATCATTATGATGCATTTGCAGCGTGTCTTCAGACTGAGAAAATGACACGGTATCCCAGGGAACCAGTTCCTTGCGGCATTCCTGACGAAGTTGCATTATCTCTAACTCCGGGCCTCTTGGGCAAAGTCTTTTGGCCCGGTGACCTGACACTCCTTGGGTGCCACCCTCGTGAATTGTCATTATCTCCCCATATACTTCAATCAGGTTGACACCTGTAGCGGGTGACTTATACTGCTGTAACTTGCCGTTCTGAATCATATATTCAATGCTGTTTCGAAGGGAAAAGCACCGGTCGGTAGTGTGGCCGGACTCGTTGTGATAGGCACAATGTTGCCCGTTGTCCGGCCCTGCCTTTTTGGGAAACTTCCTTTTTGGAGCCGGGGGAATGTCATTCCTATGGCGGTTCCAAATTTCTTCATAGGAGGCAGTCAAATTGGTTAACACTTCATATCGAGGGATGTAAGGGGTTTTTGCCTCCTGGGTTGAAGGTCTCGGGTATGGAGCTTCTCTTGGCTTCTCCCTTGGTCTGTTTGAACTTTTGCCGTAGTACCCCTGGCCACTCTTATTTTGCCCCTCCTTTCTCCATCCATCAGCTCGCTGGCCTGTGAACCCGGTATTCGTCCGGCGTTCCCCGAAGGTGTCATACTCGGCTTGAGCTTGCCGAGTTACTTCATTAATCAAATCGTCGTAACACTTGAACCGCTGCTTCCTGAGCTCAACCACAAAGCGGGTTGGCTTGAGCGCCTGCAAGAACGCCTCAGATGCCACTGACTCATCCAAGTGCCCACATTTGGAAGTCGTAGATAGCCAACGGGTTACAAAGACTTTCAAACTCTCATCATCCCTTTGCTGCACTTTGAACAATGAAGTGGTGCTTCGGTTGGCACTAGACAGCAAGATAAACCGGGAAAGGAACTTCTGTGTCAACTGATCATAGCTCTCTACTGACAAAGCCGGTAACTTGAGGAACCAACTCAATGCCTCCTAACTGAGTGTCTCCTGGAAAGCATGGCATGCTTGGGCATCCGTGAACCGGGTTGAATCCAACTGAGACTGGAACAACTCTAGGTGTGCATATGGGCAACCCGTTCCGGCATATTTCTTGATCTTAAATGGCTTAGCTTCCGAGGGCTTTTTATCTGCTTGAACCCATGTGGAGAATGGGCTTGCCCGGGTAACAAGGGGTTGGTACTGCACTTGCCCTGTCCCCGAGTTAAGACGCTGCTCAAGTTGAGTCACAGTTTGCGTCAACTGTAAAAGAAGCCGGGTCTGGGCATCGGATGGGGGAAGTGGTTGATTTAATACCGGCTCTGGAGGTGGAGGGGGTCCCGAAAGATTGTGATTAAACAGCGGATTTGGGGTGGGGTAGGCAATGGGTGGGAGAATTGCGGGTGGAAGGGTTGCAGGTGGGATGTATGCACTGTCAAAAGTTCGCGGGCTTCCATAACCCGGAGGATTCCCTACTGGGGTTATTACATGAGCAAGTCTGGCTGACGTCTCATTAGCATTCGCCCTCTGAGCTAGGGTTGCCTGAAGAAGACCATGCTCGGCCTGGATGGTTGCTAACTGTTCCCTTAGCGTCATCAGCTCGGCATGTTCTCGAGAAGATTGCTCATTCTGAGCGAGAAAATCCTTTTTCAAGAGTTCAAATGCTGCTGCCAAATCAGTTTGGCCAAACTGGGTCTCGGAGGCCCCCGGGTTATTATCCCCTGAGAAACTGAGCCTCCTAGTTGGATCTTGTTCTCCTGCTATCTCCACCATTGTTCTCTAAAATATTGAGCGGGAGGTCCTGAGTTCGACTCTCAACGAGAGCACCAATTGTTTCCGGGTAAACTCGTGGTCCCTTTAATGGGTGGCACGGCTCCAGAAATAGCGTACTTCCTTGTATTCCGAGTTTTCCTGTGTGAAGAACAAACACGTCAAAGAGGCGTCCCCGGGTTTACCGAGGGGAGCCACTCCGATGCTTAAGTCAGATACTGTCAATTAAGCAGAAAACTCAAGAATAGTCAAGAAGTTGCGCGTCCTCTTACCGGGAGGCCCACGCTGGTATTTATGGTAGCATTAAAGGCAGCATGCCTTGTCCTTTTCCAATGTGGGAACAGTTTCCCTTGCTGTTCCTTATCTTTACAACGAACTGGGCCCTGACAAAGGACCTAGAGTGGCTTCTCACGCTTGACTGGGCTTTCACCCTGTAAACAATACTTCAAACACAATAAATAACGCACATTTAATAATTGACCAGACATTTGGAAGTTCTTTCTTGAATTGTAACCCGGTAAAGGTGAAATATTAGGTTCCACCTATAAACAGATCCAATAACATTAAGGGCTCGATTCTTACGGTCAATCCCGTAAGTCAAACCCCTAATGCACGGAAACAGTCATTTGATTATCTAAATTACGAATTTTTCCCGGACCTTCAACTAAAAATAGTTTCAAATCAATGAGGCGCAACCATTCGTATAAAAATTTTATGAAAAATAACTACCAAAAATAAGGTTATATCTAGAAAGAAATAATGGAAAATTACATTGACCGCAACTATCGGCATTGAGACTTTACATGAATTATGTGATTTTTCAACCGTAGACGTATTTCACCATTTCGGTCATATCTTATTTCACGTCTTTTTTTTGTTTGAAGCTTCTACGTATAGTTTGTGTTTGAAACAAAACATTTAGTTAACACAGTAAACAAGTTATACAACATTAGTAGGCATGTTGTGATTCCGATCATCAAAATTCACAAACAAACATTCAACCGTCAAATATTATCATTATGTTGAAATATATGTATGAGAAAAAATTCATCTAGATCCGACAACGTTATGGGCTCCATCCGGACGGTCTATCCCGTAAGTCAAACCCCTAAACGCATGGATACGGTCATTTGACTATCTAAATTATGTATTTTGACCGGACCTTCAACTGAAAATAATTTCAAATCGATGATACGCAACCAGTGATATAAATTATTTTATTTTATTTATTGTAGCATAGCCGACGAAATATTAGGGTATTCGTTAGTGAAGGTTTAGGGTTTTAGCCAATGAAATTTATTAAAATTCGTCGGCTAACGTTAAAAAATAAATTAAATATATAACTATAGCCGACGAAATTTAATAAATTTCGTTGGCTAAAGTTAAATAAATAGATTAAATATATAAAATATAAGTTTAAAATATAACGCATTTTAGCGGATAAAATATATTAAAATTAGTCGATTAAAGTTAATTACATAAATAAAATGTATAAAATATAAGGTACTCTAGTCGACGAAATATTTAATTTCGTGCGCTAAAGTACCCTCAAATTTTTAAAATCATCGTCGAAAATTTTTAATTTTTTTCTTTATCTTTCATTTTTCTCCTTCTCCTCCTCTTCCTCCGGAGGCAACTCCTCCTCCTCTCCTCTACTCTCCATCTCCTCTTCCTCTTCCTCTTATCCTCCTTGACCACCGGCGGAAAAACGAAAAAGAAGAAAAAAAAAATTAAAAAAAATACAAGAAATAAAAAAAAACTATAGCCGACGAATTTTAATAAATTTTGTCGGCTAAAGTTAAATAAATAAATAAAAATAAATAACTATAGCCGACAAAATTTAATAAAATTTCGTCGGCTAAAGTCGAAAAATTCATCGCCTAAAGTCTAGACTTTAAGTGACGAAATTTTTTTTCGTCAGCTAAATAAATGACTTTAGCCGATAATAAACAGTAATTGCGTCTGCTAAAGTTTTAGAGCCAACGATTTCTTAGCGGACGACGTTTCGTCGACTAAGATTTTAGCAGCCGAAATTTTTTACTTAGCCGACGAAAAATTCTTTGTTCTCTCCCGGGACTCATCCATCCCGGCAACCCGCAGCTCTCCGTCTCCCGAGATCCCTAAACCACCTCCCGTAATAATTTGTCGACACCAACTCAGGATCCCGGATCCTCCCTTTCCTGGTTCCTGCCACAACGAAAAACAGAGGGTGATCTCGACAGCCACTCTCGGCACCCACCCTTCGCTGCCAATCTGTATCCTCAGCAGCCACTCTTGTCACCCATCCTCTGCCAATCTCTATAAACAGAGGGTGATATGGAAATAAGCTTTGGGCTCCTGAAATAAGAATACAGAGGCACTGTGCTGCTGCAAGAGATTAATCATAATAGTTTTCGATGGAGAGAGAAGAAGAGACCAAGCAATCAGATCCCCAGTGCTTAATCTCTTTGTCTGAGCCCAACCAAGTCAGCTCGGATTTCATCCTAGCCATGACTGCACGAACAAGAGCAGGCATACAGGGTGCGTGAAACAATTGAAAGTGAGAGAAGAAGATAATGATGATCAATTCCTGACCTCGATGATGATACTTCTTCCTCTGATGAATTCTATCATCAAGATGATGTGATTGCTTGGATATGTATACATGGGTCTGCTATACTGGCCGGTATAACATACCGACTGGGTTTTGAAGAGGGAAACAACGAGTATAACATACCGACTGGTTTTTGAAGAGGGAAACAGCGAGGCCTAGCAGGTGGGAGAGGGCAACTATGTGGCTGGAATTGCCGCCCATCCAATACCGCACGACAGAGCAGAATTTTCCTAATGAGATATGCCATGGAGTGGGTTACACGTGCTCAAATTTTGACTTGGTGTTGCATGCCTAGCTCACAAGCAGACACCTCGCACATCAATAGTTTCATCAGACATATATATTTGATGCATAGGACTCACATTTATGCCATCCGGACATTTATTCCTTATGTTGGTACACATACATCACTCCTGGGATGAGTACAATGATCGAGTCCTATCATCGGCGCCTCTATATTTCCTTCACCGATGGGTTCAATGATCGAGTCCGATCATGAGTTCGACAATTCTATAGGGATTCTTACTTGGTCTGATGTAAATATACGATCGAAAATAAGATGAAACGAAAATGTCTTCAACTAGTACTCAATAAGAAGGTTCTTAATAGAACCCCTCCCTCTATTACATAATGGTAAGTTGGTTGGCTCTTGGCCAATGTTTCCATATCTACAAATTAGGACACTCCAACTTGATCTAGTGTCTTGCCTCATATAAGATAGTGGTAAGTATATAACTATTTTCCCTGTTTAGTAAGAATCGAAATCAGAAATCCTGTCATCACATTTTCATTCTGTGTTTCATATGAGCCTATTAATACGTTGTGGATACACCAAGTCAGCCTTTATAGTTAAACAGTTCAACTCATATTAAGTATCCACATTTTCAAATGATAGACACTGAACCAGAAATCAGGATCCCTATCGTTACATATTTTCTTTAACATAATGATATTTGACTGATATGGTGCACCACTAACACCTACAACTACAAAAATGGGACTGATTGTCTGGATTAGTTAACCAGTTTTCTGGCTAATTGGTTAAATAATGTGATTCCTTCGACACTGGAATGCATAAACTGTAAAGATTATGTTGGCTGCACTGTTTAAGATTTTGGAATACATGATAATGTGATTCCTAATTGCTGTACTAAATTTTTGGAGCATTTCTTGTCTTATTGTCTGTCAGTCTGTAAAGACCAACAGAGAAGCAAGATCATTTTATCCCAAGATTGTATGGTTGCAACATTCATTCAAATATCTGAATTAGTCATTTGGTAATTCTCAGGAATATAAAGACAGATTAGCAGTTGTTAAGATTGATCATGATTCAAACCCACGATTAATTGAATACAAAGTTTATGGTCTGCCTGCGTTGATTCTCTTCAAGAATGGACAAGAAGTTCCACAAAGTAGAAGAGGGTGCAATTACTAAAGTTAAGCTTAAAGAATATGTACGTGATGCCTTATTGGAATCTGTATCAGTCGCATAGTCCACCTCATTACCAGCATAAACACCATAGCTGACGAACAAAAAAAATAGACCGGAGAAGTTTTTTTTCGTCGGCTAAAGTTGAATTTTAACAGACGAAAAAAAATTTTTCGGTTAATCTAATTTTTTCGTCGGCTATAGTATATATAATTATGTCGGTTAAAATTCCTTATATTTGCAGATCTAGACAGCAGCTCATTTGAAAAAAAAACATGACAAAAAATTTAGGTGTTGTCGAAATCTGTCCAAAATTAGTTTGTGGAGCTATATATAGGTACGTATATGTGTATATATCTTGATTTTGAGTTTCATTTGAGTTGAATTAATAGATTTTTAGTGTGATTGAGTTGATCGATTTTGATTTGATAATATATATGAAGTTGTTTTTAATAACTAGTAGATATATATATATACATATATATATATATATGTTAATTAATTTAATTATAATATTGTGTTGATGCATGGTATGAATTAATTAAGTTGTTGATGATATGTTGATTATGATTTTGTGATGATTGATGTTGATATATAATATTGTTATGTAATTAGAAATTAGTATATATATATATGTATGTATATATATGTGTTAATTATTAATTAATTGTTGTAGAATACTAAATGATTTGAAATTTTATATATGGAATTAATTAATTAATTAGAGTTATACATATATATTTTGTTATCTTTTCAAGATATGGATAAGAGTTGAATTTCGCTTTCAAAATGAGACAAAAGATATGGTAAAAGAGTTATTAGTTTTATTAAATATACTTTGGATAATGCTAACGGGAATACAATTTTCTATTGCCCGTGCTTGAAATGTTAGTGTCACAGCGATATGCATCGATTTGCGATTGACAGCAAGCCACCCAGACAGCTTATACTGTCGCTTTACAGGAGTATAATGCTACGGTATATGCTACCTAGCAGGCACAACAGCAACAGATGTTCTAGTACTTGCAAGAGTTTTCAGCTGCCCAGCTTCATGGACTTCCGGCTCCGCCCATACCTACGCTTATACCCCTACCTCAGCCGCCGCAACCTCCTTAACAGCAACCTCTTCCTGACGCGGATATAAATTTAGATGATATAGATTTTGTATAGTTAAATAATTATATAGTTTTATGTGTTTATGAACAATTTATAAATATTTTAATGAAAAACATGTTGTCACCAATGATGGTGTTGTTGGTTATATGAAATTGTTTTGGTGTAATTTACAGATTGCTTGGAATGATAATTTAGAAATTTCAGTTTTTTTGCTGGAATGGACTTATAGCCGACGAAATTTGTCATATTTCGTCGGCTATAGTATTTTTATTTTTATTTTTTAAGGTTTAGCCGACGAAATTACTATTCATCGCTAGCTAAAGTAATTTATTTAGCCGACAAAGAAATTTTTCGTCGCTTAATTTCTGGACTTTAGCCGACAAATTTTTAGACCTTAGCCGACGAAATTTAATAAAATTTCATCGGCTATAGCTATTATTTTTATTATTTATTTATTTAACTTTAGCCAACGAATTTAATAAAATTCGTCGGCTAAAGTTATTATTTTTTTTCGTTTTTAAACTTTAGCTGATGAATTTTAGGATAATTCGTCGGCTAAAGTTATTAGTTTTTTTATTATTTTTTATTTTTTAAACTTTAGCCGACGAATTTTAGGGTAATTCGTCAGCTATAGTTAGTATTATTATTTTTTCTTTTTTTAAACTTTAGCCGACGAATTAAAGTTTAAAAAATACAAGGAAAAAAAGATAAACAAAAGAAAAAAATATGAAAAAAATAAAATAACTTTAGCCGACGAATTACCCTAAAATTCGTCGGCTATAGTTATTTTATTTTTTTCATATTTTTTTCTTTTGTTTATCTTTTTTTCCTTGTATTTTTTTAAACTTTTTTTTTGCTTCTTTTTCGTTTTTACACTGGTGGTGGAGAAGGAGAAGAGGAGGATTGGAGGAGCATGGCTAGGGGAGGAGAGAGGAGCTAGGGGAGGAGGAGAAGGCTAGGAGAGGGAGAGGAGAGGATTTAGAGGAGGAGGAGGAGAAGGATTTAGAGGAGGAGGAGAAGGAGGAGGAGAGGAGGTAGGATGAGGAGTATGTTGTTGCCGCCGGAGGAGGAGGAGGAAGGAAGATGAAGAGGAGGAGGAGGAAAATGAAAAATATAGAAAATTTTGAACTTTAGCTGACGAAATACTCTAATTTCGTCGGCTAAAGTTCAAAATTTTTGTAGAAAAAATTTCAAAATTTTAAAAATCTCCGCCAAAAAATTTAAATTTTTAATTAACATTAACCAACTAATTTTAATAAATTTCGTCGGCTATAGTTATTTATTTATTTAACTTTAGCCGATGGAATTAGGGTAATTCGTCGGCTATAGTTATTTATTTTTTTATTTAACCTTATCCGACGAATTACCTTAATTTCGTCGGCTATAGTTATTTATTTTCTTTATTTATTTAACTTTAGCTGACAAATTACTCTAATTTCGTTGGCTAAAACCCTAAACCCTATACGTAGAAGCTTCAAACGAAAAAAAAGTCGTGAAATAAGATATGACCGGAATGGTGAAATACGTCTATGGTTGAAAAATCACGTAATTCCGGTAAAGTTTCGGTGCCGATAATTGAGGTTAACGCAATTTTCCATTCTTTCTCCCTAGTGGTAGCCATATCTCCGGTAGCTATTTTTCATAAAATTTATATACTACTGGTTGCGTCTCATCGATTTGAAACTATTTTCAGTTGAAGGTCAAGGTAAAATACGTAATTTAGACGGTCAAATGACCGTTTCCGTGCGTTAAGGGGTTTGACTTATGGGATTGACCGTAAGGATTGAGCCCTTAACGTTGTCAGATTAAGTTGAATTTTTTTCCTATAGACATATTTCAACATAATGATCATATCAGATGGTCGGAATTTTGTTTCTCAACTTTGATTATCGGAATCACAACATGCCTAGTAATGTTGTATAACTTATTTACTAAGCTTTAAGTAAATGTTATGTTTCTAAAACAAACTCTACATAGAAACTTCAAACGCAAAAAAGTCGTGAAAATAAGATATGACCAGAATGGTGAAATGTGTCTACGGTTGAAAAATCACGTAATTCTGGTAAAGTCTCGGTGCTGATAGTTGCGGTCAATACAATTTAGGGGTTTGACTTACAGGATTGACCGTCCGGATGAAGCCCTTAAATTTATCGGATCAAGTTTAATTTTTTACCATAGACATATTTCAACATATTGATAATATCTAACAGTCGTATTTTTGTTTGTGAATTTTGATGACTGGAATCACAACATGCCTACTATTTACCATTATTTATCTATATGGGGAGTCCTATCATAGAGGGGTAAATGTCTCAAAATTTTTAGATGGACAGTTGCGTCTCATTATGGTGAGTGTTTGTTGTGTTGAAGGTTCGACCAAAATACCTCATATAGGTGTAGATATGGGTATTTTCGTGTGTTAAGTGTTTAGAAAAAAGTCATTTTAACGCCTTAAACGAACTCGGATGGCCATAAAAACTCATACTTCATGGCATTAGCCATGAGTTTGACTCGCAAGGCCGTTCTGTTTCCAGATTGGTATCACAATAGTCAATCGGAAACCGAAACATCCGTAGTGCAATTTTGTAACTAAAAGGTACTTTAGCCGACGAAATACCCTAATTTTGTCAGCTAAACTTTTTAAATTTCATCGGCTAAAGTTCACAGACTATAGCCGACGAAAAAATCATTATAGCCGACGAAAAAATAGTTTGGCCGACGAAAATCTAACTTAGCCAACAAAATTTTTTTTCGTCAGCTAAAGTCTTTTTTCTGGTAGTGATATTAAACGTTTCGTCGGCCAAAGTCTCAGACGATCCGGGTAGTGCCTCCACTTGGATTAGCATACTTGCCTATACCATTGCTTTTATTTATCTCCTCTTTTAAATTTTCACATTCTATTGTATACTTGGAGCTGTAAATCTCTAAAAATTTCACGATCGAGGATAGATTTGGTGCTTGTTTTTTAGATAAGTAACCTGCATTCTTTTCTTTATCTCTTTTCTGTTTTATATTTCCAACTACAAGGTTGGTGATATCGTATCAATTATTATTCCCAGTCTGGACTAAGTTCTTACAGAACATAATATTGTTTAGTATTAGATTCTGAAATTGAACATTAGTAAGAAGTTTGGACGTACAAAAGATTTGGAGAAGTAATTCTTCTTGTAAACCATATCCCAGAATGTTGGAGTTGTATAAAACATACAACATTTTCGTAATCTATTATAGTTCATTAAACTGCAGCTTTATCATGTTTGTTATAACCCCCAATGACAGCGTCATCTGGGATGTACTTGCCCCAAAACCAGTGTGCTTTCCACACTCTGTTCATCTCTTCAATGGGGACGTTCTTGGTCTCGGGTAGGAAGAAGGCGATGAAAATGGTCATAAGGGTAACCCAACCAGCAAAGAAAAAGAAGAGACCAAACTTCATGTGGCAAAGCATGGTGAGGAAAGCCTGGCCTATAGCAAAAGTAAAGAACATGTTAACTGAGACAGTGATGGCTTGTCCAGCTGATCGGATCTCCAAAGGACATATTTCACTAGGAACCAACCACCCTAAGGGACCCCAAGACCATGCAAATGCTGCAACATATCCACATATGAAGACCAAGACCCAGTTAGCTTCGACCTTTGTAAATGTCCCTTGCCCGCTAAGACCAAACTGCAAGGCAATCATGACTCCGACGGCAATCTACAGTCATAAAAGGACTGTTAAGATCAATTAAGAAGGGTGCTATTAGTTATATTTATAGGATTTAGGGCCAAGCTGAAAAACAAAATACCTGGCAAATGATCATTTGCAGTCCACCTTCGAGGAATAACGCTTTCCTTCCGAACTTATCAACAACGATCATCGACAATACAGTACTAAGAACGTTAACACTACCAGTGATGACTGCAGACATGAGAGCAGCTTCATCTCCAAAGCCTAGAGTCTTGAAAAGAACAGGCGCGTAGAACATTATCACATTGATGCCGGTGAGCTGCTGGAAGAATGGAACAAGAACACAAATGATAAGTTGAGGCCTATATCTTGGTTGCATAATGTTTTCCCATTGGTTCTCCACTTTATTTGCAGCCTCTGTAGCATCAACAAGGTCTTGGAATTCATCATTGACATTGTCGGAAACGCGAATTTTTTGTAACATTTTCCTAGCCTTCTCAGGGTGTCCTCTTTCTAGCATTGAATTTGGTGTATCGGGCAGAAAGATCGCAGAAACAGTCATGATCATGGAAGGGATTGCTGCAACGGCCAAAGAGATCCTCCAGCCATATCCACCCTTGATCTGGGCTGTGCCAAAGTTAACAAGCCCCGCTACTAAAATACCAATGGTGATGGCCATTTGAAATCCCATATTGAGTGCTCCTCTAAACTTTGTTGGAGCCATTTCGGCAAGATAAACAGGAACAGACTGCAAATAATATACTTAAACTGTCAGGAAATAGGTTGACATCCAATATGATATCAATCTGTCTGTTAAGAATATGCTCACCTGATTAGCAAACCCAACACCCACACCAAGCAAGAGACGACCGATGATCAGAATTACGATATTACTAGCAATACCGTTTAGGATAGAGCCACTGAAGAAAACAACGCTTGCCACTAGCATGGATACTTTTCGACCAAATCTCCTAGTTATCGATGAAGCAAAGAAGGAAGCCACCAGAGCAGCAGTGTAAAGAGAGGAGGTGAACAATGTGAGAAGTTGACTATCAAATCTACAGTATTGGTTTTGATCAGCAGCTTCATTCTTCATCTTGTGATACACAGATGGGAAGAACTTGCTCAAGAATGACTCCATTGATGTCACACCTCCTGAGATTCCAATATCATATCCAAAGAGGAGACCACCTGTAGCAGCCGCCACACATGCCAATACCACAAAGACGGTGACACCTCCTTCAAGGCTTCTGCCTCCGCTCTGGACAGCAATACCACCTCCTGCCATCTTTCTCTTAGTTCTCAAGAATCTTACGAAATAGAGAGGTATAACTGTTCTGTTTCTTTGTTTTTAATTAGCATCTCAAATCCAGAAGTGTTTAAGTTTATAAAGGCACCAAAATATAACAAGCATGCGTTGTTCTTTTTCAACAACTTGAGAGTACCAAATCAATTAGTTATTGTGAAGCACTTTCCTTTACCTCTTTTACCATATTTAGGTCTGAAATGAGAAAACTTGTTAATTAGGACATTATCCCAAGCAGAAGTATAACTGTTCTGTTTCTTTGTTTGTAATTAGCATCTCAAATCCAGAAGTGTTTAAGTTTATGAAGGCACCAAAATATAACAAGCATGCATGGTTCTGTTTCAACAACTTGGGAGTACCAAATCAATTAGTTATTGTGAAGCTCTTTCCTTTACCTCTTTTACCATATTTAGGTCTCAAATGAGAAAACTTGTTAATTAGGACATTATCCCTAGCATAACAAATTTTTGTTTTAGAAAGATAACTAAGACGTAGTTGATTTTTACCACACCATATTCAGTTTGCGAAACTCCAAAGTTAGCAAATGTCGATGGATATAGTCAAACGATATGACACAGGACGGCAAGGGCGTAGCTAGGGAGGGGGCAAGAGGGTCAATTGTCCTCTCTCAATTTTAAGAAAAAGTAATTACTCTTAATTTATGTAGGATATTAAAGGAAATAAAACATAAATTGCACATTTTTCTTTAAGAAATCTTTGATCAGTCTTTAATATTCTTCAATAATAATAAAGTGAAATAAAAATTTATAATATTTTAAATACTTAATCCAATTAATACAAACCGTGTCAAGTATTTCTTACCTTATTGATCTCTACTAATATGTAATTTAATGCTTTAAATTTCATTTATGATTTTTTTATTTTTTATAAATAAGCTAAATAGAAATATCACATTGATATTTATCATATATTGACGTATATTATGTCTCAAAAATAACATATTGAAATTCTGAAAATCTGAAGTTTATTGAAGATGAATTATTGGTTTGTTTGAGAGTGCGTTTTCATTTTGAATTTGTATCAAGAACATTGCTGAAATTATGTTTGTGTCACTTTTTTAAGCAAAATCGTGTTGTTGCGAATAACTAAAATATAGTCTCATATAATAAATTAAATAATACATCAAATTTTTTTAGAGATAATTAGAAAAAAACCCAAATAATCCACCATCTTTTAAGATAAACTCATTCACTGTTTTTTTTAATTTACACCCATTGCAATAATTTAGCTTGCCTTATTGATTTTATTTTAGAAATTTAAATTTGTCTCAATTTTTCCACTGACCTTTTCGCCCTTATGATGTTCATTTTGTTTGTTTCACTAGTGGATTTGGGCTCTTAGGCGACGAAATATTTCAATCGGTTAAGCTAATTATTTCGTCTGCAACGATCCTAGCCGACAGAAATTTCGTCGGCTAAGACTCGTCGATCAAGATCCTAGCCGACGGAACAAAATATTCCGTCTGCTAAGGTACATCTTAGCCGACGGAATATGTTCATCCTGGCCGATGCAAATATTTGCAGGCAAAGAGTATTTCCGATAGAATCATTTTGTCGGTTAGGAAATCGTCGACTATAGTTACATCTTAGACGACTACAAAAGTCTTCTTTACAGACGAAATATTCTGTCGGTTAAGAAGCAACTATCTTATCCAACGGATTTGTTTTGTCGTCTACGACATAGCAAATGAAAAAAGTTTACTCTTATCAGACAAAATATTCTGTTGGTTAGGTAGTTGATTCTTACTCGACGGAATATTCCGTCGTTTAAGACATAGCAGACGACAATTAAATTCAAAATCAAAAATAATAAATAAAAAAATAAACAAATAAACAAATATTTTTAGTCCTAATCGACGGAAATTCTATTTTTCCGTCGGTAAAAGTGAGATCATTGCCGATGGAAAATCGTTTCTTCTATCGACTAGGACAAAAAATATTTGTTTATTTTTTCATTTATTATTTTTGAATTTGAATTTAATTTTTCTTTTCAGAAATTGTTATTTTTTTTATTTTTAATTTATTTACCGATAAAATTCATAATATAATATGAATTTTTGTTGTTATAGAAATAATTATAATATTTAAACTTAATAATAAATTATTATTAATATAAAAATTATAATTTAATAATTAGAATTGTTCATACATAAGAAAAATGTTTATACATTTAAAAAATCATCGACGTTAAATGTCGAAGTAGACTATGGAGGAGGAGCAGAAGACGACTATGGAGCAGTTGTAGAAGGTTGAGGAGGAGGAGCTTCTATACCTAAGCGAGAGAAGATGAAATCCATCTGTCCATTTACTTCGGCCATCTTATCGTCGTACCATGCTAGACCTCTCGTTCAAGTCGGTCTGTGACCTCTCGAAGCCGCTCTGTCTCTTCATGTAGAGGCGCACGATTATGCATGGTCAAGCTGGATGAGGACTGGCTCAAGTCTCGCTCACCACCTCGTCTCATCCTTTCAATCTCCTTGCCTTTACACTAGATCAACACATCATCCAACACATCAATTTGTTGTGATGCTATGTTTTCCATGATTTGCTCCTCCATAGCTTCAAGAGTTGACTTCTTAAAGCTTGTTTTTCGTGCATCTACCTCTTGAAGCATCTTGTCCTGCATAAACAAAATAATGCAATTGTTATTACTTAAACAATCATATATATATATATATATATATATATATATATACCAACCACATAATTCAACAAAAATAAAATCAACATTCTTAATTAATACTAAGTATTCAAATTAATAAAGTGAAATAATTAAATTATTAATTAAAGGAAATATACTTACATATTTCTAGGTGGCCAATTTGTCCCCGGGTCTCACATAGCTCTGCTCGAATCCCTTGATGATCGGCAACGGCTCACCTTTGTTCCTCATATCCTCTATAATGCAGACGATAGGAGAAGACCTGCTGTGGTGATGCATCTTCTTCAAACCTCGGTTCTTCTTGTTAGCCTCTGAGAGTTTCTGATACACAATTTAATTAAAATATTATTTTTTTAAAACATATATTCACTAATATCTTATTTTAAATAAATAATGTATAGGTAAACTTAATTTACAAAATTGTATTATAATATTTAAAAGCCATATCTTGAACCCGTCGCTCTCAAAATGCGTGCAAAGAAATGTCCACTCATCCTCCCTCCCATAAAACTCCCCCGGCATTCCTTCTGCTCCATGGTCCTTGTAGACATTGTGACACTGCCATTTCCACTCCTTGTACCTTAATTGTGAAGTGTCCATAATCCACTTGAACGTCACCTCATCATTTTCATCCCAAGAGTACGATGGCTAAGAAAAAATTCAAATATTAATACAAATAATATGTATATTAAATTGTCAAAATTATTCACACTAAGTAAATTACGTGACAATTTACTTACCGACAATGCGTTCCACACCTTCCACTGCTCCGGTTGCTCAAGGTCATGGAAAGTCTTAGCCCTGATCCCAACTAGGAACCGTACAGCCGACCCTATGTCCTTGACCAAAAGACTGTTCACCCCTTTCAGCTTTGGTCCCTTCATTCGAGGGCAATACTCTACCGGTATTTTCCCCTAGTCTCTTGCACAAAACCTCTGTCGTCTTTCTACACACAAAACCCCATTTATTTTTAGGTGGAGGACCTGTAAGAAATTAAACAAAATACGCGTCATTGAACTTATATTTACAAACTAAAAAGGTGGCAAGTTAATATAAGTAAATGAATAAATAAGTAAATAAAATGTTAAAAAAAATAAAATAATAATAATAAGACTTGAAAATAAAATATTTAAAAAATAAAAAATAATTATATTTTTATTTTATTATTACATTTTATATTGTATTTAAAAATTCATGTAATTAATTTTTATTTTTGTTATTTTATTTAATAAAATAAAATAATTAATTTATATGTTATTGTTGTTATTTTATTTATCAAAATAAAATAATTAATTTTTATAATCAATTAATACTTATAAAAGTAAATTGTTACCTGTGTTTATGGCCTTTACTTTGCAGCGGGCACTAAGAACAGGCCTGCTAATGGTAGAAGACTCGGTGGACGGTGCCGAGGTTCCGGTCGTCGGCTGAGCAGTGGAAGCCGTACCGAATGTGATGATCGGTGGCTTGATGATCAAAGGAGGAGCCCCTGGTGGTACTGTTTCCCTCAGTAAAGATGTGGGTTTCCCTGCAGTAGCCTGCCTACGTATGAGCTCCATCAACTGTAAGGTCTTATCTGACCGTTCCTTCCTCTTCCCAATGATCGGCATCCTGAAAAAACAAAAAAATTAACACTTTGCTGAGTACAAGAGAAAAAACAACATCCTGAAAAAAAAACAAAAAAATTTACACTTTGTTAACCATATGTCAATCCTATTTAACTACATGCAAGACATAACTATCAGCAAACGAGACGTGATTCTTTGAATTTCTCGCATTTCGAAACTTAGGCTGCTAGAGACAAGAAGGAATCAGTAATGGAATATATTTTTTTATTCCGACATGAAGCTTTTTGCTAACAAGTTCATATAAAATGTAAAGGATCAATCTTCAATGATCAAATGGAGGGTCCCATACTTTGTAATCAGAATTCACTAGAAGGTGCGATTCTTTGCCGCCAAATAATAGTCTAGCAACATACATACAGGTATAATCAAACTAGGCCGTAGACTTCTTTGTTCACTTCAGTAAGACTTAAGACTTCTCTATCAACATTTACCTCACAATTGTCAACCAAGTGTTGCACATTAATAATTGGAAACATTATCAAATCCACCCAAGTATACTTATTGGTTCTACCTATTGATCACTAAACATGAGAAGCTAATAAGAAATTTTCTAATGAACCTACTGTTACGAGTCCTGCATTGCCCATCTGCTCTACCTATTAGAACATACAGCCCAGTATCAGTATAGTAAATTTAACATCATCTGATGAAACTATATAAAAGTGGCCATACCAATGGAAGTCTATTCGGTAAATTAAAGAAAACAGAACAAAAGAAAGCAACCCAAACATCATTCTACACTACAAAATTAACAACCCAAACATCCATAACATCTACCAAGTTATCGATCAGAAATCAACAACAAATTCTAATTTGCTTTTTAAAATTACCTTCGATAATCTTCAGGATAAAGCAGAGGTGACGGAGGCGAGATGTGGCTGAGGCGCTCAATAGAAGGAGCCGGTCGGATTAGGTGGAGGAAATAATTACTGAGAGTGTGAGAGAGTGAGGCAGCATCTTCACCAGTTCTTGTATAATTTCTCTATTATAAGATAGGAAATCACAAAATCTCTATAAAGAAAAGAGGTCAACTCCAACAACTTTTCTATTTTACTCTACTAAATTAAATGTGTTTCTGTATAATTTAATGATCCTATATAATTATTATATATTTATTTAAATCAAAATCATATGTTACATGTTTAATATTCTCAATCTTCTACTAGAGAGCTATAATGACATTTTTATTCTATTTTTAGCAGAGAGAGAGTAGACATATAATGAATTTTAAAAGGTAAATAATAAATTTTAGATATTTGTTCATGAAATATACAAATTTTGAGAAATCTATAGATATAGATAATGTATTTCTCTCTCCTTCCAGTTTTTCTATTATAGATGATGTTTTACATGAGCTGTTGGAGCCGAAAACTGGAGTTTTTTCTCTAAAATAGAAATAATTCTACTTTTACATGAACTGTTAGAGATGCTTTTAGACTAATGTTTTGGGTTTAGGGTAAAATTTTATTTACTATTTCAATTTTAGGGTTTAGACTAATGTTTAGGGTTTAGGCTAAGGTTTGGGGCTTAGGGTAAAATTGATGTGTAGTGTATGGATTTATCAATCTTGCATCTATAAACATAATGATAATTGATAAATAGAGCTAACTCTTCTGTAATCTTTTAATAATGTGAATACTATGTCGAATATGAATAAAACAATGAGAAAGCTATCCTTAAAGTAGGAATATGAAAACTTCAAAAAACTTTATATAAATATTGTATAGGAGTAGAGTTACACTACAAAAAAGGCAATTGGGCGATGAAGAGAGCCGAAACAGGATGACGAAAGAAAATTTCGTCGCCTAAGAAGAACTTTAGGCGACGAAAATACGTGTCGTCGCCTAAGAGCCAAAAATCGTCGCCTAAGGTAAAATTTAAAGCGACGAAAACTTAAATCGTCGCCTAAGGCCATTCCTTCGTCGCCTAAGGTCCAGTCTTGGGCGACGACAGCAAGTTTAGTCGTCTAAAGCCTAACAGTCGTCGCCCTAAAAGGGTATCTCTTAGGCGACGAAATCTTTGTCGTCGCCTAAGGTCCGAAAACTTTAGGCGACGACGTCCTTTCGTCGCCTAAGATTAACCCTCTTAGGTGACGATTTTTTTTAAATTTTAGGTGACGAATTTTTCGGTTTCGTTGCCTAAGAGTCCTTATATTCTCAAATTTGGACAGCAGCTCACTCGGAAAAAAGGAAGAAAATTTCGGGTGTTGTCGAAATTGTTGGATGTTGTCGAAATCTGTCCATACTCAGTTTGTGGATCTATATATAGGTACGTATATGTACGTGTATATATGTTGTTTTTGAGTTTTATTTGAGTTGAATTGATAGATTTTGAATTTTATTTGAGTTGATGAATTGATAGATTTTAAGTGTGTGATTTAGTTGATCGATTAATATTTTGAGTATGTTGATTGATTATAAATTTGTGTTCGATGTAGTTGCATTAATTGGTTGATATATTTTTACATTTTGATTAATGTTATATTGAATATATATATATATATATATATATATATGTTTAATTTATAATATTGTGTTGATCATAATTTTGAGATATGATGGATGTATATATATATATGTTGTTGATATATAATATTGTTATTATGTAATTATTTAGTATATATATATATATATATGTTAATTAATTAGTTTATATATGTAAGAATATTGTTATGTAATTAATTAATAATTAAGTATATATATGCATGTGTTAATTAATTAATTTGTTACTAATAATTTGTTGCATGTAGTATATATTATTATATATAAATGAATTTGATTGATATTTTATGTATATATGAAATTTAATTAATTAATTGTTATATATATAGATATATATATATATATATATATTTTGTGGTATTTTCACGATATGGATAAGAGTTAGATTTCGCTTCCAAGATGGGACAGAAGATATGCTAAAGGAGTTTTAAGTTTTGTGTAATATGTGTTAGACAATACTGGCGGAAGTACACTTTTTCTATTGCCCGTGCAAGAGATGTCAGTGTCGCAGTGAGATGCATCAATTTTCGATGGAGATAGTATGGGAGCACCTGAAGAATAACGGATTCTGGGAGAGTTACACATGTTGGATATATCACGGTGAAACATCATCAGGGGGTCTGCATGATCATGGGCAGTTTTATAAGAGGGGTGGTTCATCAAACGATCCAATAACGGCCTTCATCAACGATATGTTTCCTCATGAGAGCGGTGTATGTGCTCAAGGACAGTATATTCCTGAGGCGTCGGTGCAGGCCGTCCCTAGAGCTGTCAACACTGCTGGTATTGACAAGTACAATAAACTGCTTGCTTTCTAACAGACCCCTCTGTACCCCGGTTCTAAGACCGTTCTTGAGTGTGTGATGGAGGTGATGCAGATCAAAGTTGAGGAAAAATCGACCGTGAAGGTTGTTGATAGGTATCTACAGTACGCTGCTTCATTGCTGCCCGATGGTCATCGTCATCCCACCACTCATCATAAGGTCTATCGTATCCTGAAAGATCTAGATGAATTGGTGCTCCAGTTTCTAGATGAACGGGTTCTCTAGTTTCTAGATGAACTGATGCTTCTGTTTCTTTATTAGTCTCTGCTTCTAGATTTGATGAGGTAATAATCTCAATTGGGCCCATCGTTGTATCTCTCGTCTGTGTAACTTCTCTTCTTTCTAATTCCTCCCCCTCATCATTATATAGCTCTTCGAAATATGAACGCTCCCCATAAAGAGCAGTATCAGATGAGGAGAAATAACTCAGTTTTCAAAGAAAGTAACATCCATAGTGATATAATACTTTATAGTGGGTGAATGGTAACACTTGTAGCCTTTCTAATGTTCTACATAGTCAACAAACACACACCTAATCGCTTGGGCATCCAACTTAGACCTTTAATTTTTAGGAACATGAAAAAAAGTAACACACAACCAAAGACTCAGGCAGGATGATTATGAATTGAGAGAATGAGAACATGAGAAATTTTTTCCTTAAAGAACACACTACCAGAACAACCACTTTAGCCGACGAAATTTTTTCGTCGGCTAAACCCTTAATTTCGTCGGCTAAAGTCTTAGCCGACATCACGTCGTCGGCTAAGAAGTCGTCGGGCCAACACTATAGCCGACGAAATTACTGTTCATCGTCGGCTAAAGTCATTTATTTAGCCGACGAAGAAATTTTTCGTCGCTTAATTTCTGGACTTTAGCCGACGAAATTTTATTAAAATTCGTCGGCTATAACTATTATTTTTATTTATTTATTTAACTTTAGCCAACAAATTTTAGGGTAATTCGTCGGCTATAGTTATTATTATTATTTTTTTAATTTTAGCCGACGAATTTTATTAAATTTCGTCGGCTATAGCTATTATTTTTATTTATTTATTTCACTTTAGCCGACGAATTTTAGGGTAATTCGTCGGCTAAAGTTATTATTTTTTTATGTAATTATTATTTTTTAAACTTTAGCCGACGAATTTTAGAGTAATTCGTCGGCTATAGTTTTTTTCTTTTTTTTTAATTTTAGCCGACGAATTTTATTAATATTTCGTCGGCTATAGCTATTTTAATTTTTCATAATTTTTTTTCTTTTTTAATTTATTGTATTTTTGATTACATTTTTTACATCTTTTTCATTTTTACACCGAAAGATGAGGAGAAGAGGAGAGGAGGAGGAGGAGGAGAAGGTTAGGAGAGGGAGAGGAGGAGGAGGGGGAGGAAGGAGGAGGAGGAGAATTTAGAGGAGGAGGAGGAGAAGAATTTAGAGAAGGAGGAGGAGGAGGAAGGAGAAGGATTTAGAGGAAGAAGGAGAAGGATTTGAAGGAGGAGGAGGAGGAGAAGGTTAGGAGAGGAGGAGGAGGAGGAGGAGGAGGAAGGAAGATGAAGAGGAGGAGTAGGGAAGATGAAGAGGAGAAGGAGGAGGAGGGAAGATGAAGAGGAGGAGGAGAAAAGTGAAAGATATAGAAAATTTTGAACTTTAGTCGAAAAATTTCAAAAATTTCCGCCAAAAAATTTAAATTTTTAATTAACTTTAGCCGACGAATTTTAATAAATTTCGTCGGCTATAGTTATTTATTTAACTTTAGCCGACAAAATTAGGGTAATTCGTCGGCTATAGTTATTTATTTATTTTATTTATTAATTTAACCTTAGCCGACGAAATACCCTAATTTTGTCTGCTATAGTTATTTATTTTATTTATTTATTTAACTTTAGCCGACGAATTAACCTAATTTCGTCGGCTAAAACCCTAAACCCTATACGTAGAAGCTTCAAACGAAAAAAGTCGTGAAATAAGATATGACCAGAATGGTGAAATACGTCTATGGTTGAAAAATCACATAATTCCGGTAAAGTCTCGGTACCGATAATTGCGGTTAACTCAATTTTCCATTCTTTCTCCCTAGAGGTAGCCCTATCTCTGGTAGTTATTTTTCATAAAATTTTTATACCACTGGTTGCGTCTCATCGATTTGAAACTATTTTCAGTTGAAGATCCGGGCAAAATAGGTAATTTAGATGGTCAAATGACCGTTTCCGTGCGTTAAGGGGTTTGACTTACGTAATTGACCGTAAGGATCGAGCCCTTAACGTTGTCAGATTAAGTTAAATTTTTTCCTATATACATATTTCAACATAATGATCATATCGGACGGTCGAAATTTTGTTTCTCAACTTTGATCATCAGAATCACAACATGCGTATTAATGTTGTATAACTTGTTTACTAAGCCTTAAGTAAATGTTTCGTTTCTAAAACAAACTGTACGTAGAAACTTCAAACGCAAAAAAGTCGTGAAATAAGATATGATCGGAATGGTGAAATACGCCTACGGTTGAAAAATCACGTAATTCCGGTAAAGTCTCGGTGCCGATAGTTGCAGTCAATACAATATAGAGGTTTGACTTACGAGATTGACCGTCTAGATGAAGTCCTTAAATTTATCAGGTAAAGTTGAATTTTTTACTAGAGATATATTTCAACATATTGATGATATCTGACGGTCGCATTTATGTTTGTGAATTTTGATGACCGGAATCACAACATGCCTACTATTTACCATTATTTATCTATATGGGGGAGGCCTATCATGGAGGGGTAAATGTCTCAAAATTTTTAGATGGACAGTTGCGCCTCATTATGGTGAGTGTTTGTTGTGTTGAAGGTTCGACCAAAATACCTCATATAGGTGTAGATATGGACATTTTCGTGTGTTAAGCGTTTAGAAAAACTTTATTTTGAAGCCTTAAACGAACTCGGATGGCCAAAAAAGCATGTATGTCATGGCTTTAGCCATGGGTTTTACTCGTACGGCCGTTCTGCTTCCAGATTGGTATCACAATAGTCAATCGGACACCGATATATCCGTAGGGCAATTTTATAACTAAAAGTTACTTTAGCCGATGAAATACCCTAATTTCGTAGGCTAAACTTTTCAAATTTCTTCGGCTAAAGTTCACATACTATAGCCGATGAAAAAAACACTTTAGCTGATGAAAATTGTTTTTGTCGGCTAAAATTTAACTATACCTGACGAAAAAATTAGTTTAGCCGACGAAATTTTTTTTCGTCGGCTAAAATTACACTTTAGCCGACGAGATTTTAACTTAGCCGACGAAAAAAAAATTCGTCAGTTAAAGTCCACTTTAGCCGACGAAAAAAAATTTCGTCGGCCTGTTTTTAGATATTTCGTCAGCTATAGTCTTTTTTCTGGTAGTGACACTAAATGAAAGACGGTTGATAAGATGAGCGGAAGCATGTACTGCATCACTTCAAAGATATTTAGGCATATGAGCACTAAAAAGAATGGCACGAACCATATCTAGGAGATGACAGTTTTTCCTTTTAGACACCCCATTTTGCTCTGGTGTTTATGGACTAGTAGTTTGGTGAACAATCTCATGTGTTTGGAAAAACTATTTGAAAGAATGATTAACATACTCTCCCCATTTTCTGAACGAAGAACCTTAATGGTGCTATTGTATTGTGTTTGAATAAGAGTACGAAAAGCTGGAAATACCTCATCTTTGGTTTTCAAAAGGGAAATGGTTGACAACCTTGTGAAATCATCAACAAACAATACAAAACACCTCATACCCGACACATTAGGCTCTCTAGAGGGTCCCCAGATATCTGAATGAATTACTTTAAATGGAACACTACGCCTAGAGAAACTAGGAGAATAAGTAGCATGATGACTTTTAGCTATGACACATGCTTCACAACGTATAGTATACTCATTAACACAATAAACAAAGAAAACATGGATTTTTTCATAACACTAAAGATGGATGCCCTAAGCGGCGATGTCACAACCAAATTTCACTTAGATGGATAGAGCTCGAGGTCAAAGAAGTGCGAGGCTGTGCTCCAGGTTTCTCTCCTGCATATATCTGATCCAAATGAAATAATCTGCCCCTCAAATACCCCCGATCGATAAGCTCCATGGTAAAAAGATCCTAAAAGGTTACAGAACTTCGAGACTCAGTATTCAACTCGAGAACAAAAATCAAGTAATGAGACAGGTCAGGTACATATAAAACATTATGTAGTTCTAAAGTAGGAGTGACACAGACTGACTTTTTCCCTAACACAGGAAAAACCTCACCATTAGCATTAGTGGCATATGCCATTGGAGGGGAAGACAACTTAGTGAAATAAGATTTATCATAAGTCATATGATTAGTAGCACCATAATCAATAATCCAAGTATCAGAACCAACAAAATTAGAGATTTTCAAAGCCATACTGATCCTACCACTTCCACGTGGTTTTTTAGTCACAGAAATAATACCGTTATTGAAGTTGTGCTTCACCGCACATATAGAGTTATGCGAAAGTTCAACCCTCCAATCATTGTGACCATCTAATTCACGAACAACAACCTCAGCATCTCTATTATCATTAAAATTGATAAAAGCAAAACCTCATGACCTTTTTGCAACCCATATCCTCCTTATAGTCCGAAATTTGCTGACTTAATTTTGAGCTCTTCCTCGAAAACCTAGAAACTCAGATTTCCAACATGCATAGAAGTCATTTTTTCTAGTCACAAATCTACGGGTCGGGTCAGATCGGGTCAGGTCCGGTTAGATTAGAGACTGAGTAAGGCCGGGTCAAGCCAGGTCGGGTCAAACCGGGTCAAGTCTGGACCAGGTCAAATTTGGATCAGGTCAGATCTTCTAGGCGGGTCGGATTTGCTAGACGGGTCGGCCCCCCGATCCGGGTCAAAAAAATTGAATTTGGGTTGAAACTGATTGAAGGTGAGCGCTGGTTCATCTGTGCAAAGACATATCAGAGGTGAAACAAGGGATAGGAGGTGAAACAAGGGCTATAAGTGATCTGGGTCGAAACTGATCTGAGGTTAGGCGACTAGGCACGGAGATGTTTGAGGTGCGACCGTAGACAGGCAGTGATCCAGGTCTGGGGTCTGGAGCGGAGATGAAACAGGATCCCGGTCGATGGCCGGGTCAGGTTCTTCAAGGTCGAGTCTGAGAAGATGAAGATGACATGGACTTTGACGATGAAGATGAAACTCTGGTAGAAAGGCGCAAACGACGACCTTCTGTGAAGAGAAAAGACAACGATGGCAGAAAGGCGCAAACTGATCTGACAATGAAACGAAGTTGGTGGCAAGATCACCAATACAAGTTGTTTTATGATAAACAAATCACAACGTAAAATTGGAAGACGTGTGCAGACAGAACCCTAACAACCAGGTTCACAAAAAAATAATCGAATGAAGAATTGAAGCGGAAGCTAAGAGACAAAGTCATTTCGGATCTTTGCTCTGATAGACAAAGTCTTTTCAGATCTTTGCTCTGATACCAAGTCAAATATAATAATCAGAGAAGGAATTGACTGATATTTTTATTCATCTCACAGTGGAGGTTTATATAAGAGATTACAAGGAATACAATTTCCTATATACTAAAGGTGGTGCAAGGGTTTCCTGTTCACCAACACTTTAAATGAAGCCGCTTCCTGTTTTTGGCTCTTCAGCTTGACTTCGGTGGCTGGGCTCACTGAAAAAAATTTCCAATATAACAATTCTGAAACAAGCCGCTACTGTTCATAATAAGCTAGCCACAAAGCCAAGCTCGTCATGTTTCCCTCATACTTTTTGCAGGATTTGGCTGGTTTGAAAATCAATTTCAAACCTTAACTATGGTTTTCGAATCAGTTGTGAGTAGTTTTGAAGCTGAGAAGATTGCTATGGGCACTGGTTTTCAATTCCATTAATTTTTTTTGTTTTTCAACAGCTGAAATTGATTGTCTTTACACTGTTTTTTTTTCTTGGACCAAAATATTGATGTTTATGATGAATCAGATTTACAGGTGTCCTTTATCAGAAGTGCAACACATTGAAAGCTTCTGTGAAGGGGCAAAACGTCATAATCATGGTGGTAAGCCTGTAACTACGCGTATTTCTTTAGTTGCTGTTACAAATCTCGATAGTTTTTTTTAATCACGTACTCAATCATAGGTGAAACCATTCTCTCAAGTCTTAAAAATGAACGATAGGTGTTTCTTTTTGTTGTTTGAATGCTATTGTGTTTTAAGAATCGTTAAGGTTTGAATCTTCATAACCATTAATGATCCCATCTCCTATTTTTTATTAGTTCATGTCATTTCAGCTTTAGAGATTTCTTGCAGTTTGTTGTAAGATTTGGCTAGCAAGAAATTCAATTAGCCCAAGACCAGCTCTCTTTTGTCTTTCTTTTCAAATTATTCTTTCTTCATTGCTATTCCTTTGCCAGGAAATTTACTGTGCCAATGAAAATAAATACAACTATACAATTGACAGTAACTTATGTCTAAAGTTTCAGCTCCATGTGAAGTTATATTTTAGGTGATGAAAGTTTATAGTTTGATAGCTTGGTACGTGAAAGATTTGGATTTCTGTTTGTGTATGGGTAGAATTTGATATTTTGTGCAAGTATCGTCTTGCAAAAACCTTTTTTTATTTGTTGCACATAACATCATGGTCTTGGTGTTTTAGATTTGGTGAAAGGAGGTATTCTGTGTTTATACTGTTGTGCCATCAACCGTCCCTTAAATTTGCAATCTACAATTCAACATAGGTCAATTGCTCATCAGGTGACCATATGTGATATAAGAGATAAAGGCTTAATTGCATTGGAAATAAAATTCCCTACCCATATTAATTTTTAGTTGTGCATGCTTTACTCAACAGCCACATGAAAACAAGTCTAACCAGTTGAATATATAAGGTTTTCGATAAGCATATTTGTAATTGGCAATTTATTCTGTTTGGTCTGATTTATCAGTATTTGCGGTTGTTGGTGATTTCCATAGTTGTATTACTTATCAATTTTGTTTTTGATTTTTTAACATAAGGTGCATAATTCTGTTCTTCGATGCTTAACACAGAGCTTTATTTGTAATTGGCAATTTATTCTGTTTGGTCTGATTTATCAGTATTTGCGGTTGTTGGTGATTTCCATAGCTGTATTACTTATCAATTTTGTTTTTGATTTTTTAACATAAGGTGCATAATTCTGTTCTTCGATGCTTAACACATAGCTTTATCTCACTGATTGAACATATACTTTGAATAGTTACTATGATTTTGTCTTAATCTCCAGTGTATTGGCTTGACACTGCAGAGTGTCAGTGGAGTGTCTTTATTGTTCCAAAACATGCAATATCTTGCTTCTGTTTTCATGTTGTATGAGATTACTTTATGTCTAAAATTGAGATGTCTGCTATCCTCCCTGTTTTTATTTCTCATCATTTGGTTCAATTAATTGTCATGCCGTGTCAACTGAAGTCCGTAGAAATCCAATAGCCATGTTACTTTATTTGCTTGGAAAGACAATTGGTCGTCGATCAAAGTAGTTTTATTAATATACAAATTGGGATAGGCATGCTCATGTATTTTATATAAGATATTATGATTAAACTAATGCAGTTATTTAATTTAATGTAGCAGTTATTTAATTTTTATTGCTTTGCTAACTTCTATTGATTTTTCTTGGTGCTCAGGTTACAATAGAGTTTTTGAAACGAGTTTGAGTTGTGAAAGTATTTGTGCAGGTAAATAATTTATTTTTTAATATGCAACTGATTTTCTTTGTTAATGTTCTCTTCCCCCCCCCCCGCTATCTCGGTTAGGTAGTCATAGAACCACATACTCAAGCTTGCATTAGTTCCCAGATTTTGCTTTCACTATGAATGACATAATTATTTCAGTTTGGTTTTATTTTTTCCCCATATTCTCACCTGTTTTACTAATCTGAGGTTTTCTTTTTTCTTTGCTTATTTTCTTTTATTATCTGAGATTCATGGTTCTCATATATACATTTGTATTTACAAAGATAATCTGTTTAGTTGATTTTCATGTGTATAGCTAATATGTTTGTGTTTTGTGTGTGGTTGGGTGTGGCTATTACTGCTCTATTACATATGAAATTTGATCCCTCTTATGATTAAATTTCTGACAATGTTCATTACATTTTAACGAAATTTCAAACAATTACTTATAGGACTGGAATGCGATTAGCTTATTTCTACTGTGACAATTGATTAAATGATTATCAATTTTTGTTTCAGTTAAATGAATAAGAGTTGCCGGAGTAGAAAAAGGAGGAGCTGTTGAATTTTGTGCTTCAAATAGATATCGAGTAAAGGTGAGGGTTGAGCATCTAATATCTTCATCAATATTAGTTTATCGACCATGAGTTTCATTTTATTAAATTTTGCTGCAATAAGTTCATCAAAGACTGCTACTAATAATGATCTCATATTAATAAAGTCAATCATAGATCAACCAAAAAGATGCAGACCTTTATATGTATATATCATGTTATTCTATAAATTAATGGTTTGCAATTAAATGATTTCTGTCATTACCTATTTTGTGAGCAGTAACTATTATCGTCAGTTAATTAATAACATCAAAATAACATTGTAACTTATTAATTTATTATTCTCATCACTCATTAGACGATCCGCGTTGACGCGGGCACTTAACTTAGTTGGTAACTAAAACCCTACGATATAATTACAATATTACATTCTTAATATGACTCACGCTGACAGGAATGGTAAAACAGTCTGGAAGAAGGCAATCCAAGTAACAACGAACTTGCCTTCTTCGGGTAAGAGAAATGCATGCAAGTTAGAGTATATAATCAAGTGATTGAAATAAATTTTCGGGTAAGAGGGATGAGTTAGCTATTAACCCGCTTACTCAGAAAAAGTGATTGAACATTTGAACAAGACAGTCAATTACTTGGCTCTGGAATTGCTTGAGAGTTTTCAACAAGTTTATTCCATAAGTCAGATCACATCTGTGTAAGTAATTGAGAAAACAATGTGGATATATATCAAGCTAGAAGATCTTCATTATAATAAATTGAAGTATTTGATCTTAAGTTCTTAACAGGTTCTGATCTTCTTGGTTGGAGCAGCACCAGTACTAATCACCCTCAACAACGAAGCAAAATCATCTGAAACCTTAAAAAGTTCTTTGGGAGGAGACCTCAACTTTCTTCTAGGTTGGGGTGGTTTCTTGGGAGCTCGTGGACACACCAATGGCTGCTTCAAGATCATGCGAGTTGCAGGTGATTTAGGTGTAAGACACTCTCCAAGGTCATCTTCTGTTGAGTTTACAGTTGAAACTACTCGGATTGGAGTGACTGGCCTGAATTCTTCTACTATTTCGTGACCCATTTTTCCCTCCAAAGAAAAATATACACCGAGTTGATTCTGAAGGGGTTCCCTTTATATACTGAAGATTCTTTTTACTTCTTGAGGAAAAGAAAAGAGGCCAGCGTGCTGAAGAAATCAAAAGGGACATCATGATGGTGGGTGCTGAACAAGAGGCAGATATGATATAATGATCTGATCTTATGTGATGTTGGTACAGTTATAGCACTACAGAAGCAAAATGATGAAGAATTGAAGACTAGCTAGCTAGCAACCGAAAGTGTTGGGACGGAAAGGTATAGGAAAGGTGGCGAGTCAAAAAAATAGTAGGATGATCGATGATATATGCATGGCTTCCTCTTCTTGGTCATCAGATGGATTCAAATACGGATCATTTTAGAAGACAGATTCAGCCTAAATAAAGGGGGTCGATCTGTGCTCCATTTATTTCTATTTATCATTCATTTCAATCTATGAATTTCATGCCGGGCAACCAATTTTGCTTTTTTCTGCCAAATCATGTAGGCATGTTTGTTTTTCACTTCAATCTCAGTTTCATGTTGTTTGTCCAAACTTGTCCAAAACGTTAAACGCAAGTGCACTTTCCCCCATTTTTTTTCCTCCCAACTGTATTCTTCGAAATTAGTTCTGCTTAGTCTTCTAGAAGAGCAATAACTTCATTCACGCATTTGAGTATAGTCCAAGAAAATTTATGATTCTCTTTGCTGATTTTTTCTGTTGGCAATTTCCTTCTGTAACCTCACAACATGGAATAGTTCATGATTTATAAAAGAAATAATAATCAAAATCGTGGAGATTTTGATTCGGATTAATTAGCAAAATCTAGATCAACTATCTGGCTTCATGATAATTATGATACAAGGTTTGCTTGAGATCCAAATCTATTCACGTAGCTGCAGACAGAGCCAGTGAGGAGCAAAACTGCTGGAATCACATGATGAATTTCTCTAGAGCAGCATTTAGATTAATAATTATGTATATGTATAAGTGTTCTCAAAGAAAATATAAAATAAAACGAAAAAAGTCATTGTGTATAAGTGTAAAAGTGGTAAGACTTTGGATAATAGGTTTATTGCTTCTTTGGCGTTACAAAAAGCAAGTTTTTGGGATAGAACATCAATAAGCGGAGAAACTCCGCTAACCCCGCCAAGATAAATGTCATTCTTGACATGAAGACGCTAGAAAAAAATGAGGAGGTGGAAGTCCTGCAAAGACCACTAGTTGTCATATCCCGCTTCATAGCACGCTTAACGGACAAATGTATCACATTCTTTAGGGCTCTTCGCCAACCAACTGGCAAGGTGGTAGAGTGGTAAGCAGATTGCGAGGCTACTTTCCAGGGGCTCAAGGAGTATCTGGCGGCAGTACCTATGCTCTCTATCCCAGAGTAGGGAGAGACGTTATACTTATACATACTTAGCGGTTCCATGCACTGCTATCAGCTCTGCCATTGTCTGGCAGGTTGAGTCATCTGAGCTACCAATATTCTATACCGGTAGGGGGATGAGCAGACCAGAGACAAGGTATCTAGCTCTCGAAAAGATGGCCTTAGCACTTATAATGACTGTTAAATGACTTCACCAGTATTTCCAAAAACATCCCATCTTGGTCTTGACCAATCGGCCGCTCAAGCAAGTCTTGCAAAGCCCAGAGCATTCCGGTCGCATCAGTAAATGGGTCATCGAACTTAGTGAATTTGATATCGAGTTCAAACCAAGGACTGCTATGAAGGGGCAGGCAACGACAGACTTTATCGCGGAATTCACAGAAAGAGAAGACCCTTGGTTGGATAGGAATAAATCTGGAGACCAGCAGATGTACACTCACGTTTTCCCAGTCCGGACCGCTACCAAGGTAGAATGGAACCTTTATGTTGATGGTTCAACCTGCGAAAAAGCTATCGGGAAAGCCATTATCTTAATAGGCTCAGGGAATATTTATGTGGAGTTGACGGCGGTTTTTTAAGCATGCATCAAATAAATTCTTTTTATCAATAGTAACATTAAGCAAGTAGAGTATCGTATAAGGCCGGGGATTGAGAGTACCTGCAAAATAAGTCTTAGTATAAATCACAACAATTATTACAAACTAAAAATAATTACAAAAGTGACTACTATTTCTAACGAACAACAGTCAAAAACCTAACTAAAAACATAATCTAAACTACTCAGAAAATTACCAAAATTTACAGAGATATATTAGACATACATATAAACATCTGTATAAAATTTCAGAGAAATTGGAGTTCATTTGATATAAAAATAAAATAGAAGAATACAGGGGACAGAATAGTGATGAAAATCCTAAACTAAAAAGAAAACACATCGTAAGCTACTATATACAAGTGATCATCATTCTTGCACATCCTTCAAACTCATGTAATCAAGTTGTTTTAGTTTTAGGTGACCTAAATCATGCATACTAGTGATTGAATCAAGTTCCAACGTCCTAACGGATTATTCTATACTCAAATTTCTCTTAACTTTTCTACGTATCTTAGCAACGTGGAATCAACACAAAGAATCAATAAGAGCAAGAACAAGAACATGTTAGCACATCTTTTACCGACGCGGAATCAAGAAATCCTAGCATACAATCTACGACAACTTTGCTATCCTAGTTCATATCTTACCAAAGCGGAATCAACACAACGATAGCACATAAATTGCACACACATGTTATAGATTGTCAACACAAAGATACACATAAATGTAACACATAGAACATCATCAACCTAAAAACAAAACTAACATGAATCTGAAAATTCAAAACACATGTTTATCTCACCCAAAATTCCAAATCGAAAACATGAAGAGATCAAAGAAACTAAGAGAATTATGTAAATAAGAAACGAAATACATGAGACTAAGTATAGAATACATTTTTTTATGAAGCGAAGCGTCGAAGCACGATGAAGAAGTCTAGACTACAAAGTTACAGCAACAAATCCTAAGAACTAAAGATAAATTTCAAGAAGATGTTTAGGAGAAGAGACGACAGAGCTGCGTTTGGGTTGTTGAACGGCAAAAGAGAGATGCTTTTCACGTCTCCAACACGTCTTATATATAGTGCACATATGAGCATCTGCAATTAGGGTTAGATAACCCCTAATTTTCATCCATGGACTCTCCTATATGGTCTGGGCTTTGAAATTGAAGTTCCAATCCAAATCTGAAATTTAGACAGATTGACATTTGGTCACTAAAATGATCATAACTTCTCTTCCAAAATAGGTATTGACGATCCGTGAAACGTTCTGAAAACTAGACTCTGCAGGCTTTCCATTGATATAAAGCTCATCTCCTAGATCATTGTGAGCTGATCAAAATCTTATGTCGAAGTTGATGGGTAATTTCTGACAGCTTTTAGGATTTCTTTCCTTGAACAACATAAATTCCTTTTGCATCAAGATTTCTCCGTTTTGCTTCTTTCATGCTCTTCGGTTTTATTTGTAACCTAAAAACATAAAATAAGTTAAAATGAATATTATTAAAGGAATTACATAGCTAAATAGGGTCGGAAACACATTAAGAACGTTGCATAAAATGCACCTATCAAATTCCTCCACACTTAGTTTTTGCTAGTCCATTAGCAAAATCAAACATATGACTCAATACACACAAACAACTCTATTACCCATAACTATTGTCTCACGATTTCCAATCTCATGGCATCAAAATTAGCACTCAATCAAAAATCATTCCATGAAGTTTAAAAGCTAATTGTCATGCATAGATCACATATTTACATGTAGGAAATGGTAGAACATTAGTGATATTTAAGCTTAGCATGTTTAAGACAAATATGATTCAATCCTCACAAGGTCTGCACTCAATCTTCACTTAGATTTTCTGGCTAAATCACTCAAAAAGTATGCAAGATATAATTAGAAAACTTGCATTTATAAGAACAAAAGCACATTAGTATCAAAATAATTCTCATGAAAGAATATGATAACATGCATAAATAAACTAACCATACACTCATTCTTGTGAAAGACTCCACATAATCATAGACGGTCATCTCGAGGATCGAGAAAGAACTTATGAAGCTGGTAATGGGCTAGGCTAGGGGTATGAATTTATGGGTAAGTGAGTTACAAAACTCCTTAGGACCAAGCAGAGCATTCTTCAAACACCTTATGTTGCCAAAACAAGGCCAAAACGTCACTACACATCCTTACACAAAATAAAATAGAACAAAGGCCTAATAACTTTGATTTTATACCTTCCATTAACATCAAAACTCCTTATTCACAAACAAAGTCATGTCCAATAATTCTTTTTCTTGTTGTTACTGAATTTCTTTTTCTATAATTTGCTTTTCCACGGCTTACTTTTTTTTCACAAGGACAAGTCATTTCCCCCACACTTATTTCTGATCATCACGTCCATGCAAAACATCATAAATATGCTCTACTAGGCCCAAAGGACAAGGGTAGAGATATGCTACACTAAGGTCGGTAAAAATAATATGGGTGATGAAAGAAAATGCTCAACGTAGGCTTAAAGAGGTTCAAACTAAGGAGTGTGCCTCGCACAAATAGGGACACATGAAAATCTGGCAATAGTGTTCATCCTAAAAAGTTTCTCCTTTTCATTTCCATGATCAAGACATATAATAACTATAAGTTTTGAAATTCACAAGAAATGAGTTCTAGTTTCTGCAGTCATTTAAAAGTTGTTGCATATATTTCATCAATAAGAAAGAATAATGAGGTTTCCAAAACATTTATAGTCAATAAAACGAAGTAGAATATTTCATTGAATCACTCAGAAAGAATAGCACATATATAGGCTCAAAAGCTCACATTTAAGGTTCATATGAATCAAAATTCATCTTAGCATGCTCAATTCTGTACCAATATTTCAAAACCGCATCCACTACGTTTCATATGATTTCCATTTATTTCAATTAACAACCAAACATCAGTTGGAAATCATCTCAATCTACTGATCTTTTCTTATCCATAATTTCAGAGATAATAATCATCATAGACAGTTAAGAGCTCTTGAGACTCAAAATAAAATAAAAGACTCAAAAAACAACAAAACTATTTTTGGATTTTTTTTAAATTTTTGATTTTTTTCAATAATGACTCAACAAACATGTAAATCTCTCCCCCACACTCAAATTCTACATTGTCCTCAATGTTTATAAAATAATGTGTAGAATCAAAGTATGGAGTAGGAACTTATGACAAACAAACAAAAACAAAGCAAATAAAAACAAAAATTAAAAGATAAGAATAGAGAGGAAAACAAATGTGAGTTGATGGCTCCTCCACAGCTTCGGTTGAATTGGGTTGCCTCCAAGGCAGCACTTAACATTTAGAGTCTTCCAGCCTAGACTTGCATCACCATTTAGATCTGTGTGAGTGACGCATTTTGGAGGGGTACTTCCTTCACCGTTTGATCTTCAAAAGCCTCATAGTATGGCTTCAATTTGTGGTCATTCACCTTGAAATCATCGACGGTCCTCTCGCATCTGATATATAAAGTACCACAAGAGAAAATGTTAGTTATGATGAAAGCACCAACCCGACTAGAACAAATCTTATCTAGGAAGAGCTTAGGTCTAGAATCGAATAATATAACTTGTCAGTCTAAAAAATGATCCACATATCTTTTATAATGAAATGTTCCAGTCTCCTCCTTGTAAATCCATGCAATATTGGGCCTCATTCCTGAAATCAACAAGCTTGACACAAAGGTTAGCGGCTACAAATGTTAATGGATAAAAGGTTAGGAATTACATAGTAAATTTAATAAAGTCAGTTTTCAAGAATTCACATGGATTACAAGACTTTACAAATACGCGATTGAAAGAGCGTTCGAATCTTGACAAGTTGTTCACAAAGATTAACAAGATATTTCAATAAATCAATAATTACAAGTACAACTTTTTATAAACAACTAAACAACACTTCATAATTAAAAATTTACAACACAAAATAAACACAAATTAAGCAAAGCATTTTTCAATTCCTGGCAACGGTGCCATTTGAACGACAAGGTTTTAAGCCTGCATCAAATAAACCATTTTTATCGTTAGTAGCATTGAGCAAGTAGGGTATCATATAGGCAGTGGCAAATCAAGACTTTTATTTTAGGTTGGGCAAAATTTAGACTATGACAAATAATACAAACACAGACACCGCGCATTTAAATAAACAATGAAATACCCTTTAAAAACCCATGTATACTTTTATAGTTTAACACTTAGAAAATGAATCAGCATTGATAATCGCCATATATAGCAATATTATGGAGAAAATAAGCTGATCACTTCTAGACGATACAATAATTTACTTCAATGGTCCATTAATTACGTCTATTATTCCTTTTTCGATTTCAATTACCCAGTAATTAGATATCAATAATTGTATTGCTTTTATTTGTTACCATTAATTGTGTTTTATTAAAAAAATTTAATAGCCTAATTATTTGTTTTGACTTTCACCTAAATACTATCCTAATTAACCACGTCTTTAAGGCAATTTCGAATTGTTTTCAAACATTCTGCAATAATATATGAAGAAGAATGAGACTTCTTCTTTTCTGCTCATTCTCTAACTAAAATTTCTGGACAAAAGCTTACAAAACAATGGAGTTTCTGGGTTTGAGGTTAGGCACCTACCTAAACTCGCCCTAACGTGCGTTCGCCACTACATATAGGGTCGAAGATTAAGTGTACCTGCAAAATAAGCGTTAGTATAAATCACAACAATTATTACAATCTAAAAATAATTACAAAAGTGACTACTGTTTCTAACGAATAGCAGTCAAAAACCTAATTAAAAACATAACCTAAGCTACTCAGGCAATTACCAAAATTTATAGAAATATATTAGACATACATATGAACATCTGTACAAAATTTCAGGGAAATCAGAGTTCATTTGATATAAAAGGGAAAATTATACAAACAGTACACCAACTTTGCTTCACTCATAATTCAGGTGTCTGAATTTTGTTAAATAACACATTAGTACATGCACTAACAAGTTAGCCCTAATTTTGGTACATACCATTATAACATCGTTAAAAGTTACTATTTATTTTTTTTAGATCTCTTTTTTTCTTTCTTTTAAAGAGGATCAAAGAATTTAACTCATACCCCATGGTGACTCGAACTCATAACTTCATCAATAGGTAGGTTATTACGTGTATTTTTGTACACGTAATTACTATCTTAATCACTAGAATTTAGCGAACTCTTATATCAATTACTATGTAATTAATCCAATTTTATTTATTTATAAGTAATAAACTGAATTGTGGAATACATGAGAAAATGAAGCAAAATGAGAGAATAATAGTGTTTCCGAGAAAATGACAAGTTTTTAGATGTGGTTGGTTGTGGTCAAACATAAAGAAAGATATTATAGAAGATTGAATTAAGTTAATTGTGGTTTAAGTAATTAAACTCATGGTTAACTTGGTCTAGCACATGCAGCATCAAACCCTCACCTCATTTTGTCTTCTCCTCCACTCAGCTCGAGACATATGGCAGCTTGCTTTCATTTTCTCCCATAACACACACCGAGATCTGGCAGCTATCTAATTATACATTCATTCTCTCTTCTCGGGAGACATAGCCGTACTCAAAGAAAAGGGAATACGCATTTTGTTTCTCTTTAATTTAGTTGATTCTGCATTCAATCTTCTTTTAATATTTTGACTCATTGTAATTACCCATCAGTAGGCATTTAGTTTTGATTAGGCTTTGATGAGAACTAGAGCCGAACATTACTAAGGCTTGGTGCCTTAGTTTATCATTTTTTATTTTTTTATTTTCTTTGCTAGGTGACTTTAGCTCTGATTAGCTTAGGATTATGGGTTAGCCACTAAATCGAAAGATTTGATAACTTAGACAATTATATTTCACTATCTTGACAACGATACGTTCGCTTGTGTGAATTGTATTCAAGTCAGTAATAGATGCGTTTGAGATCTCTCTTTCTTACCAATTCTCTAATTAACCTCTCTCATATAACAACTATCCAGAATTCTTTCTCACTCATATATCAGCAAGTAGCAATCTACAAAAGGAGGTTAAATTGTAACCAAAATAATTTTCCTTCTATGTGTCAAATCGGTTAACCTATTTGATCGTTAACACCTTAATTAGAAAAAAAAGATTCTCTTTAACAGAAAAAAAATGTGGATTTGACATCTAGAAGAAAAAAATCATATTTAAAAGAAAAGTAAAAATGATCTCAGAAGAAAAAAAAAATGGAACAGTAACTTTTAACGGTTCTATAACGGCATGTGCGAAAATTAGGCCTAACTTGTTAGTTTATGTACTAATGTGTTATTTAATAAAATTCAAGCACCTTAATTATGAGTAGAGCAAAGTTGGTGTACTTTATATATTAGACATATATATGAACATCTGTACAAAATTTCAAGGAAATCAGAGTTCATTTGATATAAAAATAAAATAGAAGAAAACAGGGGACAAAATAATGACGAAAATCTTAAACTAAAAAGAAAATAAATCCTAAGCTACTATATACAAGTGATCATCTCTCTTGCACATCCTTCAAACTCATGTAATCATGTAATCAAGTTGTTTTAGTTTTAGGTGACCTAAATCATGCATACTAGTGATTGAATCAAGTTCTAACGTCCGAGAGTAGTTTTACCAACGCGGATTATTCTCTACTCAAAACTCTCTTAACTTTTCTACGTATCTTACCAACGTGGAATCAACATAAAGAATCAATAAGAGCAAGAACATGTTAACACATCTTTTACCAACGCGGATTCAAGAAATCCTAACATGCAATCTACGACAACATTGCTATCCTAGTTCATGTCTTACCAGCGCAGAATCAACACACCGATAGCACATAAATTGCACACACATGTCATAGATTGTCAACACAAAGATACACATAAATGTAACACATAGAACATCATCGATCTAAAAACAAAACTAGCATGAATCTGAAAATTCAAAACACATGCTTATCTCACCAAAAATTCCAAATCGAAAACATGAAGAGATCAAAGAAACTAAGAGAATTATGTAAATAAGAAACGAAATACATGAGTCTAAGTATAGATTACACTTTTTTTCATGAAGCGAAGCATCGCAGTACGATTTAGAAGTCTAGACTACAAAGTTACAGCAAGAAATCCTAACAACTAAAGATAAATTTCGAAAAGATGTTTAGGAGAAGAGACGGCAGAGCTGCGTCTGCGTCTGGGTTGTTGAACGGCAAAAGAGAGATACTTTTCACGTCTCCAAAACGTCTTATATATAGTGCACGTATGAGCATTTGCAATTTAGGTTAGATAACCCCTAATTTTCGTACATGGACTCTCCTATGTGGTCTGGGCCTTGAAGGGATGTTTCGATCCAAATATGAAATTCAGGCAGACTGACATTTAGTCACTAAAACAATCATAACTTCTTTTCCAAAATAGATATTGATGATCCGTGACGTCTGCGTCTGGGTTGTTGAACGGAAAAAGAGAGATACTTTTCACGTCTCCAAAATGTCTTATATATAGTGCACGTATGAGAAGCTACAATTTAGGTTAGATATCCCCTAATTTTCGTATATGGACTCTCCTATGTGGTCTGAGCCTTGAAGGAAAGTTCCGATCCAAATATGAAATTCAGGCAGACTGACTTTTGGTCACTAAAACGATCATAACTTCTTTTCCAAAATAGGTATTGATGATCTGTGAAGAGTTCTGAAAACTAGATTGTTCAGGATTTCCATTGATATAAGGCTCATCTCCTGGATCATTAGGAGCTAATCACAATCTTCAGTTGAAGTCGACGGATAATTTCTGGTAGCTTTTAGGAATTCTTTCCTTGAACAACATGGATTTCTTTTGCTTCTAGATTTCTCCGTTTTTGCTTCTTTTATGCTCATCGACTTTATTACGACCTAAAAACATAAAATAAGTTAAAATGAATATTGTTAAAGAAATTATATAGCTAAATAGGGTAGGTAACATATTAAGAACATTGCATAAAATGCACCTATCAGGAGTATGCACTGAGGTTCGACTTCAAAGCTTCCAACAACGTGGCTGAGTATAAGGCGCTCATAGTCGGCGCTAGAGAATGGACCCACCAAGCTAGGCATCTTCAGTGACTCCTAGTTGGTGGTAAATCAGGTCAATGGAGAATTTCAAACCATGGAAGAACCATTGACAGCCTATCTGGGATATGTAAAAACCCTCTTGACACTCTTTTCTCAATACATGCTTACCTGGATCCCAAAGGTGGAAAACAGAAGAGCATACAACTTAGCCCGTTTAGCAACGGCTCAGCCACATGTCCATGCAAGCGACGACAGTGTTGAGATACTGGAAAAGTCATCAATCACCTAGACGCTAGTGAATATTTTTCATATTGATATTCGTTCATCCTGGATGGATCTATTCCTCGCCTGTAAGTGGAGCGATGACTTACTTGAGGACAAGGTAGCCGCCCCAGCTGTCATCAGTCAATCTACCAAATATAAAATCCTTGAAGGCAAGTTATACCGCCAAAGCTTCAAATAATCACTCTTGAAGTGTGTCACGCCAGGAGAAAGGCATAACATCTTACACATGATCCATAACGAGGAAGACGAGAATCACTCTAGACACTGATCCCTGGCAAACAAGGCCATGCGATATGGATATTACTGGCCCACTTTGGTAAAGGACTCTGAGTTCCTTGTGAAGAGTTATGAGAAGTGCAAGCAATTCCCTACTATCCCTCGAGCGCCAGTAGAGCCGTTGTCAATCATTGTGGGTCCATGGATAGGATCTTTATGGGGATTGAATTTAATATGACAATTTCCTGTGGCGAGAAGCCAATACCCTACATAATCGTAGTTATCGATTATACAACTAAATGGATTGAGGTTATCCTGCTAGTTAAGATTGACACCACTAGAGTCTAAAAGTTTATTTAGAAGAACATTTGTTGTCTGTTTGGAGTGCCTGACACCGTAATCACTGACAACGGGACACAATTCAACAATAAAGAATTGATCATTTGGGCACTAGAACACTAGTTACTTATCAAGTTTGCCTCAGTAGCACACCCTCAGACCAACGGTCAAATGGAAGCTGCCAATAAGAAAATCAAGACTTTGCTAAAAAAGAAACATGATGAAGCAAAAGGGCTCTGGGCGGATAAACTCCCTGAAGTCTTATGGGCGCTCAGGACAACCACAGCTACTAGAGAAACTCCTTTTTGTTTGACTTATGGCACAGAGGTTGTATTTCCCGTTGAGGTAACACATCTAACGGCTCGAGTGGAGTTGTTCAATCAGGAGATCAATGAAGAATGCCTACTTCTGGACAAAGACTTGTTGTAGGAGAAGCGGATCCAGACTCATCTCACTAACCTCCAAAACAAGCAGCGGGGCACTTATTTCTTCAACAAGCGAATCATGAACCACCGCTACCAAGTTGGGGAATGAGTCATGAGGGAAGTCATCCCAACGCCTAAAGGGCTAAACCCAAAGTGGGAAGGACTATTCTAAATTGTGGAAGAAGTAAGCTCAGGCACCTATTATCTCAAAGATAAGGCTAGCAAAGTAACCGCTCACTCATGGAATATCTAACACCTAAGAAGGAACTATGCTGAGTAAGCCTAGCCAGCAGCTAGTGGTCACTTACGGGTTTTCTTTTATCTCTTTACTTGTACACAGTTCATGGTCTAAGCCGCTAGTGCTAGCGCTACCATATTTTGTAACTGTCAGCTTTACAACAGCTATCAGTGAATGAAACATATATTATCCACATTATTGTTCTTAAGTACACAACTAACGCGACCCAAAACAGTTCTCCGTTGCAAGAACAAAGATAATATACTAACGATTTCATTCAAACACACAAAACACGAACAAAGTACAAATGATTGACACAACAAAGCAAAGTGCAAGCAAATTTCATTAATACAAACAAGCGGATACATCAAAGTTGCAAAATACATGCTATGCTACACAATAAAGAAGGCTAGCTAGCGGAGAAAGTAATGCCACAAAGGGTCAGGTAGGCCACAAAGTGTCTGTAGAATCGCCAGATAAACAGATTGATCTGCTCTTCTCCTCACCCCGTTTAGCCGTAGCCCACGCCTCAACCCTATTTCGAGCCCTGCGACGTTGTTTGCGACGGTGGCGGATGACATCCTGTGGAGTGGGAGAATCAGAATGCTGGCTATCACTAGATAAACCGTAAGCAGAAGAAATATAACTACATTACTCAACATGAGGCGCCTCTTCTAGCCGAGCAGACTACTCGAGTCTAGTGGCGGAATCCTTAAGAACCTCTTCACGACCCTCTTGCTGGCGGGATGCCCAGGCGGCGTACTTCTCCATGTCAAAACAGCCCACCTTACACAACTGGTTAACAATGACCTCTATGGCGACTTCCATAGTACCTGCCAGTAGCTCCTGCTCATTCGCAGCCCACTTCACTACTAGCGCCTGGTGAATATCAGTCTGCTGAATAGCTCTCGCCTCGTCTAACGTCGCCACAGCACTAGTACGAGCGGATTCTGCGGCCCAAAGTGCATGGACTCCACTTCATTCACATGCGAGGAGTGGAGGAGCTGCATGCGGTTAAGCTCACTCTCTAGTGATGCAATCCACTAGGAGTCTTCTAATGTCTTAGTGCAACGATCTTCAATTTATGGCGCTTATCCTCCACTTTGGCTTCTAGTTTCACCACCTTTCCCGCCAGCTCCACCAGTTTATCTTGAAGGGTGGCTATATACTCTCTCATCCGCTTATTTTCTGCCAATATTGTGGCCTCATGGTTGCCGGCAGTGAAAAGCTCGAAACATATGAGCCGCCATATCCATACAAGACTCCCGTTCGGTGCCCACCACATCAAAGGGCACCTACTCGCTGGCGATGTAGCCGGCCAATCCATATATGGTGCTGAAGGCCTTGAGAAATTTCGACTCCTCGGCATTAGCACACGCCAGAAAATCAACTCTTGAGGCATTGGCGGGACTGGATTCTCCACCAGTCCGCACTGGAAGGGTGACGACCATCTCTTTGACCTTTTTGGCGGTTACAGACCTCTCTGTAGACAGGGGTTTGGTTACCCCTTTTGGGCATCCGCCATCAACTTTTTACCGCCAAAAGCCACTCTCGCCTTCTTCTACTCAACGCCTCCCTGGACGTGATCTTTACCCTTGTGCTTCTTGGGGACGGGGTCAGAAGCTGGGCGGCTGGTGGAAGACCCACTAGAGAAGTTGGACTCTTCAACCGTAACAAAAGGATGATGGTCCGCCAAAAAATTGTCCACCAAGGAATTGTCCACCCCATCCTTCTTGTGGGTATGATGCGAGACAGGTAGTGTTTCCTCTTTGGTCTCTTCCGTAACCGCTACTCCTGATGTCACCACCTGGCGGGCAATTGCCACCTTCCGATCCATAATCCTTGGCAATGCTTTGTTCATGGCTTCTAGAGGATTTGGTTCCAGCTCAGGCTTGTTTAGAAACTTAACCGTTTCTTTGGCAATCTGTGTCTGAGTACTGGAATGGATTGTAAAGGATTGATCTGTAAAAATAATGAAGTGTTACTGGCGTAAAACTTTATGAGTCAAAAGTTAAAACCGCCAAAAGGATAATTTACACTCCTCGTGTCAACTTGAAAACAACTAGCGTTGACCAGGCCGTTAGTAGCCACTGGCAGCAACACTCCATCCCCACCTAAAGTACCTTGACGCATTCTATCTGTTGCCACTCCAACTCAGTCAGCAGAAATCGATAGGCTTCTATAAATAAAAAAGAGAACAGAAGTTAATGAGCGGCACACAATAAAAAATAAGGGAAAAGGACTCTTGACAAGGTGCCAGCACCTTCTATGGGTTGGAAAACAGAGGGAAGGCGATAGCGGCTAACCACTACCTCGCCTTTATATAGCACAAATTCCCAACCAGCAGTTAGAACACAAGTGTTCTTTTACCAGTTGGTTTCGGAGTTGCTAAAGTCGGTAACGACCTTTTTAGCTACGGACTTCTTCCGCCAATCACGCAGGTGGAACGCAACCGTCCCGCTACGGTCCTGGCGGCTGCTTCTATGGGTTGGAAAATAGAGGGAAGGTGATAGCGGCTAATCACTACCTCGCCTTTATGCCTCCTAAATTCCCAACCAGCGGTTAGAACAGAAGAGTTCTTTTACCAGTTGGTTTCAGAGTCGCTAAAGTCGGTAACGACCTTTTCAGCTGCAGACTTCTTCCGCCAATCACGCAGGTGGAGCGCCACTGTCCCGCTACGGTCCTAGCGGCTGCTATAATGGAGGTCATAAAAGTGAGATAATTCTGCCACGGTTAGAGCAGAGCAGCCGCAACACTCATAGATGACTCGTAGGCATTGGAGAATCTTAAGTATGTTAAATCCCATCTAGAATACCTCAATTCCATACTCCACTAAGATATATTGAAGTCATGGATCTAGTGGCAGTCGCAACCCATAAGAAAGCACGATGTCACAAAGAAAGGCCTCGCCATTAGGAAGCTTGGAACCCAGCTCCCATTTTGACAGCTCGCACATATTTACGACACCGGGAATCCGATATAGCCGCTAGTTGTCCTTGATTCCGCTCATGGATAATTTGATGGCAGGCTCCATGACCATGACACCTTCCAGTTCCCAGTCCGCAATGGGGACGCCAGCTGAATCACTACTTAGGAAACCGGTAGAGGCGACTTCAGCATGCCTAGAGGTGCCAACACGCCCACTCCCCTCAGCACGGGCTTGGGCACTAGTGTTAAAAGTGGCCACTTCGACCGTGTTAGATACGGGCAACGCAACAGAGATCAGCTCTGGGATCTCCACTCTTTTCCCTCGATCCACCATTGCTTGATGATAGAAGAGAGCAAGAGCGTCATTAAAAGTCCTAACCGCTGGTGTGAGACGAAAAGAAGAAATGAAGCTAGCTAGCGGATTGGGGGACTTGGCACTATTTCCCTAGACTTAGAACCACTCTTATTATATGAGCATTTTATGCGACGAATATATAGTTGAAACTTTACACTTTTGCTAAGTTTATTTCTTAATAATGTCAATTTAACATAGTTTATTTCTTAGTTACTTTGGAGGGCGATTATGAGGAAGTGAGAGCTAAATCTGGGCAATTAAGGCCTCGCCTATGGAGTTGTGTTGCAAAGAATAGAGAATGGTAATTCCATTGGTCAAGAAGCTCAAATAAAGTCAAAGAAAAGATGTGTGCAAAACTACCCTCGAAGAAGCATATATTTGAAGTCTGAAAATAGCTTATTTTCTTCTGTTTTCAATGAAGAATTCGAGGGGATTCTCGCAATCTTTTTGGCTAGTTCTCAATTCACAAATGTATTACAGGTTTTGTTCTTCATTATCATGTCAAGAATCATTAAAAAAGAAGTCGGGAAGCTCAAGTTACAAGTCCTCAAAGTTGGACCCAGAAACTAAAAATTCGGAAAGCATACTGACTATCAACCTTTCGAGTCATTTTACACCATCACGAAGACTTCTTGTCTGAAACGTTTCTTCACCCAACTTGTAGACAAGAAGATTACTTCAATTTAGAGTCAAGAACTGTCCGAAACGGTGGAGAATTGATGAAGTTACGATTCCTCAAAGTCGAAAGAAAACTGTCAGAAACTGGAATTTTAGGCAAGGTTCTGTTGAAGTCGGGTTTTGGGCTAATTTTTAGGGATGACTTCTTGGACCTTTTGATTGCTTTTTACTGGATTTTGAAGGCCTCTGTTTGAGTATTTTTAATCCTTAAATTCATGGAAATTCATAAGGGGTAATCAAGCCTAAGTTTGCTAAAGAAAGAAGACCTAATTCAAGAAGGAAAGTGCAACCCTTGTCCCATATAAATAGGGGCAGCAAACCAACGAATTAGGGGGCCTCCTCTTGACACACAACAACTCATAAACCCTAGTTTCTTCCATCTCTCTACCTCTTCCATAAACCCTAGTTTAGCCTTTTCAATTCCTCTTGTAATGTCATAAGTTTCCCTGGCGTGCTTCGAGTGTGTTGAAGAACGAAAAGTGTAACTCATGACTTTCTTTCTTTATTTTCAATATATTTTTCTATTTTTAGTTTGTTCTTGATTCATATGTGTGTCATGTATGTGTTTCTGTTCATTGATTGAATGATTTTTTTAGTTATCTTGATCATGCTTGTTCGATATTGAAATTGCTATGATTTGTTTGTCGTAAAACGTGCCTTATATTTGGACCTCGTGGGTTAATATGAGTTAAAATTGGTAGAGATTAATCATAGGATGCATGCTAATATATGAGTTGTCAGCAGCGTGTGCGGATTTATATATTAGTATGTTTGAATTTGTTCTTAAACTTAATGATTCATGTTATGTGAAGCAGCATGGAATTTGTTTAATATTGTCAGTGGCATGCACGGGTATTAGAGATAGTTTTGAAAGACATGAGAGATTACTGGGTTGCGTGAGCTGTTTTCTCTTAAAATTTGGTTCAACTATCAAACTTGCATGATTTTAGATTGCTAGAATTATTATTTATCGATATGTTTTTGTGTTGAGTTTTTGTGTTTGTCTGAGGTTGGTCGCATGTATATAGTAGCTTAGATTTGGTTTTCTTTTTAGTTTAGGATTTTGGTAACTATTTTGTTCCATGTTTTCTTGTATTTTATTTCCATAACAAATGAACTCTGAAGCCCTGAAATTTTGTACAGTTATTCATATATATATATATATATATATATGTATAATATATCTCTGTAAATTTTCATAATTTTCTGAGTAGTTTAGATTACGTTTTTAATTAGGTTTTTAACAGATAGGAAAATGACCAAAACAAGAACAAAACGGTGTAAACTTCCAAATCAAAGACAGAGAACTTACCAGTTATTGATTCGGGGAAGAATATGCAATTACCGAACACAGAAAACGCTGGGTAGCACAGGCACATAACACTGAACTCTCAAAGATCTCGACAGCATTTGTTTTGCGAAAATGAAGTAAGGGGGAGAAGGATTTCAAACCCACCCTTATATAGAGACAGGGGAGAGGCACAGACCGTTGGATTAAAACCCTAGCTCCGCTAGATGCCCGCCACGTGCCCATGTCGTTTTGTCAACCATCGCTATTATGAGACGCGACAACTGAGGCGACGCCTCAGTTACCAGCACCATAATGACGTCTGCACGGCCACGTTATCAAAGCTGCATCCGCCCGTTTCACCAATACAAGTGTGGAATGTGGCATTAACTTAATGACACAGCACACCGGAGAGGACGATCCATTTTCTTAGCGGTTCACTTTCAACACAAATCATCACTCCCGCTACCCTATATTAGCGGCTCAGACACCAACAATGTTACATACACAACTGGCAGTTAATGGTAAAACAAAGAACCCTTTTAAGACCATCTTCACACACGCTAGCAATGTTTATTCGCTAAGAGATAGTGAACGGCTCGTTAATCCCTCGTAAATACAAAATTTCTCCTCTAAAAGAGAATAGCGATATTTATCCGCTAAGACATGAAGAACCGTTGGCCAATCCCTCATAAATACGAGATGCATTCTTTTGGAAAGACTAGCAACGTCTATCCGTTAAGACATGGCTAAAATGCTTATTCGCCAAGACACATCAAAACTCCAGCACACAAGCTGGCAACCCGCCCACTCGCGGCGGAAGGCGCCATAAATTTCATACGTATGACCAAAGTTTCTCTCAGTGGAATGTTATTGATGATAACCCGCTAGAGAATACAGGGAGACCGGAATAATCGCCCCTAGAAGGTTAAAAATGACTCACTGTTACCTTCACACTGGCGATATATCAATGCCAAGAATTTGCCTCACTCTTCTAAAGACCCTCGCTGACTGAGAGAAAAACTAGGCAGCCCTAAAATGTGCAAAGCGATGATCAACCGCCAGCACGAGCGATGATCAACGGCGAAAACACGTAAACGCACCACCAGTGCAAGACCCGTCAGAAAGATGAAACTACTTGTAACCGCGACCCTCAAGTTTAATGGACGCCTTAATTGGGGAGTGGGGGACTCTGAGGTACCCACTAGCTAAGCACGACAGTTATGATTGATTCTAACGGTCTACTTATAAACTCCCCAGTTAAGCGGTTCCACGTGACTGAGGACTTGGGGACTTGTTGGCATACGTGCTAAACAGAACATTTTGACGATTGGCAAATCAATCATAACCGTCCTGCTAGCCTGCGCTAATGGCGCAAATAACAAGCCTACAACGAGGTACATGCAACGGTGCCACCTGCCAGCCAAACAGCCTAGCGACGCGCCCGCACGCGCGGCACGTAAACCGCTACTTGACACTATGTTAGCTTTTTCGGGCACTACCTTTTGTCTTGCCCGAGGAGAGCATTAACTCCCACATCCAAATGTGAGCTCAGTAACTCCTCGGGACAAGCCTACAAATAACGACAATCCAAATGATTAAGGTACGGTTTCTATCCTTCTACTATTACTCTGCCAGATTCACTTGCTGACTCAGGCATCAGAGAGTAATAGGCCGCTAGCCGCGATCTTTACTCCTGATATCTAACCGCTATTGTTTTCAGAACTACTTTTTAGATAACACAAGTCTCACCAACCCGTCAGGAAAGGACTAGTGTTAACAACCATTCTAATGAAAGTGAGTTTGTTTCATCCAACAATGATTCGTGACTTTGGTCACTATTTTAGAGCAAAGGTTTCAAAACGTTTTGTAAGTATACTTATATCTCAGGTTTGAAACCTTCCCATGGAAGAGATAGATAATGGAGTCTTGATGAAGCTATCTTTTATTTCCGATACATCTAGAGTTTATTTCTAATTTCTTTTCGGTACGTCGTAAGTGTGGTCTAACACTTTTATATTAGAACACACGTCACCACATGCGTGGGAGTATTTACGAAATATTTTTCCGGCACTCCACGTATTTTTGTTATATTTTACGGATTAATTTGACATTTTATTTTCAAATTTATGATTTTCATAAAATATTATTGGTTTTTCCATTATTTTAAATTTGGCGTTGAATCGTAACTGTTGATTTAATCGTTAAATCCTGACCGTTGAAAACTTTATAAAAACCCCTTCTCTCCTCTCTTTATCCTCACCGACACTTTTCTCTCTCCCTAATCTCTTCCTCTCCTTTCCTCTTATGTTCCCTCTCTCTCTCGACACAGAGAGTACCTCCAGATCAGAGACCACCCCAGCCGAGTCTAGTTCCCTCTCTCTCACTTTATAATGGAGTCTTGATGAAGAGAACGTTAGGAAATATATGGAACAAAAGAAATTGTAAAGCTAGCCTCGAGACCTCCAATACTCTACGCGTATTTATACGTGTATACATGACTGATCAGTGATCACCAGAACTAATTTAGTCACTACTACAATCCTACTAAGGGATCTCTTTTCTATATTAGTTAAAAGTGATCAAACCAAGTGCAGGGTTAATGCAACTCCAGCTAGGGTTTCTTGACTTTCTTCCACAGCATCTCCTCTATACACCTCCACTGGTGGCGTGCCTATGGATCCATCTGCCTTCTTCTTAGTTAACTGTGACTTGGGAGGGTTTGGCTTCCAACCATTTTAGCTACAAAGCATATGGCTACCCTTGAGCAACACGAATTCACTTGTACAATGACGTCCATACTCTAGCTGCCATTTAAATTTGAGTTTCAGCTACAGGAAGAATTCGAAGAAAGTAATGGTTGCACAGGTCTTTCGATCTAGAGTTGTTTCGTTTATATGCCTCTCGTTATTACAGGTGCAATGCAAATTGGTGGTGTGTATTGTGTGTAATCGGGTCTTATGATTGAACCGAGATCGAGGTAGCCAAGTTGTGTACTTTTCCAGGTCCAGGAATTCAAACTCGACGTCCGACCCTGCTGCTTTTCAAGTAACAGAAAAGGTTAGTCATACGCTGTGGAACAATCCTCATGCCGTGGATGGCCATTCTTATATAAAGTACGTGACTATGTCGGGCTCCTTGTTTTCTTTCCGTTTCTGCTTTGTGAGCTTCTCTTCCTTACATTTCAGTCCTTGGGAATGTTGTAGACTGTATCTTGCTTTAGTCGAAATCTAGTAGGAGCACTAGGATCGATACTTAAATCGCCTCTCATCATGAAACTCACATAACTCTCTACCGTATGTTGCTATCATCTTCATCATCTAAATTGCTACGAGTAGCTACTTCATCGAAGTGAGAAAGTGATTGATAGAAGCACAAAACAGGACATTTTAAATATGTTTTTTTATTGAATATGTTAGAGCATCATTGAACCAAATTAAACATACAAGGAAGGGCTAGTAGTCCTTGTAACTCCACAGGTGGAGTGCTTGACCAACCCTATTGATCATTACACTGTAAAGCCCATATGCCTACCTTATGAGCAACCAAATTGGATTCCCGATAAACAAGAGTAAAGAAAGAAACATTAAAACATACTAACTCACACTTAATATCTTCGACATATATTCAACCCAAAACCCAAATCCTCTTCTCCTCGGATTTGGAAGCCAACACCAGCTTAAGAAAATCCACTACCAGAATCAGCAGTTTGGCTGACGAAAATTTTTCGTCGACCTGTTAACCAAATTCGTCGGCTAAAATTTTAGCCTACGAATCTTCGTCGGCTAAGATGTCGTCGGTAAATACTCGTCGGCTAAGACTTTAGCCGAAGAAACTTTTATTTATTTCTTCGGCTAAAGTGTCATCCTATAGCCGACGAACTGATGTTTCGTCAACCGTAGTCTTACGCTTTAGCCGACGAAATATTTAATATATACGACGGCTAAAGTATTTAATAAAAATTATTAAAAAAAATTGCTGACGAATTATAATAAATTCGTCAACTAAATACCACTATAACCGATAAAATTTTCCATAATTGGTCGGTTTAACCTTAAAAAAAATACTATAGCCGACGAATTATGGCAAATTTTGTCGGTTATAAGTCAATTTCAGCAAAAATAAAACCCGAAATTTCTAAATTATCATTCCAAACAACCTGCAAATTACACCAAAACAATTTCATATAACTAACAACACCATCAATGGTGACAACTTGTTTTTCATTAAAATATTTATAAATTGTTCATACACACATAAAACTATATAATCACTACCAGAAAAAAGATTTTAGCCAACGAAATAACCAAAAACAGGCCGACAAAAAATTATTTCGTCGGCTAAACTAATTTTTTCGTCGGCTATAATGGAATTTTAGCCGACGAAATTTTTTTTCGTCGCTAAACTAATTTTTTCGTCGGCTATAGTGTGTGGACTTTAGTCGACGAAATTTGAAAAGTTTAGCCGATGAAATTAGGGTATTTCGTCGGCTAAAATACCTTTTAGTTACAAAATTGCACTACGGATATTTCGGTGTCCGATTGACAATTGTGATACCAATCTGGAAGCGGAACGGGCGTACGAGTAAAACTCATGGCTAATGCCATGACTTATGGGATTTTTTGGCCATTAGAATTCGTTTAAGCTTCAAAATGAAGTTTTTCTAAACACTTAACACATGAAAACGCCCATATGTACATCTATATAAGGTATTTTTGTCAAACCTTCAACACAACAAACTTTAACCATGATGAGGCGCAACAGTCTATCTAAAAATTTTGAGACATTTACCCCTCAATGATAGGGCTCCCCAAATGGAAAAATAATGGTGAATAGTCACTACCAGAATAACTGTCATAACCGACGAAAAAAAATTAACAGGCCGACAAAATTTATTTTCGTCGGCTAAAGTCTATTTTAGCCGACGAAAAAAAATATCGTTGGCTAAGTTAATTTTTCATCGGCTAAAGTGGACTTTTAGCCGACGAAATGTTTTGTCGTCGGCTAAAATGGTTTTTTTCGTCAGCTATAGTCTGTGAACTATAGCCGACGAAATTTTTTAAAGTTTAGCCGACGATATATATAATTTCGTTGGCTAAAAGTCCTTATATTTCTAGATCTAGACAGCAGCTGATGTGAAAGAAAAAACGGGAGAAAAAATTTGGGGGTTGGCGAAATTGTTAGGTGTTGTCGAAATCTGTCTGAAATTAGTTTGTGGCGCTATATATAGGTACGTATATGTGTATATATCATGTTTTGAGTTGATTTAAGAGTTTTATTTTCATTATGCATTGATTTTGAGTTTTAATTAGAGTTGATTATATTGGATTTTGAGTGTGATTGAGTTGATCGATTTGTGTTTGATAATATATTAATTAGTAATTATTATATATGTGCATGTATATATATATATATTAATTAATTATACGTTAACTGTAGATAGAATATTGAATGATTTGTAAATTTAATTAATTAATTAATTAATTAGCATTTATACATATATATTATGTTATCTTCTCAGGATATAGATAAGAGTTGGATTTCGCTTCCAAAATGGGATAAAATATATGATAAAGGAGTTATTAGTTTTGTTGAATATGTGATGGATAATGCTAAAGGGAATACAATTTTCTATTGTTCGTGCACTAAATGTCAGTGTCGCAGCGATATGCATCGATTTGCTATTGACAAGGTTTGGTAGCACCTTAAAAGTAATGGGTTTTGGGAGAAGTACACATGTTGGATATATCACGGTGAAACATCATCAGGGGGTCCGCATGATCATGGGCAATTTTCTGAGACGGGCAGTACATCCAACGATCCAACAACGGCCTTCATCAACGATATGTTTCCTTATGAGAGCGGTGTATGCTCTGAAAGACCGTATATGTCTGAGCCGGTGCAGCCCTTCCCTAAAGTTGTCAACACTGCTGGTATTGACAGGTACAACAAACTACTTGCTTTCCAACAGACCCCTGTGTACCCCGGTTGTCAGAAGACGGTTCTTGAAAGTGTGATGGACGTTATGAAGATTAAAGTAGAGACAAAATCGACTGTGAAGGTGTTGATGACTATCTACAGTACACTGCTTCGATGCTGCCCCACGGTCATCGTCTTCCTACCACTCATCATAAGGTCTGATGTATCCTGAAAGATCTTGGGCTTTCCTACATCAAGATCCATGCATGCAGATATAATTGTGTTCTCTTCTGGGGTAAAGATCCAGAAGGGAATGACCTTGGTAACCTTGACACATGTCCAGTATGTCAGAGTGACAGGTATAAGCTGACTCCTGCAGGCAATAGGAAACCTATGAAGGTACTTCGGTATTTCCCGTTGAGGGATAGGCTGCAACGGTTGTACATGTCATCACACACGGCCAAAGCTATGAGATGGCACGCTGATAGGGAATTGTACGGCGAAGATACCCATATACACCCTGCTGACGGGGAGGCTTGGAAGCATATAGATAGGGAGTTTCCTCATTTTGCGTCAGAGGACGAAATGTGAGGCTCGGACTCTAATCCGACGGGTTCAATCCTTTTGGCAACATGAGTCTTCAATACAGTGTATGGCCGGTGATTTTGGTACCATACAACCTTCCTCCATGGATATCCATGAAGAAGGAATACAATATGTTGAGTTTGTTGATTTCGGGACACGGTTATCTAGGGAAGTGTCTCGATGTGTATTTGAGACCCTTGATTGAAGAGCTTAAGTTTTTCTGGGACGTTGGTCATCCCACTTATGATAAGTTCATGCACGAGATGTTCCAAAAGCATGCTATGGTTGTTAGTACCATTAGTGATTTTCCTGCCCGTGGGATGTTGTCGGGCAACGTTGTTAGGGGATACAAGGCTTGTCTAGAGTGCCTAAGCGATGAGGGGAACAGTAGTCATTGCAACAAGATATGTAGATTGGGTCACCGTACTCTCCTTCCGTATGATCACGAATGGCGGTTCGATGACAAGGCATTTGATGGGATTGTAGAACTTGGTATGCCTCCTAGAAGATGGACAGAATACGTAATTTAGGCGGTCAAATCACCGTTTGTTTGTGTTTGGGGGTTTGACTAACGGGATTGACCGTGCAGATCGAGTCCTTAAGTTTGTCCGATGATGCTGAAAATTTACCCCCACACATGCTTCAACATAATGATGATATCTGACGGTCGGTTTTTCGTTTCACAAGATAAAACATATAAATTGTACATAAATTTACTAAATAATTATAAAAAGTACTTTAGCCAACGAATTTTGAGTAATTTCGTCGGCTAAAGTGGGACTATAGCCGACGAAATTACTAAGTTTTAGCTGACGAATTTTTTATTTCGTCGGCTATACTTCTTCCTATATATTCGGACCCAGCGACAGAATCCTATTTTTCCTTCTTTCCCCTTCTCGGCCGCACTCCTTTCTCCCTCTCCTCTTGATTTTCTTTCGATTTTTTTGACTCATTCCGGCCTCCACTCCGCCTCCCCCATCTCCCACACAAATAAGGTATGCAATTTCATGTTTATATTGAATTATAGAACTATTTTCAATTTCAGATGTTACGGGAACAGCAAGCCGCCCAGACAGCATATACTGCTGCTTTACAAGAGTATAATGTAGCAGTATATGTCACCCAGCAGGCACAACAGCAGCATATGTTCCAGTACATGCAAGATTTTTCAACTGCACAGCTTCACGGACTTCCGCCTCCGCCCATGCCTACGCCTATTCCCTTACCTCAACTGCCGCAACCTCCCCAGCAACCTCCTCCTGGCGCGGATATAGATTTAGAAGATATCGACTTTATTTAGTTTTTTAGGTTTATGAACAATTATTTATCTAGTTTTTTAGGTTTATGAACAATTTATAAATTCAAAATTTAATGCAAAATGTTTATGTTACTTTTGATGGTGTTTGTTGTTGGTTATCAAATTGCTTGTGTAATTTGCAGCTTGCTTGGATGGTAATTTAGAAATTTTGTAGTTTTTTTTAGTATAAAAAGTACTATAGCCGACCAAATTTACCATAATTCGTCGGCTATAGTAATTTTTTTTCCAACGTTTAGCCAACTAAATATGGTAAATTTCATCGGCTATAGTTGTAGTTAAGCCGACGAAAATGTACTATATTTTCGTCGGCTTTTCTCCTTTTAATTTTATTTTTTAAAAATATTTAGCCGACGAAATATACTATATTTCGTCGGCTAAAGTAATTTAAGTTGGCCGACGAAATATTAATATTTCGTCGTCCAAAGGCTTATGTTTAAACCGACGACAATGTATTTCGTCAGCTAAAGTAAGAGTTTGGCCGACGAATGTTATGAAATTATGTCGTCGGCTATAGTGTAACACTTAGCCGACGACGGCTTTTATTTCGTCGGCTAAAGTTATAGCCGACGAGCCTTTGCCGACGACTTCATAGCCGACGAATTTGATGAACAGGCCGACGAAAAATTTTCGTCGGCTAAAGTGCTTATCCTAGTAGTGAGTAGGCATGTTGTGATTTTGGTCATCAAAGTTCACAAACAAAATTACCACCGTCAGATATCATCAATATGTTAAAATATGTATATGACAAAAAATTCAACTTGATCCGATAAATTTAAGGGTTTCATCCGGATGGTCAATCCCGTAAGTCAAACCCCTAAATTGTATTGACCGCAACTATTGGCACCGAGACTTTACCGAAATTACGTGATTTTTCAACCATAGACGTATTTCACCATTCGAGTCATATCTTAATTCACGACTTTTTTGCGTTTGAAGTTTCTACGTAGAATTTGTTTATGAAACGAAACATTTACTTAAAGTTTATAGTAAACAAGTTATACAACATTAGTAGGCATGTTGTGATTCTGATGATCAAAGTTGAGAAACAAAAATCCGACTGTTTGATATGATCATTATGTCGAAATATGTCTATTGGAAAAAAATTCAACTTGATCCGACAACGTTAAGGGCTTGATCCTTACGGTCAATCACGTAAGTCAAACCCCTAAACGCACGGAAACGGTCATTTGACCATTTAAATTACGTATTTTACCCAGACCTTCAACTGAAAATAGTATCAAATCGATGAGACACAACCAGTGGTATAAAAAAATTTAAAAAAATAACCACCGGAGATAGGGCTACGTCTAGAGAGAAAGAATGGAAAATTGCGTTAACTACAACTATCGGCACCGAGAATTTACCGAAATTACGTCATTTTTCAATCGTAGACGTATTTCACCATTCCGGTCATATCTTATTTCACGACTTTTTTTCGTTTGAAGTTTCTACGTATAGGGTTTAGGGTTTTAGCCGACCAAATTAGGGTAATTCGTCGGCGAAAGTTAAATAAATAAATAAATAAATAAAATAAATAACTATAGCTGACGAAATCAGGGTAATTCATTGGCTAAGATTAAATAAATAAATAGCTATAGTCGACAAAATTAGGGTAATTCGTCGGCTAAAGTTAAATAAATATATAACTATAGCCGACGAAATTTATTAAAATTCTTCGGCTAAAGTTAATTCAAAATTTTCAGCGGAGATTTTAAAGATTTTGAACTTTTTCTGACTAAAATTTTAAACTTTAGCCAACGAAATTAGGGTATTTCGTCGGATAAAGTTCAATATTTTTTATATCTTTCATTTTTTTCCTCCTTTTCTTCTTCCTTCCTCCTCCTCCTCCTCCTACTACTCCTCCTCCTTTTCCTCCGGCAGCAACAACTCCTCATCCTCCTCTTCTCCTCCTCCTCCTCCTCCCCTCCTCTCTCCTCCTAGCCTCCTAGCCACCTCCTCTTCCTCATCTTCTTCTCCTCCTCCTCTTCTCCTCCTCCACCATCGGTATAAAAACGAAAAAAATTAATCAAAAATAAAAGAAATAAATAAATAAAATAACTATAGCCGACGAATTTTATTAAAATTCATCGGCTAAAGTTAAATAAATAAATAACTATAGCCGACAAATTTTAATAAAATTCGTCGGCTGAAGTAAATAAATAAATTAAAAAAATCAATAACTATAACTGACGCATTTTATTAAAATTCGTTGGCTAAAGTTAAATAAATAAATAAAATAATAATTATAGCCGACGAAATTAATAAAATTCGTCGGCTAAGTTCTAAAAATTCGTCGCCTATAGTCCAAACTTTAAGGGACGAAAATATTTTCGTCCGCTAAATAAATAACTTTAGCTGACGATGAACAGTAATTTCATCAGCTAAAGTCTTGGCCGACGGCTTTTTCCTGACCACTTCTTAGCCGACGACGTTTCGTCGGCTAAGACTTTAACCGACGGAATTTTGTACTTAGCTGACGAAATTTTTCGTCGGCTAAAGTACTGATCCTGGTAGTGAATTATTTAACTACACAAAATATATATCGTCTAAATTTATATCCACATCAGGAGGAGGTTGCGACGGTTGAGGTAAGGGTATAGGCGTAGGCATGGGCATGGGCGGAGCCAGAAGTCCCTGAAGCTGGGCAGCTGAAAACTCTTATAAGTATTAGAACATCTGGTACTGCTATGCGTGTTGGATGACATATACTGTTACATTATACTCTTGTAAGACAGCAGTTGACCTGTCAAGAGTTGACCTGCAATTTAAAACCCTATCATTGTAGCATTAGTAAGTAGGGTATCGTTCTAACCGGGGACACTAGGGAATGATTATTATTCTGCAAAACAAATGTTAGTACACTATACATATATACGAAATCGAATGGGATTTTTGAAATGGTTCGAAACAATAAAAAGAAATAAACAAAAAATAAACAAACATATATACAAGTGATCATTCAATCCTTTCAACATTTAGAACAACACAAAACACCGATTAGTTAACATGCAAGGTTATGAATCGGATTAACAAGCAACATTTATAATTTCGAACACTTTAATTAATTTCAACCTTTAATGACTTCTCATGTGTTTTTAGGAACTTCAAATATGCCTGAACCTAAAACATATATGTGTCACCTTGTTTAAACCATCAAATATGCCTAATCTAAACAAGATACACTTACCGTTCACGAGTCGGTTGAAGACATGGTCATAGGTATGGCGTCACTCATCCTAATAGCATGCAAATCCCTCACCCTACCACCCTATGCAGCAACTAGAACCAAGCCATCAAATATGCCTAACTTGATCCTAGATTACCACGGCAGATTAAACTCCCCCCTAATAGCTAACTTGTCTAGATTCAAGCTAACCTAGAGTTCAATTACGTGCTCAGATGATGATTAATCAATTAAAGTTCTCTAATCATATAAACACAGCAAGTTAAGTCTTTTATTCACAACCTAAACATGCATTCTAATCGTTATGTTCAAACAATCACATATAAGAAATCACATAGAAGAATCACATGATCATTCTTAAAACATAAAACCGCAAAAATAATATATATATTCAATGAATTTCGACAAACACATAGAGTACTCAAAAGCTTACATAGATCCATACCTAAGACCTCCTAGAGAAAATCGGCAAAGGTAGGGTGAAATTGGCGAAAGAATGGCTGAACTCTCCTGTGAACAATGGATGCGGCAGCTTTTTGTATCTCTAAGTGTTTAGGGATTTTGGGTAGAGCTTGGCTCTCTAAATATTACAAAGGTTGAAGACTCTAAACTAAGAGCTATACATGTCTATTTATACAGAACAACAAGAGAAAAAACCTTAGGGAAATCGGCTAGATCTTTCTTTTGCAACAAGAAAAGATCTTCTTGTATTCCTTCTTAAACACAACTTGTACTTCTTTCTTTCTTGACAAGAAATTTCGACTTGGACCTTGGATCTTCTGCTCTTGGACTCTCCTACATGTTAATGGATCAATGTAGGCCTTATTGCACAAGTCTTGGGCTTCTAGGCACCTCCCAAACTCGTGTGACAACTTAGGCAGAAACTGCCCAGTTTTGCTGCTTGACTGCCGTCCATTGTTTTGATCATAACTCCCTCATATGAACTCCAATTGCTGCTATTCAAGAAGATCTGAAAACTAGACACATCCAGCTTTCCAATGATATATGGCTCGCCCTCAGATTCCTCCTGGATATTTAGATATGATTTTCCGAAGTTGATGTAGGGTTTCTGGAAATTTCTGCTCGGATCAAAAACTTATGTTTCGGAGTTTCTTCTTTTCCATGGCCTCTCTTGTTGTCTTCCATGAGTCCAATCTTCATGATTCTTGTTCTCATATGCTAATTTACATGTCATCTACACATTAAACCAAATTCATCAAAATTGACAATGTAAAGGTATAACAAATCATAAGAGAAAATTACCAAGTCTTTGTTCCAAATCGAATTTTCAACACTTAAGCACAATTTCTGTATAAATGCACGTTTTAGCCATTGATCTACAGATGAACCCTTTTGACTCAAAATAAGTAAAAACAACATTACTAAGGAATAAACCAAGTATAAATGAGGGTAAAAACACATTAAAAACATGGCGTAAAACACACTTATCAGCAGTACGGGCTGTCTGGGCGGCTTGCTGTTCTCGTAGCATCTGAACTTGTGGACATTATAAGAAAACAAATTATTTATCTTTCATTACCTGAAGGCGTTGCGGCGGACGCGACGGATTCCGTCTCTGTCGCCGATGATGATACCCTCGCAGAAATAAGATCCGTACCAAAAGGCACGAACATGTACGTCGCTGATGGAGTCACCAATGGAGGCAGTGGATAAATCGGCGCCCCTAAGTCATCGACTACAGGTAAGGCCGGTATCATCCGAGGAAGAAAGAGAAGAGGCGGCGGCATCTGTACCCTAGATGACCTACCATCCGAAGCAGTAGGACCCGTAGTCAGCGTCCGGTGTATCTCAGGCATACGTAGTGCAGGCACCTCTGTCTTGGTCGGAGGCCACAGCTGCCTCGAGGACTGAGGGGCGCCCGACGGCCTCGATAAATGGGTGGTGCCCGGTAGCCTCGAGGTATAGGTAGCGCCCGGCTGCCTCTGCGTCGTCTCCAGAAGGGTCTAGCTGTCATGGGGTTCTGAAACGACGTTTGAGGGTTGCTAGACGATTCAGACTTTTGGCCCTTTAAACCCTTCGTCGATCTAAACAAGTCATTCATCCTGTTTAAAATATTAATTTAATAAATTATTTGAATTTTTAATTTTAATTGTAATTTTTAATATTTTAATTAACACTTGTTATCAATATATTAACAATCTTTATTAATATATTAATAAATTATATGAATATAGTAACAATTAATAACAATTCCTGGAATTCCTACAATTAATATTTTAATTTCAATATTTTTAATTTCATTTTCAATTAAAACTGTTAAAACCCCTAATTCAATTTCAATTTTTAATTTCAATTTCAACATTTTTAATTTCAATTTCAATTTCTGCAAACCCAAATCCAAATCTACAACAACATTATCAATTTCAATATCAATTTCAATACCAATTTCTATCATAACAACATATATATATATATATATATATATATACACACACACACACATATGCATAACAACATTTACAGAAAAACCAATAAACCAATGTAAAACACAACATCAAAATCATACCAATTCGAACAACATATACACATATACCAATTTGGATCCGAAGCCAACAATCATGATGTACCCATCCCTAGACCTCAAAATTCGCATCATACAAAGTAACATTCCCCCAAAATCATGCTATACTGAATTACCCAAATCCCCAATTTGAATACCGAATTAAAACAAATTAAAAACAGCATAAAATCGAAATAAAAACCTATGAGGGGTTGTGGAGGGGCTGTGTAGAGAGATCGAGAGAGTGGATGAGTCGGCTAGATTAGAGAGAAAGAGAGAAGATTAGGGTTTTCTTTTTCAAGCAAGAGAGGGGCTGGGTTTTTTATATATTTTTTTATCAATAATATGGTCGTCTACAGTACTTTTATATTTACATATTTAATTTATTTTCAATCTATTTATTTTATTATTATATTATTTATTTAATTTATTTAAAAATCTTCGGCTATAGTACTTTTATACTCTTCCCTTATTGCAAACGCTGATTAGGTTCCTTCCAAACTACCACACAACAACTAATAGTAAAGCAAAATTCTCCTTACTTAGCAACCCCAAACAGGCAGCAAGCCACTCAATCAATGTCATAGGTTGCACTATACACTGAAGTGTGCATCTCAACTCAGGGAACAATTTCAGTAAATCTCTAGTGAACCAACAATCCTGGCAGACATGTTCAATAGACTCATCAACTTCATTACAAAAGAAATAACCATCCATAAGAAATACTTGTTTAGAGAGCAGAGTTAAAATTATAGGGAGAATAGATGATGCAACACGCCAAATATGTACCTTAACCTTACCAGGGACAGCTAAAAACCAGATACCCTTCCATAAAGGAACATTACCAACTAAAACCGAACTTAAGGGAGAATCATGCACTAATTGTCTAGCCAACTGATATGCAGATCTAGTAGTAAATCTACCCTTTGATCGTAATGCCAAATCAACTTATCATTAACCGAAAATCATCTAAGGGGCATGGCAAGAATCAACTCCACATATGTATGTTCAAAGTGTCAAACATCTTTACCAACATTGTATGCTCAACAGTAATAAAATATCGAAACTTAGTAAAGTTTCCAACAACCTGATTCATAGGTCTGAAATCTCTGAGTTTTGGGAGCCAAGGGTCCTCCCACGCATGCACAAGACTATCATCCCCAATTTGCCACCTCGTACCATTCAGTAGTAAATCTCTAGCCTTAAAAATATTTTTTCAACATGCTAAAGGTGAGGAAGGAGTAGGAGCTGACCAAAAGTTAGTGTCCGGAAAGTACCTTGCTTTATACTGGTGCCCAATTAGAGAGGAGGGGTCTTAATCAATTGCCATCCATGTTTAGCTATCAAAGCTAAATTGTGTGCATACATGTCCTGAAACCCCATACCTCCCTCCTCTTTAGGTTTACAAAGCCTCTCCTAAGACCTCCAATGAATCTTGTTCTCAACATTGCTTCCCCACCATAACTTCAGACATATCTGATGAAGTGTATTACAAAAAGATTTAGGCAATAGAAAACAACTCATAGAATAAGAAGGAAGAGATTGAGCCACAACTCTGATCAATATATCTTTACCAGCATCACTCCACCCCTCCAACTTCGTACTCATTAGTTCTTTAATATAAGCAAAAGTTTTGGTCTTATTATACCCCACCACAGTATGCAAACTCAAATACTTATCATGCTTCTCCACAAGGAGACGTCTAGAATCTACCCAATGAGGCGTCTACCTGGGGTGTCTGGGGCAGGTGTCAGGACCCGGTGTTGACAAGATTTGACAGAGTTTGTGTCTCGTTAGCTAAGATAGAGGGGTAAATACGAGAATGTGTCTGGGGTCCGGGTAAGTGGGTTTAGGTAAAGCAAGGAAGATGTATTTGGAGGGCCTCCACCCTGGAGCTTCACATCATCAAAATCCCAAGGACTTGCATAACCCTCTGGTTGAGATTGGTAGGGTTCTTCTGAATCTCCTGCATCAATCGGGCTGCTGCAGCGGCGGGTGTGCTATCGCGGGCTGACTTACTCTCGTTCAAGCCGTCTTTGAGGGCGACGTTGCAAGCGGAAACAGCGCCGTCGAATTGAGCGAGGTCGTGGTAGGAGAAGAAAGAATAGGAATACTCGAAGAAATAATGCGGCTCAAGAACACACCATCATCTACTGAATTGAAGTTTCTGATTTGCAATACTCTCATCGATTTTAGGTATTTCAGGTATTAGGGAGATGAGTTACCCACTTGTTTGGTCAGAGTGCTTACCAGGTTCTTCTTTGAGAATTTATATTCAATTTGCCAATTTGTTGATTCTTCAATTTATACACATGATCATAGTCCTCTGGTGCTGATCCTCCTATTGACAATTTTACATTCATAAACATGAAATCTCAAATAACATCAGCTCTAATTGAAAAAGAAATCAATTGATTAACAAAAACACAACCCAAGAAGCAAGATATTAAACACCTGTAGTTGTCCCAAAGCAGTCGAAGAGTCTTGTTCTTTCAACTCAAACCATGATCACGTAGCCCTGAAACGACTTCGCTGCAAATAGCGTTATCCTAATTAGTTCCCAGTACTTGATTAATGGGTGCTATTGTTGCTATACATATACCCAAGTTCTTTTCAAAATCCAAATTCGATGCTTCGACCTAATTTCCCTGCACACCAGTATTCTGGTCCCCGTATTCAAACTAACCTAGACACCGAATACAACCTCGTATTTATCTGAACAAACTCACATACCAGTATTGACCCTATCTCTTAACTTGGCACTTGTAAATGTCGCCTCCACATGTCACCAGCAGGACGAAACGACAACCCGGGTAATTGATCCCCTGGGTAGACTGCAGAACTCCCCTCTCCACAATACTTTCAGATAAAATCTCAGACAAGGAAAGTCGATCCTCCCTATAAACCGTCTTACTAAAAACAATGTTACTCTTTGTAAAATTCACATGTTGTCCTGAAGCTTCCCCATAATCCTCCAGAACCGATTTAATAGTCAAACACTCTTCCATAATAGCTCTATCGAAAAGCAAACTATCATCAGCAAACAACAAATGACTAATCATAGGTGCCCCTCGAAAATACAAGCCCCCTGCAACAAACCCTCAGAAGCTCTCTTATCTAACAATATGGAGAAAACCTTAACACTTAGCAGGAACAGATAAGGTGACAGCGGATCACCCTCTCTGGTTTGCCATTGATCAGAAAGGAGTACTTGATAGTAGACACACACTGCATAATGATATTCACCCAACAAGAGAGAATTGGTTGTTTGATTGGAATTTTGAGAAATGTGTGAAAGGGGCCAAGTCTACATCGTTCCCACCTATTCCACGCCACCCAAGCATGCAATAGCTGACGTGGGGCCTAATCCAAGCATAACTCCATTGACTTTCTGATTATTTAGACGACATGAATATAAAAAAGAAGATTATTCTACTTCCCAATGCTCCCCGAACCCCACTTCCCCTTTCTGACTTTTTACACGCGTGACTAGATTTTAACGAATCAATACCCCATCATCAAAGCAAACAAAAAAATGAATTAATTGATATCTCAAGATCCACTACATCATATTCCACCCTTGTTTCTTCCGTAATTTACAAGCCATACCCCCTCACTCTTTTCCGTAATTTACACCGTATAATTTTGACATCGACTTTTCGTTGTTTGACTCTGTCAGTGGGCTTCTAACTTCACCTGCTGTTCCACAGCTCATTTGTCACGGCGCTTTTTCAACGGTCAAGATCATTGCGGCAATGTTTCCTCATCAAGCTGTTTGGAACACGAGACCCGCAACTCCGGCGGGGACCGACTTAGACTGCGGGTGAGGGTGACGGTGCTCCGCTTCGTAGGTAACGATAAGCATGGTGGGGTCGTCCGAGGCGCGCTCCACGTGTTTCCTCGCTGGGCACCCTCGCACGCTACTACACTTATAATAGCCTCTGTAAATAAAACGACAGACTCAAATTAAAAAATGGAAAAAGAACAAAATTAATTCAATCTTCGAGATCTAACGACCAAAAAAAATCTTCCAGATCTATGTTTTGACTTTGAAGTTTTCAAAACGATGTGCAGGTTTTAAGAAATAGAATATTACCGTGGGTAAGGGGAGCCCTTGATCGGCTTTTGGCCGTACTTCCTCCATGAAAACTCATCGGAAGGTATATCGGCGATTTTCGAACTTGTCGCCGGCACACGGACTGTCCTCTTCACCTTGGTTTTTCTGTAAATTAATAAACTAGTTAATTAGTTAAAAAAACGTTCAAATAAAAAAGAAAATGATTGGGTGAACATAGGGTGTATCGAAGTTGGTACCTTCTCTTAGAACAATGGCATCGGCCGGAGGATGTAGTTTTTGACGCCAGCTCGTCGTGGCAGCGTTTCCGGTGAGATTGTGACAGCGGAGGCTTACCGGAGGAGAAGGCCGGGGCCGGAGGTACGGCAGCTGATGAGAAGACTTTCCCGTTGGAAACGCTGCCGTCTCCGGTGGTGACGGAAGAAAGATACGACGACGTTGTGGACATGGGTGGAGACAAGGAGAGGCAGTCTTTGGAGTTGGTATTGGTGTTTGGATTGGGATTCCCGAATTCAAAAGACAAAGTGGTCTGAGGTTTGAGTGGGACCGGGTTGAGAAGAGGAGCTGAATAGGTGGTGGTCGATTCACTGGGTTGCTTAGCCGGTCCACGGCGGAAGCGGGCGTGGCCGGTCCGGCTCAAGACGGAGATGAACTGCTTGAACTTGGAGACGGTGAAGTTGGTGATTTCACGGCAATCGAGGTTGTTTGGAGACGAGGCTTGGCTTGACAAGACACGGATGAGATGCTCCACACTTTGTAAACCGGCAGAGGCGGCTTCTTCCATGACCGTCCGATCGTCGATCTTGGAGAACCTGACGAGATCAATTGCCATTGAAGCTTTTCTGGTGCTTGTAACAATTCGAGAGGGACTCGAGAGTCAAAGAGAGGGATATGAGGCGAAAAAGAGGGAGATGAGTTTTTGCTGGTTTGAGATTGATTGTGGGGGTGGACATTGGTTTATAAAAGAGGAGAAAAGGGTGCAAAGTCAAATATACGATCGGACGGTGGAGATCTGTTTTTGTTTATTTATTACGTTTTTGCATGGCACGTGATGACATGCAGATAAAATAGGGATTACTGTAAAAAATTTGAGAAAATTGTCCAAATAGGGATCCACAATAGATTTTGCCGGAAGAGGATCAGTTGTCGAAGTTGAACGAGAAGGTAAGAGTTTTGAGGTTGTTGTCGACGACGGGGAGGAGGGGGGTGCGAACCAGATTCAATTTCCATACCGTTATAGCCTGAATCACATTGACCAAACACTACTACAAATACACACATCCATGATACTTTAATTTTGACGTTTTTAAGAAAAATGTCATTAATGATATGTTCATGACGTTTTACAAAGAAAAACGCTATTGATTTTTAGAATTTCTATAGTTCGTGATGTTTTACAAACGTCGTTAAAAACCCGAAGTATCTATGGCATTTGAAAAACGCCATTAAAGTTTATGACGTTTGTAAAACGCCATCTTAATGTCATTATATGGCGTTTTGAAAACGCCGTACTTTCTGCCCCAAAATTTTCGATCCCACGGTTTTTTTTCACTTGGCGCTTTTTTCCCCTTTAGCGCTCTAAACAAAATTTTCACTTCTTCATCAACTATACGCGTCGATAAGGAACGATTCTTTTTTCCCCAAAATTTTTCTTCTCTCTGTCACTCTTCACTCTCCCTCTCTCGCTCCGTTGCACTGCTTCGATCTCCTTCGTCGCTTCTTTCCTCTCCTCCTGGGGCCACGAACTACTCTCCGCCTCCTCCACCGAACCCATGGAATCCGCCATGGAATCCTACTTCAATGACGTTTTTAGAAAGCCATGGAATTCTACTTCAATGCGTTTTTGAAACGATATGAAATTCTACTTCAATGGCGTTTTTGGAACTCCATATAATTCTTCTTCCATGGCATTTTTGAAAAGCCATGGAATTCGATCTAAAAGCATGACATCGGTATAGACGGCGTTAAACCATTACGCTGAAAAACGTCATGGAAAGTCTTTTATGGCGTCTTTCAAACGCTGTGGATGTGCTGTTGTGTAGTAGTGAAATACTTTGAACAATCTCGCTCCACCCAAACCTCAATCAACCAAATCCTTACCGATCAAATCAACCGAATTTCAAACCTTATCTCCTCCATAACCTTCCTCATGGGGTTGGGGTTCTGAACACGTGGGTTTCGAGTTTAGACTGTTGAATTTGAATGAAGAACATAACGAAAGAAAGAAGGTAAATTAGGAAGTGGAGAGAGAAAAAAATATTATAATGAAATTCTATAAAACTAATAAACATCTGAATGAAAATATTACCGTTCAAAAGTTGAGAATACTTACCACAAATAGTCAAAGCTCAATATGAAAAAGCAATGCCTTCTATATTCAAATTATATTTTATTATTTTTTTGTATCCAAACAAAAAAATTATATTATATTTTACAATTTATTCAATAATTATTTAATAATTTTGTTATACTGATATGTCTTTCCGCTTGTGTAACTCTTTTGGCTTCACGTCTAGTCAGGAAAAAGAAAGTACAAATACTGAAATTTAAGTGAAAAAGAATAAGGGTGAGGAATGTAAAAGGTAGTAGAAGAATAAGAGTGCACGTCACCTGCGCTTCGCGTCAAACGAATGAACATCACCAGTGTCACCTCAGAAGGAAATATTTACGAGTAGTATGCTACTTCTATTGATACTCGTGTGGAGACGAGTAGAGCTATCAAAGGAAATGAAGCAGAACGTTAAACCGAGAAGCTTCGCACAAAGGATGATGACTTCGAAGAGTCGAATTGGTTTGCTAAGACGTTAGGTTTTAGCATCAGGGTTTTATCGACGAGGTCGAGTTGTTTGTTTGTTGTTGATTGATTGTGTGCGTATCTGTATCCCCAAGCCTTCCTTATGTAATGGCTCAAATGATAATCTGATAAGGATGCAGCTTCAACAATCTGAGTAGGTTTCTAACACTCTAGTTGCACAAGGTTTTTTTTACTTGGCAACGAAGAAACTGGATGATGCAGTTCTAATCACAAGTGGACTTCACATAGGTCACAAGTACTGACCCTTCGCTTGTCAAAAACTTTTTAGTTGCCAACATGGAATCAACCACCCAAGCTAATGTTGCACGCAAAATGGCATAGTCCAACTAGGACTTCGCCTGACCACCCGGTCTTTTGGTTGACCAACTGAAAAAAAAATTTATTTTTGGATCACTAGTATTTGACCCAAATGCTGCCCAAGACTTTGAATTAATTAACCTCAGACCTAATATATATTGGGTCCAAACAGTAACAATACAAAACAACACTGGTAAAGTTGGTCTAGCTACTTATACTCACAAGTTAAGAGTTAATTTCTGGTTAGCAGGTTTGAAAGGTCTCGAGATTTATGTGTCTGCGATAAGAGATTAGTATAGAGTTGGATACTCAATGAACTTCGGTTCGAATACTAAGTGGGTTGTGCGTTACTAACTTGTTATCGTAACCAAGGTGGCTTGTCATCGCACTCTTAAAAACATATAATACCTAATACACCAATACAAGGGTAGATCGACTCTATATTATGTGTTAGTATAGGTTTATCTCAATTTAATCTTGTTTTAGTAACGAGCTAGTTATTTTTATCCGTATATGTGGACTCATCTAGTATATCGACACACTAATTGTTGTAGAGTATCTATTCTCATTATTACAATAGTTTTCTTCAATACAAATATAAACTAGAGCCTCCATTACACTAGACAATGTCGAAACCCTTGTGATTTTGAGAGCAAGGCAGACGAGGTGACAAGTTTGATTCACTTTTAGCTACTAAGGGAGAGCGGCTGGGGTGCACCTGGTGTATATGCACCGGGTTATCCACCATTCTTTTAACAAGGTTTACATGTTTTGAAAAGAGACAGAGAAGGGAAGCCGAGCTTGGATCGGCAGTAACGAAATCAAACTAAATGAAAATAAAAAAAATAAAAATAAAACACTAAATTTATTAAAAAAAAATCTATAGTGTATATACACCTGATGTACAGTAGAATTTTCTCTAATAAGGATGTCGTTTGTCATTGCGTTTTAGAGGGTAGAGACGGGGTCGCCTTTGGGTGTTCACTCATGTGCTTTCTTGTCAAAAAGTATCGATTTTTGTTAGAGATCTCATATCGCTTGAGGAGGATTTGTGTAGCGACAGGTTGTTGACGTAGATCCTCTTCAAGACGGCAAACAGTTATTTAGGTTTGCGAGGGTCGACTGGTAGTCCTTTGACTATTTTCTTTTCATCAACTAAAATAAAAATCATGGTCATACAAAAAGGCTATAAAAAAATCTCTTACAACTTCAACATGAAACTTCGAATTCTAGCAAAAAATTGTGTAAGAGAAACACTTTTCATAATGTGAAGTAAGCCTCATCATGGGCCGGGCTAGGACCGGCCCGACTCTAAATTTTAGGGCTTAGGATAGGGTATGGTAGGACTTGGTAAAGTCAACAAAATTTAGGGTCGGGTAGGTTAAGCCCGATGCTTGAATATCTAAGCTCTAACTCGCCCTAACGGCCCATTTCGTTAGGGCTAATAGGGTTGGGTAGGACCGGCCCTTTAAATAGGGCTTAAAAGGGTCGAGATGGGCTTATTATTTTTTTCTCACAATTTAACTTTAGAATTATATGTAATGAACTTTATTTTTTGTGTTATATTTAACATGCATGCATACACATTATACTTAATTTAAGACATCTATCTATAAACTAAGTGGTTATACTCATATATCTCACGAACTAATGCTCTAAATCATCAAAATACAATCGTTAATCAACAAAACAAAAGGAAATCAAATGAACAAAGCTAGCAAATCAACTACAAAAGAGAAGATTAGTTGTATTGTATCTAAAAAAATAAGAAACATATTAAAACAATACAAAAAATAAGAAATTATTAGGGCCTAAAGGGAGGGCTTTTAGGGTCGGGCCGGGTTCGGACCTAAAAGGCTCATTAGGATAGGGTCGTAGGGTAGGGCCGGGTTTCATTTGCTCAACCCTTACCCTACCCTACTCAAGAAGGGTTAGGGCCAGCCTGTCCTAATGGAGGGCTGGATAGGACTTCGGCTCTAGAGGGTAGGGCGGGCTAGGGTTGAAGGGCCAAATGATGAAGCCTAATGTGAAGGTTCTTTAGTCCATCGGGTGAGAATTCATCAAGCTGACGTGACAGCATCATAACCATTTATTTTGGTATGACTTTTGAGTTTGACTGAAACAAGAGGTTGTGATGCTGCCACTTCAACTTGATGAATTTTCACCTGGTAAACTGAAAGAATTTTCATTCATAATGACATTCTTGATTCAAACTCGAATTATTTTATAAGATTTTTTTAGAATCGTGTCTTTTAGTATAAATTCATTTATAGTTTAATAGAAGGGGAGAGATTTATTCTTATCTTCAATAGGTTGTAAAGTTGATTCAGTGGTAAGCAGTTCTTCTATATCTATTAAATCGTGGGTTTGAGTCCTATAAAAGAGAGTAAGTGAAGAAGCACTAATGATCCTCTTTCGATAAAGGAGAACAAAAAAAGAAGGTTATTATCTTGGGAATATATATATATATATATATAGTATTTGACAAAATCTTTGAAATATATTGAGTTGAGAAAGTCCGACATTTGGTTGCATTGCTTTGTTCAAAAGGTTCTTGCTAACAGTGAGAAAAATTTATTCCCCCAATAATTTTAACTTTATTCTGTCAGTAATTTTAGCTTTATTATAGCCCGAGGAGAGAGGGCATCCTCACTTGTGTTGTCACTGTTGACCTTTTGTTTTGTTTGGGGTGCATAGTTGACTTTCTTATTCAACTTGTCTCCTTCATTAGTTCGTAACTTCATATACAGCCATTACATAAAAAAACCTAGTGTCCTCCCTCTTTCGTATGCACAAATCATACTAAGGCTGGGTTTGGGAGAGATTATAAGCTCCTTTACTTTTAAGTACCAAATGATTTAGTGTTTGGTAAGTCCAAAAATAAGCTACTTCTTAAAAAAGTAGAAAGTGTTTTGAGGGAGAAAGGAGAAGCTGCAAACACTCACCTTCTGCTTATAAGTAAAAGTCAGCTTATATCTTATAAGCTCAGCTGCACCAAACCCAGCCTAAGACCGTGACAAAATTATCCTAAAAAATCAAAATTATACGGTGATTTTAACATAGACTTAGACAACATCACGCTAGATGAGTGACTAAGTCACGTTTTTCTAGAAAATATAAATTGAACGTGTTACAAACACTAAATGGTTGAAAAAGACCAAGACAAAATTAGCATACATTTTGTGATTTCATCGATTATTCAGATACTTTATGTTGGATTTAGGGTTTAGGGTCTTTTGATGTAGAAAACCCTAAGGTAAAGTAAACCAAAATGGTTCGCTTTCTTTGTTTGTAAGTTTGTTCATATGATGGTGAACTTGGTGGAAGTTACTTTGACCTGAGTATTGTCCTGACTCCTGAAGCAGTATCAACTATCAAGTTAGGGTCAAAAGGCAAGGGAGGTCGACCACCCATAGAATTCCTGGAAAACGCCTAGTTATCCAGTCTGTTTTCTCTTCCATTCACGACGCCTTTGACAATCCCCTCCATTTCAAACTTCGAAAATAAAAGTAAACGTACGTAACGGCAACACTGCGCCGGTGGTGGCGGCCTACCTGTGGAAGCTACGTGATGGAGCAGCAAACCTGGTTAACGACGTTTCGTTTCGTATTGGGGTTTGACATTTTCAAAAGTTGGGGAATTGTCGACGGAATTTCGACAGGATGTGGCGGTGGTGGGGTTACGAACTTGGGATTAATTCATGACTCTGTGAGTAGTTGACCCGGGAATTCATAAGCTCGCTCTACGTAATGCGCCGGACGTGGACGTTTTTATTCCTCACGCGTGCGGTACAATATATCACAGGGAGACGGAGAGGGATTTTCCACAAATTGGACAAATGGCGTCAAAGATTTTGCACGGTCAAGTCATCAATCCGGCCGTGGGTGTTATGTTCCTCATACTGTATTACTGTATGCCACGATATCACACCTTGGTCGCTGGTTTCGATTCAATAATACCGAAAATTATAAATTATTCTATGTATCAAAATGTAAATGAATTAAATAATTATTAAAAAAATCTTCATTGTTAAAAATTATATCTAATTTTTTAAATTATATCTAATTTTTATTTAAAAAATTAGATAATAACATAAATACAATCTAACCATCTATTTAAGTTGGTTTAATTACACCATGGTGCACTGAACCAAGACATGTAACAAACAGATGACATTGTCAGCTATTATTAACCATGACTCGTCACCTGAATGGTACAGTGACGGACCCTCAAGCGCGGTCTGGATATCGTGATCTGATAACAAAATAGGCTAAAGCGTCCCACATCAAACAATATATCGAAGTCTTCTCAACAAAAGGCTATAAATAGTAACTCTCTCTCACTCCTCATTTACTAAGCAATTACTTTTTACCTCATGTTATTATGTCAAAATCGATGCAGACTTACATGTTAGAGAGTCAAAGATCTCCCTTTGGCGGTTTAGACCTCTAAGCGATTTGTATTCTTGTTGACAGGCTAATAGAGGGGGAAAATATGACATTGTGAGTTGCATTGGTATTAGTGACCGTACAACACTATTTGACTATACCGAACATTAGCGCCGTCAATTGAAATCTTGAGCAAAAGGTTCCTCACGTCAAGTCATCATGGCTAATGACAAAAACAATCAAGCAAATCAAACGCTACCAGTTATCAGCAACGTTGCAAGGAGAATAAATTTCAAAACTACGCCCCTTGAAGAGAATGCTCATGAATCGTTACCACCAGCATTGGAGTTTTGAAGGCGAGAAGTGGGAGACCGCTGGTCAGTGATGATTCTGTCAAACTAGCGCTGGCCATCAAGGATCTCCAAGAGGAGAAGAAGGCGAGGCTTGCATTAGAGAGAGAACTTTGCTTGCTAGAAGCAAGAAGAGGAAAAAGAACTGAAGGATCGAGAGCAAGTGGATCTGTCACAGTCAATTGTCACGAGGAAGCCAGGGCAGGGGACTAGGAGAGGAAATAATAGAGTAGCATATATCGATTACTCCCTCGTGCTTGACGAGCTAGGTGGTTAACGCCCTCTGTTCCCTATAAGAATCAGAAAGCGAGTTAATCTTCCAAGAGAGCAAAGACGCTATAAAGAAGAAGAGGTTGGATCTTAATGGATGAGAAGACTGGCAGAGATTGAGCACAGATTAACTGAACAAGCAGCGTCCCGCAAAGTCGCTCCCCTCTTTACGGCTAGGTCTCGGCCATTCACTAGAAAGATTCGTCTTTCAAATCGGCCAACAAATTTTAAAAGCCCCAAATTGCCTACTTATACAGGGAAACATTTTCCCTATACTCACATTGATGGATTCAGGAAGGCCACTAGTTGAAGGGAGTATGATGATGCCACCTTGTGTCAATTGTTATGTGAAACATTAAAGGAGGAAGGCATTGGTTGGTTTTTCGAACAACCCGCCGATTCGGTGGACTCGTTTGATGGCATGGCTCACATCTTCTTCACCAAGTTCATAGTAAATGCTATAGGAAAGCACAATGCGGACCGGTCATTCCAAGTAAAGCAGTATCAAAGAGAGACATTTCACTTTTTTGTCATGCGCTGGCAGACAGCGACATCCAAGTGCAGTGACTTTAACAAAACACTGGAATTGATAACATTTAAAGAAGGGGCCCCTTAAAGGAAAGTACCTCTGTTGGTTGAATAAGAAGTTCAGAGATGCCAACTATGATGAAGTCTTAGAAGATGCCATAAAAACGGCCCAAGCGAAATACGCCACTTGGAGCGAAAGAGAGAAGAACCAATTCCCCCTGCTACAGAGAAAAGCAATTTTGTCACCCTAAGACTCAAGCTCCAACAACGTCGTATGAGTCGCGAAGCCATGAGCCTAAAAGAGAGTGGCACAAGGAAGGAAAGAAAAGTGAGAAGTGTCATAAGGAAAATCACTAGAGCGACAAGCAACCTCACAGATGAACGGAAAAGTGAGATGACGGTGGGACAACAAACAATGCGAAGAGGTAGTAGATCCTAGGGGTGGCCATACGAAACCGAAAACCGAACCGAAACTGAACCGAAACCGAAAAAAAAACCGAACCGGAAGACAAACCGAACCGAAAAACAAAAATCGGACCGAACCGGGTATGTATGGTCCGGTTTATGGTTTGGGGTCCGTAGAAACCGGACCGGACCGAAAAACCGGGAAAAAAATAAATAAACTCATGAATTAAAATGACTTTAATTATGTAGTAGGAAGGAAAAAGACTTTAATTATGGAAGAAAAATTATCAAAAATCTCGTAATATAAGATGTGTTAGGAATGGTTAAATACGGCTATGGTTTAAAAATCATGTAATTCGGGCAATGTCTCGTTGCCGATAGTAGCGGTCAACCCTATTTACAATTATTATTCCATTTGAGGAGCCCTTTCGTCGGAAAGTAAATGTCCCAAAAATTTTATATGGGATATTGCGTCTCATCTACATGAGTGTTTTTCGTGTAGAAGGTTTGACAAAAATACGTAATATAGAGGTAGATATGAGTGTTTCCGTGTGATAAGTGACGATGGATCAGGGTTGACCGTTTCGATCGAGCCCTTAACTTTGTCGGATCCAGTTGAATTTTTTTCCACATACATCTTTTTTCATAATGATCATATCTGACGGTCGAATTTTAATTTTTGACTTTTAGTCATCGAAATCACAATATGCATACTAATGTTGTATAACTTGTTTGTTAGTTTTAAGCAAATGCACAACTTTATGAACCAACTCTACATAGAAGCAAAATTATCAAAAAACTCGTGAAATAAGATGTGTTCGGAATGATGAAATACAGGTCTGGTTAAAAAATCACGTAATTCGAGTAACGTCTCGGTACCGATTGTAGCGGTCAACCCTATTTACCTTTATTATTCCCTAGGGGAGCCCTATCGTTGGAAGGTAAATGTCCCAAAATTTTTATATGGGCGGTTGCGTCTCATCTACTTGAGTGTTTTTCGTGTAGAAGGTTTGACAAAAATAAGTAATATAGAGGTAGATATGAGTGTTTCCGTGTGATAAGTGACGATGGATCAGGGTTGACCGTTTCGATCGAGCCCTTAACTTTGTCGGATCCAGTTGAATTTTTTTCCACTTACATCTTTCGTCATAATGATCATATCTGACGGTCGAATTTTAATTTTTGACTTTTAGTCATCGGAATCACAATATGCATACTAATGTTGTATAACTTGTTTGTTAGGTTTTAAGCAAATGCACAACTTTATGAACCAACTCTACATAGAAGCAAAATTATCAAAAAACTCGTGAAATAAGATGTGTTCGGAATGATGAAATACAGCTCTGGTTAAAAAATCACGTAATTCGGGTAACGTCTCGGTGCCGATTTGAGCGGTCAACCCTATTTACCTTTATTATTCCCTAGGGGGAGCCCTATCGTTGGAAGGTAAATGTCCCAAAATTTTTATATGAGCGCTTGCGTCTCATCTACGTGAGTGTTTTTCATGTAGAAGGTTTGACAAAAATACGTAATATAGAGGTAGATATGAGTGTTTCCGTGTGATAAGTGACGATGGATCAGGGTTGACCGTTTCGATCGAGCCCTTAACTTTGTCGGATCCAGTTGAATTTTTTTCCACATACATCTTTTTTCATAATGATCATATCTGACGGTCGAATTTTAATTTTTGACTTTTAGTCATTGGAATCACAATATGCATACTAATGTTGTATAACTTGTTTATTAGGTTTTAAGCAAATACACAACTTTATGAACCAACTCTACATAGAAGCAAAATTATCAAAAGACTCGTGAAATAAGATGTGTTCGGAATGATGAAATATAGCTCTGGTTAAAAAATCACGTAATTCGGGTAACGTCTCGGTGCCGATTGTAGCGGTCAACCCTATTTACCTTTATTATTCCCTAGGGGGAGCCCTATCGTTGGAAGGTAAATGTCCCAAAATTTTTATATGGGCGGTTGCGTCTCATCTACGTGAGTGTTTTTCGTGTAGAAGGTTTGACAAAAATACTTAATATAGAGGTAGATATGAGTGTTTCCGTGTGATAACTGACGATGGATCAGGGTTGACCGTTTCGATCGAGCCCTTAAGTTTGTCGGATCCAGTTGAATTTTTTTCCACAGACATCTTTTCGTCATAATGATCATATCTGACGGTCGAATTTTAATTTTTGACTTTTAGTCATCGGAATCACAATATGCATACTAATGTTGTATAACTTGTTTGTTAGGTTTTAAACAAATGCACAACTTTATGAACCAACTCTACATAGAAGCAAAATTATCAAAAAACTCTCGAAATAAGATGTGTTCGGAATGATGAAATACAACTCTGGTTAAAAAATCACGTAATTCGGGTAACGTCTCGGTGCCGATTGTAGCAGTCAACCCTATTTACCTTTATTATTCCCTAGGGGGAGCCCTATCGTTGGAAGGTAAATGTCCCAAAATTTTATATGGACGGTTGCGTCTCATCTACGTGAGTGTTTTTCGTGTACAAGGTTTGACAAAAATACGTAATATAGAGGTAGATATGAGTGTTTCCGTGTGATAAGTGACGATAGATCAGGGTTGACCGTTCCGATCGAGCCCTTAACTTTGTCGGATCCAGTTGAATTTTTTTTCACAGACATCTTTCGTCATAATGATCATATCTGACGGTCGAATTTTAATTTTTGACTTTTAGTCATCGGAATCACAATATGCATACTAATGTTGTATAACTTGTTTGTTAGGTTTTAAGCAAATGCACAACTTTATGAACCAACTCTACATAGAAGCAAAATTATCAAAAAACTCGTGAAATAAGATGTGTTCGGAATGATGAAATACAGGTCTGGTTAAAAAATCACGTAATTCGAGTAACGTCTCGGTACCGATTGTAGCGGTCAACCCTATTTACCTTTATTATTCCCTAGGGGAGCCCTATCGTTGGAAGGTAAATGTCCCAAAATTTTTATATGGGCGGTTGTGTCTCATCTACGTGAGTGTTTTTCGTTAGAAGGTTTGACAAAAATACGTAATATAGAGGTAGATATGAGTGTTTTCGTGTGATAAATGACGATGGATCAGGGTTGACCGTTTCGATCGAGCCCTTAACTTTGTCGGATCCAGTTGATTTTTTTTCCACGGACATCTTTTGTCATAATGATCATATCTGACGGTCGAATTTTAATTTTTGACTTTTAGTCATCGGAATCACAATATGCATACTAATGTTGTATAATTTGTTTAGTAGTTTGTAAATAAATGTGCAACTTTGTGAACCATAATCATTTTTCACTATAATCATAATAAGGAAAAAAATTATCAATTTGAAAAAAAAAACTGAAAAAAAACCGAACCGCACCGAACCGTAGGTGTGGTTTGGTTTGCGGTTTGGCCTCTTGAATAGTAAAAAACCGAACCGAACCGGACCGAAATATAACATTGGTTTGGTTCGCGGTTTGGGGTATAAACCGAACCGAAGTGGACCGAAGCCAGCCCTAGTAGATCCACCCCATCATAGCTGTAAGCTATGAAGAAGCATTTGAGAAACACAAACATCAGTTTTCTCGCCCTCAACCAATAAAATTCTCAGATAAGCGAAGAGGAGGTTAGTGGTGCAAATATCATGAAGACGCCCACCTTGAAACAAATAAATGCTACCAGCTGCAGAATGTGATCAACAGTATGCAGCGAGATGAGAAGTTGGGAAAAAAACATCAAGGAAGAGCGCATAGCACATGTAGTAGCAAATGTTGGACTGAGGAGAATCAACACAATCGATGGCGTAATACCTCTCACGAACATGTCCAATAAATCTAGAAAGCGATATGTAAGAGCGAATCACCCAATGAGCAACGATCTCATGTCGTGCGATAGGGTAGTGAAGATGGCAAAGCAAAGAAATCACCCTATTGCATTCACCGAAGAAGAAGAGCATGGCGTCAGTGGACCATGCGATGATCCATTTCTTTGTGATATCATTATTTCTAGTGAATTTAATTTATGGAGCGTGCTGATAGACAGCGGTTCAGCGGTCAATGTCATGTTCCGTCATTGTCACAAGAAGTTGGAGCAATCTGAGAAGAAGTTGGTACAAGACCACGAGTCACTCCTCAGCTGCTCAGGAGACATTGTGCAACCTTTGAGGTCAGATATGATGGTCGTTCAACTAGGAACCGCCTCCTGTACGACTATGTTGGATTGTCAGCTCATAGTGATAAACTGTTATAGTTATTATAATGCTATCTTGGGAAGACCAGCTCTGAACATGATGAAATGCATTATAGCAGGATACATGTTGCTTAAGAAGTTTCCTATCCCCCATGGCACTGGGATGGTCAGAGGAAGCCATACGATGACCAGAGAATGCTTTATGACTGTTAGATCCAAAAGTAAAAAGCCCATTTATAGAAAGGCAAGTGGACCGATGCCTGCGGTCAAGAAGGTCAGAGGACGCTTGGAGAGTCAAAGCGCTCGCAAGGAGCACAGTAATAAAGCACGCTCGTGAAAGGGGATAGTTTGTTCGCAGGGGGAAACGCGCTCGCGAAGCGGGGCGTGTGTTAGCAAAATACGTTCGCGGTTGGAAAAGCGTTCGCGAGAGTATTATAAGAAACTAGACACGTGGTTGCAGGAGGTTAAGTTACCACCAGAATAGTGTTGGGCTTACATGATTGGGCTTTAAGAGTTTGTCTTGCACTACAAGAAGGATTAGTTGAGGCCATGCCTTGATTCACAAGGAAACATCTACCCTAGTATTCACTATATAAAGGGGTTGAGGTGCAAGAGAAAGACACAACTACATCTATCAACAAACAGACAACAACTTCGCCACGCGAAAGTCTTCAAAGCCTCTCCGGAGCAACCAAGCCTGATCCGTCAGCAACCGTAGCCTGATCCGTCAAGCTGCACAAGGGACTTAATCCGTTAAGTCTGACAGGTTTCAATCCGTTGGAATCTCTCTACTCCCCTGTTCGATCCGTTGAGCAGTTTTTACTCCCGCAACCAGTTCTGGAGAATCCGTTCACCAGTCCATATCCTGCATATCTTGATACTCGCTGCTTAGTTTCGTTGCATACTAAGTAAGATTCGGCCATCCGCAAAGGTTGGAGAAAAATCCTAGAGGGACTTTTCTCTTGTAGGTCTATAAAGAGAACCCAGCACAGAGGAAGAAGATCGGCGTCTGTCACGGTCGCTGTGAGAAGAAGTCAGAAGAGGGAAGCAGACAGCATCCAACTTTAAGGTTGTACCTAACCCAAAGGTACTGGCACGCCTAGCACAAATTTACAAGCCGGTTGTTTGAAGGACTGCAAATTCTAGACCAAACATCTGGCACGCCCAGTGGGACCGTGTCAAGATTACAGGCTTCGGCGAATATCGAAAGGAATATCCTTCGTGTTCCAAACCAGAACACATAATCGCAAGGCCACATAACTCGGCTCATTGTAGGAAACTATCTACAGAACAAGCCATTAGCAAGTTTGGTGCCATGACTAACGAAGGTTAGTCACAGAACCTTGTTGAGCACGTTGGAGCATTGAGCTCATCATTGGATAACCTGACTAAAGGTTTTCAGGAGGTCCGCGATCGAGCCCGGCAGCAGGACAAAAAGGCCGAGATTCAAGACCTGAGGTATACAGACCTAGCAACTAAGATGAACGAGAATCAGCAAGCGCTGAATAAGAGGATGGATATGTTCATGGAGGCTTTAAATGCCATGAGAACTGAACAGCTTATCCGCCAACAACCTCCAGAAGAAGAGTTGCTAGAAGAGGTCGATCACCAGGTGGATAGAAGAACGGTGCACCGAGAGGGATTTGGCCCACTTCGTTTGGGTGATGACCAATTGGCGGTGCACAATAATCAGAACCCTGGAGGGGCTAGAGGACGACAGAGGGCTCCAAGGCAGCAACCACGTCGTTCGCCAACACCGAATCAAAGGAGACCTCAGCTGGACTGGGATGCAGTCCAGAATATGATACAGGAGGCAATAAGGGCAACTCCCGTCATTGCTGTGAACACTGCATACGCACATCCGTATCCAGAATGGGTGGCTGAAAGCCCATGGCCAGAACATTATCGACAGATAAGATTCACTTCGTTCTCAGGAGAAGGATCTGAAGACGCAGCCACCCACATCGCAAGATTCACAGGCGAGTGTGGACCATATGGTGCGGACACTGTTTTTAAGTTACGCACGTTCGGGGCCTCATTGTCGGGGTCAGCACTGACATGGTACACCAAGCTGATACCAAGATCGGTCCCTGACTGGAACGTGATGGAATCCATGTTTAGAACCACATTTGGAACTGTGGAACCAGAGGTTGACTTGTCTTCTTTGACAGCTATGTATCAGCAACCTATGGAGTCATCTGTAGAGTTCCTCAAGAGGTTCAAGATTCAGCAGGCCAAGTGCAAAACTCCAATCCCAGAGCCTGACTTGATCAAAATTGCAATTCGAGGGTTGGAGAAGAGGCAGAGAGCAAAACACCACGATGGAGTGTTCTCTAGCATGGCCGACCTAATGAACAGGGTTGGCAGTTACCAGTACTTCCTGAATGAGCTTGACGAGGACGCTAACAATTCCAGGAACAACTTGGCTCTCATCCCAGGAACGCTGAGGCCCAGAATGCCTCCAGCAAGGCACAAGACTGTGGGGGCAATATATTCCCATATGGATCCCTACTATTCGGCCCCACAAGCTATGCCCTATGCAGACCCATACATGATGGGCTATGAGGAAGAAGTCGCAGCAGTAGAGTTAGCAGGCAGACAGCCTATCAAGTCCCAGGTGTTGAAAATGTCTAAGGAGCCAGTAAAGATTTCGTTCGCCGCGTTTGCCAAGCCGGAGTACGAATCCTATACATATAATGCACACAAGGCACCAGAAATTTTGGAGGATTTGACGGCATTGGGGAAGGTAAGGAATGACTTTGGACCTCCCCCTACACAGGAGCAGCTCAAAGGAAAGAAGTACTGCAGGTTCCATAATCTCTGGAACCATAACACATCAGAGTGCATTCGCTTGAAAGACACTATCCAGACTTGGATCAACGAGGGAAAGCTCGGAGCGAATGAAGAAAAGACTGCGGCTTGGGTGGACATCGATCCTTTTCCCACAATCAATATGGTTGACTTAGTGCCATGTGAGGGAAAGAAGGAGAAGCCGCTACCAGCAAGACCAAAGTTCAAAGAGTACACTTACGACGCTAGTAGGGCTCATGTTATCCTGAACAAGCTGATTATGGCCAACGAGGTGGCCATCCCATGGGGAGTCTACCCCCCAGAAGAAGCAATAGCTGGTAAGACCTATTGTAAGTTTCATAACTTGTGGACTCACAAGACTTCTCAGTGCATGCAGCTCAAAGATCAGATACAACAGTGGATCAATGAGGGGTCAATCACCTTTTGTGATCCAGCGGTAGCAGATGTGGCTGTGGTTGATTTGGCTAGGGGTAGCAGAAAACTGACGCTTGACCTGAGCACTATTGATGGAGAAACAGAAGTGGTCAAGCGGAAAGAATCAAGAGCAGGTGCATCAGTAGTCATGTTGTGTGATAGGTGCAAAACTGAATGTGGCATTGCTAAAGAGCCACAACAGGAGCAGAAGAGTACTGTTACTACACCTCCTGAAGCGTATCAGCCACACAGTCCAAAGCAGATGAGAAGATCAACAAGTCCTAGTCAGAGGGATTCTAACCTCTACTTGCGGTTACGCCAGGCGAGAATGGAGCAGAAGAAGCCAGTGGTCTACCCGCAGGATGTAGTAACTAAGCCTTACATACCACCAGCTTCCCGGAATATCCTCAAGGACAACGTCTGGATGGTCAGAGAAAGAGGAAAGGTGGTAGAAGCTACGCCTACTCAGACTAGGAACGTGCAGCGAAGATATGGTAAAACCAAGAGGCTTTTGGAGGCTTTGGATAAGGGTCTAGTCAGCCCAGACCAAATCAGGGAGACTCCGGAACAGTTAAGGCGGAAGCTGGATTTATTGTCAGCTAGACCTTTTTGTCCTATCAGAAACGTTCGCGATACCTCCGAGACTTCTACCACCAAACATAGCGGACAAAAGAGGGTCTCGCGAGAAGAAAATAGCGGCGAACGAAAGTCTGTATGGTCAAGGGTGGTCGCCGACAAAAGTCAACATACGCGAGAATCAGTCTGGTCGCGGGTAGGTCAAAAGGTGGTGGGTAAAATATCTACTTCCACCTGTACTAAGACACCTGAGACGTCTCTGGCAAAAAGGGTTAGGATATCAGAAGGTACTAATAACGAAGACATGAGGGAGACGTCGAAAACAAAGTTCGAATGGAGACCAAAAGCAGTTCAGCGTCAGGATCAGGGGTCTCGAGAAACAGATAAGGCTGAACCTATAATTGAGGTTGAGCAACAGAAACCTGTTCCAGAGGTTTCTTTAGTAAAGCAGATGGCTGAAGCATTTGCCCGTGCAGAAGAAGAATCAGAAGTCGATACACCTCGAGTCATAGAAGATGATATGGAGGAAGATGAAGAAGAAACCGGGGGCATGGACGAAAGTTTGCCATGCAGCGTGCTTTACGTGGAAAACGAGCATGGTGAGATGATCTCAGACCAATCTGAATCTGCTCAGGTTTACGTGACGACCGAAGCTGTGGTATCAGCTCCAGAGGCAAACACTTATTGCAATATGGTGTATGTCTTACCTTCTATGTACGCATTGGATGAGCCAATTTCGTCTGAAGTCTTCCTCAACATGTCGGAAGATGAAACTGGAGCGGAGTCATCCGTTCGCAGAGAAGAACTTGCTGTAAAGAAGGATAAAGAGGACATGGACCCTGAGTTGAGAAGGAAATACGTTTTGTTCTCCAAGCCCACACTCGCCATGAAGCAACATTTGCGACCATTGTATGTGTCTGCTGACATGATGGACAAAAGGGTCAGTAGGATATTGGTGGATACAGGGGCTGCTGTAAGTGTCCTTACCGTACAGACCATGAATTACCTTCAGGTTCCGAAGGAGAAAATTCTAGAGAGCAAGATGAAGGTAAAGAGTTTTGCTGGAAACATAGCTCAGACACTTGGTGTGGTAATACTAAAAATTAGGGTTGGCCCATCAGAGATGTATCAGACCTTCTTCGTGGCTGAGTGCACTGCTCCTTATACTATGATCCTGGGCAGAGATTGGCTTCATCAAGCCGGTTGCGTTCCATCATCTCTCCATCAAGAGCTCGCTATCTGGAACCCAGAGACTGATGAGTCTGAAATAATCAAGGCCGATCCTAGACCATTCTCAGTAGCAGCTTGCTTTGTTGATGCAAGTTATTATAGTGAAGACATGAGGCCTTTAAGAGTCAGTGGTATCACAAAGAAAGGACATCCGTATGGGGTGACCTCCACTGAGCTTACGCAATGGGGATTGGCGCAACTTCAAGCAGACGCCAGTAGACCAATCTCCATGGTTTTACCCCAAAACAATCAATGAAGCCACAACTCAGCAAGGAGGAGTTGGAAGCCTACGCTTCCCTGCACCAGAGATTATCTATTTTTAGGCAAGAGCAAGAGGCTTACCAACAGGTGGCAGCAGTAGAGTGCGTTAACGATGATGTTTTGGAATATGACGAGGAAGAGGAGGAGATTATCCAGGCAGCTCCGGCAGCCTTAGATGATACTCCACCTAAGGTCAAGGATCCAGTAGAGAAAGTCAACCTGGGGACCCTAGAGGAACCAATAGAGGTTGGGATAAGTATGTATTTGGAACCTGAACAAAAACAGAAGCTCATTGAGCTACTTCACGAGTACAAGGATTGCTTCGCAGAAAAATACGAGGACATGCCTGGGTTAGCACCAGAGTTAGTTTGTCACAAACTACCAATCATGGATGGTTACAGGCCAGTCAGGCAAGAACCCAGGCGAATGCATGCTGATACAGCGGCTTCAGTTAAGGAAGAGGTGGAAAAGATGCTTAAGTCGGGAATTATTCGACCTGCAAAGTATGCCAAGTGGTTATCTAACATAGTACCAGTCAGAAAGAAGAATGGTAAGATGAGGGTGTGCGTGGATTACAGGAATCTAAATACTGCCACACCTAAGGACGTGTATCCTATGCCAATGGCAGACATGCTAGTAGATGCAGTGGCAGGGCATGAGCTGTTATCGTTCATGGATGGAACCGCAGGATATCACGAGATTCCTGTGGAGGAAGAAGACAAGCACAAGACGGCTTTCAGATGTCCAGGATTTACAGGAGCATTCGAATACCAAGTCATGCCTTTTGGGCTTAAGAATACTGGTGCCACATATCAAAGGGCGATGAACCTTATCTTCCATGACATATTGGGGAAGATATTGGAGGTTTATATTGACGATGTGGTAGTGAAGTCCAAGATTAAGGCAGATCACATAGAGGATTTACGAAAGGTCTTCATAAGGATGCGAAAACATAAACTTAGGATGAACCTAGCTAAATGTGTCTTTGGGGTTCAGTCAGGCGACTTCTTAGGGTTTGTGGTTCATCAGCGTGGTATCGAGATTCCAGCGGACAAAGTCAAGTCGGTAATGGAAGCTCCAGCTCCAACTAACAAGAAGGAATTGCAGCAGTTACTAGGAAAGATTAACTTCTTACGCAGGTTCATCTCGAATTCAGCGGGAAAGATTCAACCCTTTACATCTCTGTTAAAGTTGAGGGCAGATACAGAATTTCGTTGGGAAACAAGTCACCAGGAAGCGTTTGACAGGATAAAACAGTATCTTACTTCACCGCCAGTTCTGATGCCTCCACGGCCTGGTCACCCTTTGAAGCTCTACATTTCAGCATGCGAAACATCCATTGCTGCACTTTTAGCACAAGATGAACGCCAAGATGATGATAAAGTGGTTGAGCATGCTGTGTATTACCTTAGCATGACGTTGATAGATGCAGAAACCAGATATAGTGACATGGAACGGTTGTGCCTCGCGTTGTATTTCGCCGGTTGCAAATTACGCCATTATATGTTATCTTTCACAACGGTAGTGGTGGCACAGACGGACTTGGTGAAATACATGTTAACTAGACCTATTCTTAGGGGTCGAATTGGTAAATGGGTGTTAGCTTTGTCTGAGTTCTCACTACAATATACACCTTTGAAGGCACAAACCGGACAGGCGGTTTCGGATTTCCTGCGTCATCATCCAGTAAAACAAGACTTACAGTACAGAGAGTTAGACGTGGTGGCCATTCTTCTGCAGCCCTGGGAGCTATACTTTGATGGGAGCAGCACCGAGAGTCTATCCGGCGCTGGGATTTCTCTGGTAAGTCCTCTGGGGGCTCGTCATGCGTATTCTTTCCAACTAGAGTGGAAATGCACCAACAATCAGGCTGAATATGAGGCACTCATAATCGGATTGGAAATGTTGCTCGCAATGGGGGCAACAGTGGTAAGTGTGTTCGGCGACTCTTTGTTGGTAATCAATCAGCTTAAGGGATCATATAAGTGCACAACATTCACTTTGGTTCCATTTTGGGAAAGGGCTATAGAATTGCTGGAGCAATTCAGTGATGTCACTCTAGATTACATCCCAAGGGCACACAATTTTGCGGCGAATGAATTGGCACAAATTGCCACTGGCATAACTTTGGCTGATGGAGTCTGCGAGCGGATTTTGAAGGTGGAAAGGAGGACATTACCTTCTTTCATGGCTCGGAGGGTAGACGCGGATGAATGGTATGTCGCTACGATAGAGGCTATCGATACAGATTGGCGTCAACCACTTATTGATTACTTGGATAATCCATCTACTCCAGTGGATAGACAAGTCAGATACTTTGCCACTAACTATGTGTTACGAGGTGGCGAACTCCTACGCAGAGGAGAGGATGGAGTTGATCTTAGGTGTATCTTTGGAAAGGAAGCTAAGCGAGTGATGAGAGAGGTACATTTAGGAGTGTGTGGTTCGCACCAGGCTGGACCAAAGATGAGGTGGCTGATCCGTCGTTATGGTTACTTTTGGCCTTCAATCTTGAAAGATTGCATTGCCTTTGCTCAAGGATGTCAGGAGTGTCAAGCGCATGGACCAGTGCGGCATGTTCCAGATGTGCCCATGCAACCCATTATTAAACCTTGGCCAGCAAGAGGATGGGCATTGGATTTTATAGGAATTATTCATCCAGCCTCGTCTCAGCAGCATAAGTTCATCCTATTGGCAACCGATTATTTTACAAAATGGGTGGAGGCTGTACCCTTAAAAGATGCATCTGCTCGTACAGTTTGCAGCTTCATCTTCAGCAACATCATTAGCAGGTATGGTATCCCAGAGTGTTTAGTCGCAGACAGGGGGGCAGCATTTCTAGCAAAAGAAACTGAAGACTTCATCACTGACTATGGGATTAAGTTTCTGCATTCCACACCATACTATGCTCAGGCGAATGGACAAGCTGAAGCTAGTAACAAAGTCATAATCAATATTTTGCGAAAGATGTTGATTGATAATCCTAGAGATTGGCATAATGAGCTTGATCATACTCTGTGGGCGTATCGAACATCTAAGCGGTCACCTACAGGAACCACACCCTATGCCTTGATGTTTGGGCATGATGCAGTTTTACCCATGGAGATAAATGTTAATTCCCTAAGGGTTCGCGAACAACATCAGTTAGTAGGGGAGGATTATGTTCAGGCCATGTTTCAAGAGCATGAACAGTTGGATACTACTCGTATGGAAGCCTTAGATCATATAATGGTTGAGAAACAACGAGTGGCTCGCGCATATGATGCCAGGACACGTGGCAGAAGTTTTGGAGTTGGCGATTTGGTTTGGAAAGCAGTACTTCCCTTTGGCGAACATGTTCGCGGCAGGGGTAAGTGGTCGCCTACGTGGCAGGGGCCTTTTGTGGTTGACCAGATCGTGGGTAAAGGTGCTTATTATTTGCGAGATTTGGATGGAGAAGTCCATAATAACCCTATTAATGGGAGGCATCTGAAACAGTATTTTCCAAGTGTTTGGGCTTCTGACGATCCTTTGCCACCACAGACCACAGGACAGCCTGTTTGCCAGCAAGGGGGGCAGAGTTTAGAGCCTTAGGGTCTCGTTCGCAGAACTGGGATCTTGTCAGTTTCATTCATGTTGCTTAACGCTTAACCTGTTTGAGGTTTTGGCTTTTTGTGCACATGATAAAACTGGGGGGCACCATAGATATACAAACCAATTAATGTGGTTTTTCGAAATTTTTCGAAATTTTCGACAATTTTTGGGAAGAACAAGTTGTGTTTTTCAAGCCCTAATTTATTTTGAACCAACACCTGTGGTCTATACATTGAACATAAACATTTTGTGTTTATTGCATAATATTCATGGATACATTACAACAAATACAGTGTTGAACAAGAACTGATTGCAACAAGTACAGTGTTGAACAAGAACAGAGCTGCTTGAAGAAAGAGCTATTACAACTTCTTTTATAAAGTCTCTCTTCAAACTGTTGCAGGTTTTGCTTCATCTTCCACCTTGCGCGGCCAGCTTGTTGAAAGCAAGTCGACGGTGATGGGAGTAGAAGCAACTTGGTCTGACCTGGCGCGGAAGAGGCTCGACAAGAGGAATCCTGTCAGCACAGAAGCCTTCTTCGGTCCAATACCAGAAGTCAATCCCCTCATCAAGTGGAATTTGGTTCCAGTGATGCACTTTGATGCGACTTCAGGGCTGGGCGCAACAGATCTTATTCCTGAGGTTAGGTTGTGAAGCCTACCCAGGATTTGAGGTTTGGTTGTGAAGCCTAGAGGACAGGAAGGTTGAAGAAAGAGGTCTGGTGGAACTGCTTTGAGACTGAAAGGAGAATACATGTTCTTGGTTGTTGAAGGTGATGAAAGGAGTTGATCAATATTTATAGGCGAAACGCTAGGTTTTCACCGAAGGGAACTGAATGGTTTGCTGTTCGTTCATTGGTCAAGCATTTATCACGCGTGCTGTGTTAGTTGAATGCGGTAAATGTGCAAGTTAATGGTGCGACGTTGCAGTTAAAGTTGGGGACAGTTTTCGAGAGGTCAAGGATATGGAATCAATTTGAAAAGATCTTCTGCAGTCAGAATAATACTCGCGAACAAAGTCAGAACAGATAGCCAGTTAAATAAATTTACTAATGTGCTTGATATTCGCTAAAGCAGTGTCAAGGGCGTTTTGGATATTCTCTTCGTTGATCAGGGAATCTTCGATCCTGTCGTCCACCTGGTTGATCATTTGTTGAAGAGTCTGATAGGAATTCTTCTCTTGCTCCAAGGCGTCTAAGTTGTTCTGGGCTTCCTCTTCGACAATTGCTAGCTGGGCCTCAATCTCAGCTTTTTGACGTTTGAGCTCAGCAAGTCGGTTAGGAAGCAACTGGGTCGCGTTATGGACAAGTTTAGCAAGACTGGTGGCTTTGGCAACCCGTTCAGCTTGGAACTTCTCTTTCTGTTGATGATACTGAGGAGCCTCCAATCGTGTGGCTCTGGCACGCTCAGACAAGGTTGCAGCATTGGTTGTGAATTCCCATAGATGCCGCAATTTCTTCAAGAGTCTTTCGTCAGCTTGAACTCGAAGGATACGAATGGCATCTTCAATTTGGATCCTAGTATGTGGGTGGAGAAGATCCTTGTGCTCCAGATTGCGGAGGAACAATGTCGCATCAGCAATGGATTGGTTTGCTTGAAAAGGATCCAGCATTAGTTGGACTTGCTCGATGAGGGAAGGTGTAGCATGATCAGGAGAGGAGGTCATTGAAAGATTCTCCGGAATTTGGCAAGTAAAGAAACAGTAAGTGTTTGTAAGAATACAAACAGAAGCTGCAAAGTAAAAATTGTTACCTTTGGGTCAGTTTCAGTTGGGATCACCGGTTGAAGCACTGGTTGAGCAATATCATTCGCGCGATCGGCATTCGCGATAGTAGTTTCGTTCGCGAGAGAGACTGTATTTGCGGGGGGAATTTCGTTCGCAGGAATATCAGTCACTTTTCTCTGAGGCGAACATGAAATTGTCTCGCGGGGAATTGGCTCATTCGCAGCAACAGTTTGGATAGGAACGAGCTTAGCGCTTTCACTAAAGACCTCTCCCATCATAGTATCCAGGATCGGAGAAGCAACTGACTCGGAGGAAGAGCTAACTTCAAATACAGGAATCGGTCCCTGAAACGACAGAAGCACAATTGAGCTCAAGTTCATTGAAATATTTCCAATTGAGTGGGTTATCGAAACAGTACCTCTTGATCTGCTTCAGTAGGAGTCCCAGTGTCCAGGTTAGCTGAGGGAGGAGCTGCCTTTTGGGCCTCAGCAGAGGTTACTTCAGCCAGGACAGTCAGGTTCGGAGCACCAGAAGCAGTAGGATGTTGACTGCATTCCTCGGGGGATCGCACGGCTTCAGGAATAGACTGCATAGGCCGATCCACCTGTAAGACAATCAGAAGGTTAGTTGACTTGACTACATAAGCATACGAGCTTTCAAATTAAATGAACCCATACCTGGGGTTGAGGAACGGCTTCTTCTGTAGAAAGACTTGGTTTGGACCTTTTGAGAGGGCGAACACCAATTTTGTTCGCATGCTTCTTGATTCTTTGGGGACGCTGCAGGGAAAGAAGTTGGTCAGAAGGGTATATAGAACAGGGAGTTGATCATTATAGTTAAAGGAGTTTAAAATACCTGGGGGGCAGGAGATACTTCTGTTCGCACCTCAGGAACCAAGGAAGGATCAACATTTTGGCGAGGGCCGTCGATGGCAAAAACAGCCAAGTCTTCGGCATGGCAGAATTGTGTCTGATATGGCTGGAAAATCTGTCTAAACACAGATAGGTGGTTTGGGTTCCATTTGCCCTCGTTGATTGATGTCCACCACCTAGTGAACTCATTAGTAGACGCGAAGCTCAGACGTACTCCGCCAAGGGGATAGGTGTTGACAGGCTGAATGATGTCTTTGAAGCTGGAGGGAATGGAATCAGGATCAGTCCCAGCATTATAGGTTTCTCGCCACGAAGTGAAATGGTTGCGGCTAGCCAATGGGGGATATAGAATGCTTTGGCACATTCCAAATTGCCTCGCGAAGAAGTTGGGGGCATAGATTTCTACTCCGGCTCTCCCTGGTAGTTTGAGGTCGCGGTTGGAAAGGAGGCGTAGAAAGAAAAAGAGCTGCAGGACGTTGTGGCGATTGCTGAGAATAAAACCTTCATTTACAAGAGAAGGGTATGTTCGTCTGATGATAATGGTAATAGAATCCGAAGGCAGGCTTTCCATACTATACAGATAGTGGAAACAACGCGAATAGCTAATGGCTGGAGGATGTGGAGCGGACACAATGGTTTGGCCTAAAACCTTATCTTTCAGGAAGCTGGTGATAGAAGAAGAACGGAAAACAGGGAAATAGGTTTGAAGCCACAAGTCCAAAATCCAAAGAGGACCGCTAACAGATCTGTGTTTAAAGGGCTCCAAGGATAGAAAGTGTAGTGACCTATATAGTAATCCAGTGGCTAGCTCTAAAAGGTTGAGAGGGATACCATTGTAAAGTAGCTCAGCCGTTCTGGCCCAGGCGAAGGTGGGTTTGTTGGTGGCGCTGCATTCAACATATTTAAGTAGCCAGAATTCCAGAAATGCTAGGCCGCTTAAATCATCGTCAGTACTCCCATAGTGACTGACCCACGCGGTGTATGAGTTGGGGCGAGGCTGATCAGAGGGGATTTGATGTTCCAGAGCAAGGTCGTTGAGAGGACTTGGTGCGTTGGCAAATGGAAACCCGGTAATTGTATACACATCCAGCAGGGTGATACCCATTGGGCCTGCGGGGAGATGGAAGGTGTTTGAAGAAGTGTCCCAGAAACAGACTGCTGCTGCCAGGGGAGCTCTGTTGCAACCAGACTTCAGGGAGAAGCAGAGGTCAATAGGATCGGTGATTCCAACGGCCTGCCATCGTTCAAGGTCTTTACTGCGGCGTTGTTGGTACCACTGGATCTCGGCGTCATTGGTGTTCGGCCATTGCCCAAATCTGGTCTGGGCGTCTGACTTCTGCCAGTCGACGAAGGAAGTTTCTTCCTTGCGAAAGATTAAAGGGGGAATTCTGGATGCATGTTGACGGTAAGGCAGTTCAAGTGGGTTTGGGAAAACATCGACCCAAGGACCCAGGTCGCAGGTTTGATCAATCTTAACTTTCAACCAAGACCCTTTGTGTTTTGGAGCAGGTCGGAGGCCAGCCATGGCTTGGACGAAGTTTAGAGCTTCATACTCAGAAGGGGTTCTGGGAGAGGTTTTCACAGCAGAAAAGGCGTGTTTGGGTGCCATTGATTTGGAAGTAGGAGCGGCGGCGGATTATCTCAGGAAGGTTTGAAAAGAGTTGCAGAGGGAAATGATGGTTGAGTATTCTGAGGAGTTTGACAATGAAAAGACGTTTGCTTTTGTTTAAATCAATGCCAAGGTATAGCTCTTTTCGATTTTCGCAAACGGGCTTAATCTCAAGAACTGGGGGGCAATGTTAGATCCAAAAGTAAAAAGCCCATTTATAGAAAGGCAAGTGGACCGATGCCTGAGGTCAAGAAGGTCAGAGGACGCTTGGAGAGTCAAAAGCGCTCGCAAGGAGCACAGTAATAAAGCACGCTCGCGAAAGGGGATAGTTTGTTCGCAGGGGGAAACGCGCTCGCGAAGCGGGGCGTGTGTTAGCAAAATACGTTCGCGGTTGGAAAAGCGTTCGCGAGAGTATTATAAGAAACTAGACACGTGGTTGCAGGAGGTTAAGTTACCACCAGAATAGTGTTGGGCTTACATGATTGAGCTTTAAGAGTTTGTCTTGCACTACAAGAAGGATTAGTTGAGGCCATGCCTTGATTCACAAGGAAACATCTACCCTAGTATTCACTATATAAAGGGGTTGAGGTGCAAGAGAAAGACACAACTACATCTATCAACAAACAGACAACAACTTCGCCACGCGAAAGTCTTCAAAGCCTCTCCGGAGCAACCAAGCCTGATCCGTCAGCAACCGTAGCCTGATCCGTCAAGCTGCACAAGGGACTTAATCCGTTAAGTCTGACAGGTTTCAATCCGTTGGAATCTCTCTACTCCCCTGTTCGATCCGTTGAGCAGTTTTTACTCCCGCAACCAGTTCTGGAGAATCCGTTCACCAGTCCATATCCTGCATATCTTGATACTCGCTGCTTAGTTTCGTTGCATACTAAGTAAGATTCGGCCATCCGCAAAGGTTGGAGAAAAATCCTAGAGGGACTTTTCCCTTGTAGGTCTATAAAGAGAACCCAGCACAGAGGAAGAAGATCGGCGTCTGTCACGGTCGCTGTGAGAAGAAGTCAGAAGAGGGAAGCAGACAACATCCAACTTTAAGGTTGTACCTAACCCAAAGGTACTGGCACGCCTAGCACAAATTTACAAGCCGGTTGTTTGAAGGACTGCAAATTCTAGACCAAACAATGACCTCCATCATCTAATCCAGAAAGCGAAGAGAGATCTTATCAGTTTCAGTTGGGAAGGAATTAACAAACAAAGTTAACAATCCAAGAGAACAAGACAATAAGTATTCCCCCAAGACGCCAACTGATCCAGAAACATCTGTAAGGGTGACCGTGAACATTAGGGCTCTGCTGGATCCCGTCATTGCTAAAGAGTTGACCCAACTTATAAAGAAAAATGCTCACATGTTCACGTGGCCATATAGCAACATGTCAGACATACCATGAGAGGAGAACTTGAACTCTCCATCAAGCCATCAGCCCACCCAATTAAGCAAAACTATGGCCATTTGATGAGGAGAAGTATGCCGCCATGAAGCAAGAAGTAGTGAAACTTCAAGAACGAGAATGTATACACCAAATCGAATATCCCACATGGTTGGCCAATGTGCTCATGTTCCAGAAAGAAAATAAGAAGTGGCGGATATGAGTAGACTACAAAGACCATAGCAAAGCCTGTCCAAATGATTACTTTCTACTACCCAGAATTGACCAAATGATTGATTCCACTGCTGGCATCAATTATTGAGCATGATGGATGCATTTGTAAGGTTTAATCAGATCTTTATGAAGGAGTCAGATCAGGAGACCACAAGTTTCACAATTGATAAAAGTATCTACTGCTAAAAACATGTCTTTTGGCCTCAAGAATGCTGGAGCGACATGGATGCGGTTATGTATAAAAGTGTTTGTTGAACATTTGGACAAAATAATTTAGGTCTATTTGATGATATGCTGGTATAAAGCAATAAAGTTGTGGATGATGTGGGTCATTTGCTGATAGACTACACCAAACTCAATCTATTAGATAGACGGTTCCTTAACTTCATATATAGGTTTTACTTACAGGCATTTCATGTATATACTTGGACCATGACATACGTACATATATACATGTATAACATCTTCAATTGATGGATTTTCATTTGCATTACAAGATCTTCCAACTTGAGTGACCTTGAAAGAGCTTAAACACTCAACTAGAAGATCAGATCAAGTAATGTAAATATGTAAATAATGATTTAGAACAAAACTACTGAACTTGCACAGATAAGTGGAGTTGAATACTTTCATTGTGAAGGTTTATAATAGAAAAGTGGTTAGGGAAAGACTATCAGAATTATAATTTGTTTGTCCTGGTCTAAGATCGATATATAATTTGTAGAGTACAATAAAAGAAGACTAATCAAAGGCTGAATGGTAGTAGCTAACAAAACAGGATCTTATATCTAGAGATACAAAACAAAACAAAACAAATGATAGCAAAACACTAGTGAACGAATTCATCAAATAGTGACTATAATGAGACCAAAAATCTAATATAGAAATCGATGAAATAAGACTGTTTTATATGTTCTGCATCTATTATATTTTCAAATAGATATGTGATCATTTTCGCAAATCATTATAGGTCTGTTTTTTTTGAACAAGTCATCATTATAGGTCTGTTAAAACTCATCATCGTTGCTAACAGTTTTAATTATAAAACAAAAGCAGCAGGTAGCTAGAAGATGACACTATCAAAAGTCTGAATTAAATAACCAAAAGCATAGGTATTATTTCATTTATAAGGCAATTTATTTATCAGGTCATGCAACAACAGTGTCAATTAATGGAACAAACAGAATCAATTCTCTAATGCAAACCAAAAAATGATTTCAATTCATGAAACCAGAATTGTTCTACTCTAAAAAAATATCCATAAGGATGATTTTATATCATATTAGTGTTGAGAAATATATCCCACATCGGGAATATGAGACCTTGCCTGTGAGTTTATAAGGGTTTGGGTCACTCTCTCCATTGCCAATTGGTTTTAGAGTTGAACCCCAGACTACTTTATCATGGTATCAGAGCGGGTTACCCAAGTCCACGTGTGAAGCCCAAAGGCCACACGAACTCCACGACCACCCAAGTTGTTGTCCACGTGTTAGGCTTAAAGATTCGCCACACGTGCGGGGGCGTGTTGAGAAATATATCCCACATCCGGAATATGAGACATTGCCTGTGAGTTTATAAGGGTTTGGGTCACTCTCTCTATTGCCAATTGGTTTTGGAGTTGAACCTCAGACTACTTTATCATGGTAGTAGCTCAAACCCTTATAAACCCACAGGCAAGGTCCCATATTCCCGATGTGGGATATATTTCTAAACACGCCCCCGCACGTGTGGCGAATCTTTAAGCCTAACACGTGGACAACAACTTGGGTGGTCGTGGAGTTCGTGTGGCATTTTGGGCTTCACACGTGTACGTGGGTAACCGCTCTGATACCATGATAAAGTAGTCTGAGGTTCAACTCTAAAACCAATTGGCAATAGAGAGAGTGACCCAAACCCTTATAAACTCACAGACAAGGTCTCATATTCCCGATGTGAGATATATTTCTCAACAATTAGAACCACACTGAATTTTAATCCACACCGTTTTAATGAATTCGAAACTTAGCATCTCTTCTGGATTCAAAAAGGCCTAGGCCAATTGAAGAACAAAGAAACTCATAGATATAGCCGGACTCTCTAACATCATGAATATCTTGTGCAGAGGAATTGCAGTAAGTGAACTTGAAAGTTGTCTTAAGATAAGTGAACTGCAACGTCTGTGTTTAACAAACACTTCCGAGACTAATGTAATTCTGATACTATGCAGTTGATTCTTTTTACAATGCTGCCGTTTATGCCAGTATGACTGCTAAGAAACTCTACTTCATGACCACCGATTAATGAGCTGATGTTCGATAGGTAGATTAGAGTTGCAATGGAACTTTTGGGACTTTTGCTTTCATTCCTAGCTTAGCCTTTCCATTTCTTGGGTTTTTTTATCAGCAATCACAGTATTTAGGCAAGTTGTACATCATAATTGAACATTACATTTGATCAGCGGTGGACGTTCATTCTTGAACCCTGTTACCCTCTCGCACCTTCATCTTCCTCATTTTGTGATTTAGTTTCTTGCGTATGCTTTCATCAATTACAAACATGTTTGAAGGAACATTCTAATTATCAATTGAACTTGAATGGTATCATTTTCTATATGTAGTGTCCCGGGAGGGGAAACTACAATGATCACGATTTTAAGCTAATAAGAAGACAACACATCCGAATGACGTGTCAACAACTTATTAACCTAGTTGTATGCTTTTTAGTAAGAAATAAAATTAAACTTTTAAAACTTGAGTGGCACCACAATAATTTCTTAAAACATTCATCAGAGATTTTCCAATTTCGCGAAAGGTGGAAAATTAGAGGGTCAATTAAAAACTTTAGCGACAAAAATAAAAATATACAACATGGTCAATAAGTCAGGATAACACATTTACTATTTATGTTAAATACTCTAGTATAGGACTTGAAGGGTAAAACCTGAAGAGTGGGTATAACTTGGACCAAACATCGAGTAAGAAATGAGGCTCCACACACACAGCTCTCTCTATCTATCCCGTCACAGTACACAGTACCTGCAAACAACTTATTGTAGGGGTGAGCGTCGTCCTCGCGTGCTCACATATAGGCCCACCAATGATAGGTTTAAAAACCATAAAGCCATATATATATATATACGTATAGATTTGAGCTCTAAATGAAACCATTTCAAAAATCCTTGGTGTCGCATCCCGGGGACTATTCTCGGTCGCAGAACACGACGGTAACCGCCGTAATCCCGATCTAGCGAGTAATCAATACGTCTTTCGACGTATTGATGACCCTCCGGATCGAAACCACAAGGCTATGAATGAAACATACAACACATGAATGATAATATGAATGTCAAATATGGAATGACAAATGATCAGAGTAGCATACAAATGTTTTACAAGCGGAAGATAATGGAAAAATACCCGAGACAGAAATAGTACATGAAAAAGTCTCGAAACACTGGGCCCGAATAATGTCTCAGAGTATCCAACAGATAACAACAACAAAGATACGGAAATCAAGAAACATGGAAACCACACCAGAATGGGAGTCCTCGGAATCGGAAGTGCACGATAACCGTCGACGCTCCGCGATCTAGTCCAGCTCCTCTAGTGAAGGGTGCTGTAGACCTGAAAAGATGTAGAGGTGAGCAACTCGTCCTCGCTAACCCAAATGGGGCCAAAGCCATCCAAGTCGGGGTTTAAAACCCATGAGAAAACATTTCGTATATATGTATATGTAGGTACTCGTAAGTACGAAAGAGCATGTGGAAATGTAAATACACGCCACGCACACAAAGCTCGGTAAAACATGTGACCACATATGAAAGAACTCTCTGGATCTGAGCGGCTGAAATCCCGGGTTTGTCTTCACTGCAAACCGGGGCCAACTATCTAAGCGCCCGAGTGCGCAGAATAGCGAGAGCGTCCATTTCCAGCTAACGCCCAACAAATAGCAGGCCACACTTACGTCACGTTTTACTCTGTACGAGACGAGCGTAAGCGGGATAAATGAATAAAATAAACAGGGCATAGCCCCTCCGGAGGTTTACGGTCATCGACACCGCAGGAGTGCTAGAATACTAGGTCCCGTCGCTCTCAGGCCAAGCACTGGAAATCAGGACGACGGTACTACTTTTCGATCCAAAACTCACACACACACACGCTATAAGAAGCATGTGGTCAAGTTTTAAACAATGCATCAGTATTTAATAAATATAAAGTGAAAGAGCCGCCGACCCAAGAGGGTTTCGGCTCACCCATTGGGCGTGCTCCCCCTACTACCTGGTATGATGGTACAGCTGGCTGCGCTCCAACTCCTGGTCCTCCTGAAGCCTGCGTAGACGAGCTCCTGAGTCTGTGGGTGAGACAACAGTGATAGTCAGGTATAAGTAATTCGAGGATCTACTATCTACGACTAGGACTTGATAAACATTCTTTGTTTATCTTTCTAACATTAGGGTTTGACTTGTTTGACACTCCGATTCTCGAACCAGCGAGAAGTCGGGATTATTTCTTATTCAGTACTTACGTCGTTTTTGCCACGTTTACAAACTAAAAGTCTTTAAAACGTTTAACCGTAGTGTTCGAAAACGTAAAATAGGTGTTCTACGGCATAAGTTAAAAGTCAACTTTGGAAAAGTAAAAGTCAACGGTCGACAGTAAAGTCAACGGTCAACGGTCAAAAAGTCAACGATCAAAAAGTCAACGGTCAAAAGTCAACCGGTCAAAGTCAAAAAGTCAAAGTCAAATAGTCAACCGGTCAAAGTAAACAGTAAAAGTAAACTGTAACAGTAAAACAGTAAAAGTAAACAGTAAAACAGTAACTGTAATTATTTCAAACAGTCAGGGGCAGATTGGTAACTCTACCCCTGGGTAAATGGTAAAAGTAAAACTGACACGGTAAAAACCAGAGTTTTTACCGTGCCGGTTCTAATCGACTGTTTTCCGCCGGATTTCAAGCTTTTCCAGCCAGATCAAGCCCCTAGGCCTGTTTTTCCTCCTTCTACACAACCTAGGCTAACCAACAACACTTCAAACATGGAGAAAGATCGAGTTTTATACCTCTCACTGCCTCCACTGTGTTTTCCGGCGAATCTCCTCCGGCGGAGCTCCGCTGGCCTTCTCCTTCCTTCTCCTTGCTCCTGGGCGGCTCCTGGTGGCGCCTGGGAGTGTCCTAGCTCTCCAAAAGTGCTTGTATGCTTCGATCTGTGTTACACAGTGTTTCCAAACTTCCCTCCTCGGCTGGGCGGCACTGGCGTCGCTGGTGGTCCGGTTGAGATCGCCGGGGCGAGGCGAAGCTGATGGGAGTGGCGGTGAGTGAAGACACGCTGCCGGGCGGAGGTGCTGGGTGGCGCTGGATCGAAGAGAAAGGAGAGAGAGAAGCTTTCCGCTTCGGGAGAGAGAGCGAAAAGGAAAGAGAAGTGTTTATATGTGGAACCTAATATTTCTCCTTTACCGGGTTACAATTCAAGAAATAACACCAAGTGTGGTCAATTATTAAATATGTATCCTTTATTATGCTTGAAGTACTGTTTACAGGGCCAAAGGCCAGTCAGACTTGAGAAGCCACACTGGGTCCTTTGTCAGGGCCCAGTTCATTGTAAGTTTGAGGCAAAGCAAGGGAGTTCATTCCCACATTGGAAAAAGACAAAGTGCAGCCTTTAATGCTACTATAAATACCGGTGAGGACCTCCCGGTAGGGGGACGGACAAATTCCTTAACTACTCTTGAGTTTTCTGCTTATCTGACAGTGTCTGACTTAAGCATCGGAGTGGCTTCCCTCGGTAAACCCGGGGACGCCCTTTGACGTGTTTGCTCTTTACACAGGAAAACTCGGGAGTACAAGGAAGTTCGCTATTTCTGGAACCGTGCAACCCGCTAAAGGGGCCACGAGTATCCCCGGAAACAATTGGTGCTCTCGTTGAGAGTTGAACTCAAGACCTCCCAAATACGTATTTCGAAGAACGATGGAAATGGCAGGAGAACAAGATCCAACTAGAAGGCTTAATTTCTCAGGGGATGATAACCCAGGGACCTCCGGGACCCAGTTTGGCCAAACAGATTTAGCAGCAGCATTCGAGCTCTTGAAAAAAGACTTTCTCGCTCAAAAGGAGCAATCTACTCGAGAACATGCCGAGTTAATAACGGTAAGGGAGCAGTTAGCGACTATCCAGGCCGAGCATGGGCTTCTTCAAGCAACCTTAACTCAAAGAGCGAATGCCATGGGGGCGTCAGCCAGACTTGCTGATATCATCACCCCAGAAGGGAATCCTCCGGGTTGTGGAAACCCGCGAACTTTTGACGGTGCATACATACCACCCGCTATTCTCCCAAACACTGCCCACCCTAACCCAAATCCACAAATGATCCATCTCTCAAATCCTTTATTTAATCACAATCTTGCAGGACCTCCTCCACCCCCAGAGCCGTTGTTAAATCAACCACTTCCCCCAGCAGATGCCCAGACCCAGCTGCTGTTACAGTTGACACAAACTGTGACCCAACTTGAGCAGCGGCTAAACTCGGGTACGGGACCACAACAATATCAACCCTTTATTACCCGTGCAAGCCCATTCTCCGCACGGGTTCAAGCAGACAAAAAGCCACCAGAAGCAAAGCCATTTAAGATTAAGAGATATGCCGGAATGGGGTGCCCGTATGCACACCTTGAGTTGTTCCAGTCTCAGTTGGATTCAACCCGGTTCACGGACGCCCAAGCATGCCATGCTTTCCAGGAAACACTCAGTGAGGAGGCATTGAGTTGGTTCCTCAAGCTACCGGCTTTGTCAATAGAGACCTATGGTCAGTTGACACAGAGGTTCCTGTCCCGGTTTATCCTACTGTCAAGTGCCAACCGAAGCACCACTTCGTTATTCAAAGTCCAGCAAAGGGATGATGAAAGCCTGAAAATTTTTGTAACCCGTTGGCTGTCCACGACTTCCAAGTGTGGGCACTTGGACGAGTCAGTAGCATCAGAGGCGTTCTTACAGGCGCTCAAACCAACCCGCTTTGTGGTGGAGCTCAGGAAGCAGCGGTTCAGGTGCTACGACGATCTAATTAATGAAGTAACTCGGCAAGCTCAAGCCGAGTACGACACCTTCGGGGAACGACGGTCGAACACCGGGTTCACAAGCCAGCGAGCTGATGGATGGAAAAAGGAAGGGCAGCATAAGAGTGGCCAGGGATACTACGGCAAAAGTTCAAACAGACCAAGGGAGAAACCAAGAGAGGCTCCATACCTTCGTCATCCAACCCGGGAGGAAAAGAACACTTACATCGCTCGATATGAAGTGTTAACCAACTTGACTGCCTCCTATGAAGAAATTTGGAACCGCCATAGGAATGAAGTTCCCCCGGCTCCAAAAAGAAAGTTTCCCAAAAGGACAGGGCCGGACAACGGGCAACATTGTGCCTATCACAACGAGTCTGGCCACACAACCGACCGGTGCTTTTCTCTTCGGAACACCATTGAGTACATGATCCAGAACGGCAAGTTACAGCAGTATAAGTCACCCGCCACAGGTGTCAACCTCATTGAAGTATATGGGGAGATAATGACGATTCACGGGGGTGGCACCCAAGGGGTGTCCGGTCACCGGGCCAAAAGACTCTGCCCAAGAGGCCCGGAGTTTGAGATAATGCAGCTTCGTCAGGAATGCCGCAAGGAGCTGGTTCCTTGGGATACCGTGTCATTTTCTCAGTCTGAAGACACGCTGAAAGTGCATCACAATGATCCTTTCATTATCACTCTTCAGATTGACCACTGGAGAACTCGGAGGGTTCTAATAGACACGGGAGCCGCTGTCAGCGTCATGTTCAGCAGTTGCTATAAGGGGTTTAAACGAGGACGAGATAAGCTCTATAGGAACCACGAGCCATTGATCAGTTTTTCAGGAGAGACGACTCAACCGTTGGGGTCTGATCAACTAACGGTTACAGTTGGAACTGGCCACCAGTCCACAAGAATTGTAGTTCCCTTTTTCAAAGGATGTGGGTGTCGATTTGCGTTTGGAAATCCAACAAGCACAGCGACAACAGAGGACGAGAGCAAAAGCACAAAAAAGTTTTCGATTTCGAAGGTACGACAAAACTGTCACCCTCAACCCCTATTTATACAGTTAAGAGACGTACACTGAAGGGACGTTTGAGAGACGTACACAGAAAGGACGTTTCGGTTTTTCGAGAAAATCGACACGTGTCGCGCATGCCGCGTCCCAAAACCGAAAAACTTTTCTGTTTCCCCCACTTTAAAACTGAAAACTTTTCGTTTTCCCCCACTTCAAACCGAAAACTTTTCATATTCCCCCACTACAATACGGAGACGTCATTTTTAGTTCCCATAGTCAACGTGTCTGGGGGGCACCCTTGCGTACGGACTTGGGGGACTGGGTACACCGGGTCTGGATGATACCCTTGTAACCCGGTAAAGAAATGGTTTCAAGTCCCCACCCAAGCGTACCCCTTGACTGAGGACTTGGGGGACTTGTTTATATGTGGAACCTAATATTTCTCCTTTACCGGGTTACAATTCAAGAAATAACACCAAGTGTGGTCAATTATTAAATATGTATCCTTTATTATGCTTGAAGTACTGTTTACAGGGCCAAAGGCCAGTCAGACTTGAGAAGCCACACTGGGTCCTTTGTCAGGGCCCAGTTCATTGTAAGTTTGAGGCAAAGCAAGGGAGTTCATTCCCACATTGGAAAAAGACAAAGTGCAGCCTTTAATGCTACTATAAATACCGGTGAGGACCTCCCGGTAGGGGGACGGACAAATTCCTTAACTACTCTTGAGTTTTCTGCTTATCTGACAGTGTCTGACTTAAGCATCGGAGTGGCTTCCCTCGGTAAACCCGGGACGCCCTTTGACGTGTTTGCTCTTTACACAGGAAAACTCGGGAGTACAAGGAAGTTCGCTATTTCTGGAACCGTGCAACCGCTAAAGGGCCACG